>JAODAL010002981.1:0-182869 GCA_025379985.1 Phyllomedusa bahiana
ATCCCCCCCTGCAGAAACCCCCCCTTCCCGGGTTCCTGCCTCAGTGGTTCCTGTGGCTCCGAGGGGTCCTAAGCTTCCTGTCGCTCCTCCCGTCTAAGTTCGACGGAGACCCGAAACTCTGCAGGGGGTTCATCACCCAATGCTCTATGCACGTGGAGCTGATGGCTGATCAGTTCCTGTCTGAACGTGCGAAGGTGGCTTTCGTGGTCAGCCTCCTCTCTGGGAAGGCCCTGGCATGGGCTACACCCATATGGGACAGAAACGATCCAGTGACGGCGGACCTACAGTCGTTCCTCAGTGAGTTCCGCAACGTCTTCGAGGAACCAGCCCGTGCATCCTCCGCAGAGACAGCTCTCCTAAACCTACGCCAGGGGGACCTGTCTGTAGGGGACTATGCAGTACAATTCCGTACTCTGGCCTCTGAACTGTCTTGGAACGAGGCCGCTCTGTGTGCTACTTTCAAGAAAGGGCTCTCAAGCTGAGTTAAGGACGTTTTGGCCGCCAGAGACCTCCCCTCTTCCCTCAGCGACTTGATCCGGTTAGCGACCCGCATTGACGTATGCTTCATTGAACGGGAGGAAGAACTTCGGCAAGAGCGTCAGTCAGCCCAACCTCGCCGGTTTCCTCGCCTGGCACTGGTGTTCCAGAGGCCTCCTGCGCCACAGTCGCCAACACCCCCCGAGGAGCCAATGCAGATTGATCGGCCCGCCTCTCTGAGCAAGAGTTGGCCCAGTGTCGGCAATGGAACTTGTGCCTCTACTGTGGCAGCCCAGAGCATTTTCGGAGGAAATGCCCCAAGCGTCCCAAGTCTGCGGGAAACTTCCGCACCTAGGATCTGTGGGAGAGGCATTCCTAGGTGCAACTTCCTCCTCTCCACACCTGTTGATGCCTGTGCAGGTCGGGTCAGAAACTGGTATCACGTTCCAAGTTCCGGCGTTTTTGGACTCGGGCTCCGCCGGGAACTTCGTACACCAGTCCCTAGTGAAGCAGTATCGGCTGTTGGTGGTACACCTGGAGAAACCGCTTGTCATCTCATCCGTCAGCGGGGAGCTGCTTAGCGACACCATCCAGTTTGTCACCCAAGCCACTGTCCCTCCACCTGGGGGCGCTGCATAAGGAAGAAATCTCCTTCTATGTGTTGCCTCGCTCCTCGTCGGCGATCCTCCTCGGACTCCCATGGTTTCGGCTCCACTCTCCTATCCTGGACTGGTCTACTGGAGAGGTGATTCGTTGGGGTCCCAACTGTCGGGGGTGTTGTTTGGTGGCACCTCGCCCGGTACTTCCCTGCTTTCGCTCTACCCTTCAGGAGCCGCTGCCCGGACTGCCGCCCGAATATCTGGAGTACGCTGATGTGTTCTCTGAGAGACAAGCCGAGAGTCTGCCTGCGCATCGTCCATACGATTGCCCGATCGACTTATTGCCGGGTACCAGTCCTCCCCGGGGCCGAGTCTACCCACTGTCGGTTCCTGGGACCCAAGCCATGTCCGAGTACATCCAGGAGAATCTCTGGAAGGGGTTCATCTGAAAGTCCTTGTCTCCCGCTGGTGCGGGGTTCTTTTTCGTGAAGAAGAAGGACGGTACCTTGCAGCCCTGCATAGACTACCGGGGCTTGAACAAGATCACGGTAAAGAACCGTTATCCATTGCCGCTGATCACAGAACTTTTTGATCGCCTGCAGGGCGCCAAGATTTTCTCCAAGTTGGATTTGAGAGGGGCCTACAACTTGGTCCAGCGGGATTGTGGGAAGCGGCTTCCACCTGTATGACTTTGAGTCTGGTGATGTGCCTCCGTCTTCCATCAGACCTAAGCCTCTCGGTCTTCTGGTGGTTACCGAATCATCTCCTGACCCACAAGCAGCCTTTCCAGTACTGATGGACCATTGATGAAAAAGCTGTCTGCTCATAGTTTGACAATGCCACGGTGACCCCAGTCAGGTTTGCGTGGCCCTTCCAGCGATTCTTGGGCTTCTGCAACTACTATCGCCAGCTCATCCCTCACTTCTCTACGCTGGTGGCCCCGATAGTGGCCCTCACCAAGAAACAAGCCAATCCCCGTAGCTGGCCCGTCGAGGCTGAAGAGGCGTTTTCAAAGCTCAAGTCCGCCTTCTCTACGGCCTCTATCCTTGCACGTCCGGATCCCGCGAAACCCTTCACACTGGAGGTGGATGCCTCATCTGTGGGAGCCGGAGCGGTTCTTACGCAAAAAGGGCCCATGGGTAAGACTGTTACATGCGGCTTCTTCTCAAAGACGTTCTCGTCGGCCGAGAGGAATTATACGATTGGTGACCGAGAGCTGCTGGCCATAAAACTGGCCCTGGAAGAGTGGCGTTATCTGCTGGAGGGCGCCCGTTTTCCCGTCCGTATCTACTCGGACCACAAAAACCACCAATATCTTCAGACGGTTCAGCGAATTAACCCACGCCAGGCTAGGTGGTCGCTCTTCTTTTCCCGGTTATTGATTTCAGATCCATTTCCGCCCTGCAGAGAAGAATGTGAGAGCTGACACCCTCTCCCGTGTCTCCGACGTGGTGGGTGAAGATACTTCTCCTGAACACATAATTCCTCCAGAACGTCTCATCTCGGCAGCTCCAGTGGACCTCTGGAAGGTTCCTCCTGGAAGGACTTATGTGCGCCCTGCTCTCCGCAGACGTATCTTAAAATGAGGACATTGCTCATTGGTGGCTGGCCATCCCAGCGCCCGAAGAACCTTCCACCTGAGATCCCGGTTCTATTGGTGGCCTGAGCTTGAAAAGGACGTTAAGGACTTCGTTTCTTCTTGTTACTCCTGTGCCCGCAACAAGATGCCCCGTCACAAGCCGGCAGGCCTACTACAGCCACTCCCCATTCCAACTCAACCTTGGTCCAAAATTTCCATGCACTTCATAACTGACCTCCCTCCGTCGTCTGGCAACACCATTATTTGGGTGATTACGGATCGCTTTTCCAAGATGGCGCATTTCGTCCCGTTGCCAGGGCTGCCATCTGCCTCCCGCCTGGCTGAGCTATTCTTCCTTCATGTGTTTCGTCTGCATGGACTCCCTCAGCAAATTGTCTCGGACCGGGGAGTTCAATTTGTCTCCAGGTTTTGGCGAGCCCTGTGCAACCAACTTCAGGTGAAGCTCGACTTCTCTTCCGCCTACCACCCGCAGACGAACGGCCAGGTGGAGAGGGTCAACCAAGTCTTGGGATGTTACCTTCGCCATTTCGTCTCAGCACGTCAAGATGATTGGTCCAATTTACTGCCATGGGCGGAGTTCTCTTATAACTCCCTTGAGTCTGAGTCCGCGGGGGTCTCCCCCTTCTACATCATGTATGGCCTGCATCCCCGCCCTCCTCTCCCTCTGGCAACCTCCTCTGAGGTCCCGGTGGCGGACGCACTGGTTCAAGGACATGAGGCCATCGGGTTTCCAAAACCCATCAGTCGCTGTTTCCCCGCGTTTTCCCGGAGCCCCATGAAGACTCAAGGGGACAAAAAAAAAACCCCTCCCCCCGGTTTTTCTCCCCGGGTTTGACAAGGTGTGGCTCTCTCTAGATATGCCCAAATTTAAAAATCCCTTCTCAAAAAACTGGGACCTCTTTTCCCCGGGGGACATTTTTGAGGTCATCACCCGCACCAAAACCCCGGGGTCATACAAATCCGATGTGGGTGATTGGGCCCCAAAGTCTTCGAGGGCAAAGAGATTCTGGGCATGAGGAGAACTAGGGGAAAAACGTACTTCCTGGTGGACTGGAAGGGTTTCGGTCCCGGGAAAAGAGGTCTTGGGGGGAGGCCGGAAAAAAAGGAGGAAAAAAAAAATCCTTTTAAAATTTTTCAGCCCATCCCGAGATTTTTCAATCCAGTAAAGAAGGGGGGGCCCCCAAAGGGGGGGAGCCAAGGGGGGGGGGGGATTCTGTCACGGGACCCCCCTTTTGGGGCCCCCTGTCCCCGGGGCGCAAAGGCGCGCCATGGGCCCCCGCCCCCCAGCGGGCCCCGTCCCCCAAAGTCGGGTTCGGGTCCCGCTCATGTCCCCCCAACCCCCCCCGGCGTTTTCCCCTTACCCCAACCCAACGCCCCTTTTGCTCAGTCAGTCTCGGGCTCCCCCGGGGGGGGTGGCCGCCCCCTAGGGCCGGGCGTGGTTTCGGGGGTTTTTTAAAAAATTTAAAAGGGCAGTGCTTTCCCGGAAAATTTGGTTTATTTTCCGGGGGGGGGGGGGGCTTGCTTTCCCTTTTTTGGCCGGGGGTCCTCCCGCCGGGGGCCCCCGCCGGATCCTTTGGTTTGGGGGTTTTTCCCCAATTTGGGGTTTAAAGATTGGGGGCTTTGGGAGGGTGTTTGTCCGGGCCGGGGGTTTCCTTTTTACGGACCCTTCCCCGGGTTCCGGTTTTACCGGCCATGAACCAGAGGCCCCGGGCCCGTCCTGCCCCCCTGCTTGTCCTTTCCGTCTGAACCGAACAGGAGGCCCGGGCCCGTCCAGGGGGGGGGGGGGGAACCCCTCCCTGGGGGGCCTTTCCCAAAAAGGGGGGCTTACGGGGCCTGGGGGCCCGCCGAGCGGGGGAAATCCGGGGTTTCCCTTTGGCCGGGGCCATCGCAGGGGGGGGAAACCCGGGCCCCTGGAACTTGGAACCCTGGTGGATTTTCCCGCCCAAAGGGACCTCCCGCTTTGGGGGGGGGTGGGGGTGAAAAAAGGGGGGGGGCCACTTTAAGGGGTTCCCCCTCTTTCCCCTTGGGGTGGGGTGGTCGCCGGGGGGGTGTTCCCCGGGGGTTCCTGACCGGTTTAATTTCATAATTAAAAGGGGATTTAAATTTTGGGGGGGGTGGGCCCCCCAAAGGATCCCAAAAGTTTTTCAGACCCCATGGAAAAAAGTGGCCCCTTTGGTTAAATTTCCCCCGGTTTTTCTTTCCCTAATTTTTTTCAAGCTAAAATAAAAAAATTTTTTTTAAAAAGGGGAAAAATTGCCCCCGGGGGGAAAAGGCTAAATAATTCATGTGGAAAATAAATTTTTTTGTTCCCCGGGGGGTCCCTAAAAATTTTCACTATTGGGATTAATTCTCCAAAAACCTCCAAACTAAATTACCTATGTTTTATTTTAAAATTTTTTTTTCCGGGGGGGTAAAAAAAAGAATAATATTTGGTTAATGTTCTAATAATTTTTTGAAAGGGGGGGGTTTGGTTCCCCAAAATTAAAAACAAATGTTCTTTATAGGTTTTCAAGGATTTAAAAAACAAGGGGATTTGGGATGTTTTGTTTTCCAAAAGGAAAGGGGGAAAAAAAACTCCCATTGGGGGTAGAAGCCAATTTTCCTTTTTTAAAGGGGGGAAAAATTTTTTTCTAAAATCCAATCTGGCATTCAGAAAATAACCCCGGGTCAACGACCCTTGTGAAACGAATCCTAATCACTAAAAACTTGTTTAAAATTTTTAAAACTCTTAAAAAGCATCCAACCTTTTTTGTTAGTGAATTCACCATGGGCAAGTTTTCCCCTGGCAGAGAGTTTTCCCCGCTCACCCGCTTTACAGTAAAGAAACCCCCCTTTTTGTTTAAAAGTAGAAAAATTTCTTTCCCCCGAGGCGTAGAGGTGCCCCCTTGGGTTTTAAAAATCAGTCCCCCAGGGATAAATAGGGCTTGGGGAAAATCTTTATATTGGGCCTTTTTTTATATTTTTTTTTAACAAATTTTTCCTGGGCCCTCAAAAGGGGTGTCCTTTTTTTTAAATAAAATAACCCCCAAACTTTTAATTTTTTCTGGGGAATTGAGTCCACCCCGTCCTTTTATTATTTTTTTATTTCCGGGCCTTTTAACCTGTTCAAGCTCTCAATATCTTTTGGGGCCCAAATTGTCCCCCTATTGTGTTTAATTTTTTTTACAGAGTTGGGATTATCTGTTTAAAAAATTAATTCTACTGTTAAAAATCCATGTGTAAGATTTTTAAGAAAATATTAAAGAGGATAGGGCCCAATACTGAACCCTGTAGTACTCCACTACCAACAGGGATCCAGTCTGAGTATGTACCCTTAATCATCACCCTTTGTTTTGTATCACTGAGCTAGTTACTTACCCACTTGCAAACATTTTACTCCAATATAAGCATTCTCATTTTACTTACCAACCTTTTATGTGGCACAGTATGAAATGATTTAGAAAAATCTAGATATACAACATCCATTGCCTCACCATGATCCAGTGTAAAACTGACCTCCCCATAAAAGCTGATGAGATTAGTTTCACAGGACCGATCCTTCAAAAACCCATGCTGGAATGGAGTTATACATTTATTTTCAATGAGATACTCCAGTATAGCATCTTTTAGAAAACCTTCATACTTTTTTACATACAACAGAAGTTAAACTGACCGTCCTATAGTCTCCAGGATCACTTTTTGACCCCTTTTTGTATATTGGCACCACATTCTCTATGTGCCAATCATTTGGAACATACCCCATTATTATACAGTCAATAAATTTTAAGAATAGGGGCCTGTCTATCACATTAATTATTTCCCTTAGGACACAGGGGTGTATATCATCAGGACCTGGTGATTTGTCTATTTTAATTTTCTTAAGGTGGAGCTGCACTTCTTCCTGGGTTAGACAGGAAACATTTAAGGTGGAGTTTTCCTCATCCCTCTGCTCATCAACAGTGAATAAAAAATTTTTTTTAGGTTTGCTTTTTCCTCATCAGCCTCTACAATACATCCCTCACTACATTTCAAAGGGCCAACATTTTCAGGTTTAATCTTTTTATTATTTATATAGTTAAAATATTTTAGGGTTAGATTTACTCTCTTTTACAATCAGCCTTTCTGTTTCCATCTTTACTGTATTTAACATTATTTTTTCTTTCCTTATATCTTTTTAGTTGTTCTTTAAAACAACTAAAGAAATAAAAGGATTCCATAGAATAGAAGCTGAATTTATTGAATATTTTCCATATGTTGCAAATAGGCTAGTTTAAAAAAGATTCCCATATTATGAGTTAAAGATTTTCTAGATTTGCTTTATTTTACAATATTTCTAGGATTTTTGAAGGAATTTGCTGATATAGAAGGTTCATTTAAATTTACTGCCCTGCATGTTTTCAAATTCCTTACCATGTTCAATTACAATATGACTATAGGAGCACAAAAAAATAAATACACTTAAAATACACTCTGATCAACTGATCACTTTTGTAGTAGCACCCCCACTAAAAAGTTGTTTGTTTTGGTTTCTAAACCCTGCTGGGAACTACAGTAATAATGTAGCAATTTTAGGGTTACCATGCACTATGTATTGGCTTTAGAGGCTGGTATAATTGTTAGAGAGGTTTAGGAAACCTTTACAAAAATTTCAAGAAATAACTCCTGTAGGGTCATGCAGTTAAAAATGTTTATTAACTGTGTATATTAAGGGATTCTTTAGTGCTACCTGGTGGTTCAACAGTTCAACACCTTTCAATTCATCCTAGAAATGTAATTTGGTGCTAAAACCATAAATGCTTGTGTGCGGTTGCTTCCACTGTAGATATGTAATGGAAACATAACCTTAGATTTTTATCCATCGAAGCTAATATATTTAGGTAAACCAAGTGAATAATCAATCATGTTAAAACCCAGGTTTTAGGAAAAGAAAAATGTTAATATTGAAAAATTGCTTAATTTCATTGTATTTTAACCCTTTCCCTTTTTTCTGCTCACGGTGGTAATTGGGGTAGTTGATATAGTGGGGAAAAAAGTATTTAATCAGCCACCAGTTGTGCAGATTGCTCCTACAGTTGATTTCTTCAAACGAAACTGCTTGCCTATTGCAGATTCAGTCTTCCCAGCCTGGTGCAGGGCTACAATTTTATTTCTGGTGTCGTTTGACAGCTCTTTGGTCTTCACCATAGTGGCGTTTGGAGCATGACTGTTTGAGGTTGTGGACAGGTGTCTTTGTACTGATAACAAGTTCAAACAGGTGCCATTACTAAAGGTAATGAGTGGAGGACAGAGGAGCCTCTTAAAGAAGAAGTTACAGGTCTGTGAGAGCTAGAAATCTTGCTGTTTGTAGGTGACCAAATACTTATTTTCCACCATAATTTGCAAATAAATTATTTCCCAAATCAGACAATGTGATTTTCTGGATTTGTTTTCCCCTTTTTTGTCTCTCATAGTTGAGGTTTACCTATGATGTCAATTACAGGCCTCTCTCATCTTTTTAAGTGGGAGAACTTCCACAATTGGTGGCTTACTAAATATATTTTTTTCCTCACTGTAAATTCTGTAGTTTTTATATGTGAAATTTGTAAATCTTGCATTGCTGCTTATTTAAAAAATGTATAAAACCAAAAATGTTTTTGTTCTCATTTTCCCTTTAATGTACCTTAACAGAACAGCTTGCCATGAATTGCCTTATGTTTATGCACAAATTACATACAGTTATGTTATGGTGATCACAAGGACATGTGAGTTATTCCTTCATTAGTGTGGAAGCACAGCTCATGTGCTCTTGCCCTTTGCCATATAAGCCAGAATTCTAACAAAATGCTCTAGACCTGTTTTGATAATATGCTGTCATGATCTATTAGAAATCCTGTCATTTTACTACTGACAGTCAATAATACTTTGGCACACCAAATATACCAAAGAATTGCTTCAGCAGAAGATCACATTTTGATAACATCTAGTGATACTAAATAAATTAAAGGTTCATAAAAATATTTTTTCCCCATAGAAAGGGGTTAATATTGTAAAAGTGTTAAACAAACTCCACATGTAAGGTATTGCCTTAATTGCAATATAGAAAAAAGTGGACAGGTTATTTTAAAACAACATAAAAAATAAGAATAAAATAGCAGAATCCATATTTATTCCATTCCCCTCCCCCAAAAAGCTAATAAATAATGTTTGCACTATTTTTGATCAAGAGCAGTAAAATACAGAAAAGCAAATTCAGCTTGATATGGCTCACAATGACTTATTAGTTTTATACCTTTGATCATAAATGAAGTGTCACTGTGGTCGCGGGCTCCGCTGCCCCCCGCGACCATCTCCCCGCTCGCAGGGGTCCTGGCGCGGCGGCTGCGGCGGCCCGCGACCACCCCTCACCTTCGGGCGCCGCCTCTCTTACCTGGCCGCGCTCCGGTGAACGCCGCCCCTTTGCCTGTCCCGGCCCGTCGTGCGCGGTGGCCGGCCGCTTAAGGCGCGCTCCCCGCCGGCTTCCTCTAAATTTTTAAAGGGCCAGTTGTCCCGATAATTGGTTATTGTCGGGCGCTGGTCCTATTTGGGTATCCGCCCCCAGTACTTCCTGCCAGTCGTTGGGGGTTTTTTTTGGTGCGTTAGAGAGTATTGGAGTTCCGTATTTATTACCCGTGTACCAGTCCGCTTGCTTACGTTTCCTGACCTTGCCTGTTTGCCCCCTGCCCTGACCGTCTGCCCGTCTCTGACTACGAACCTCTGCTGCCTGCCCTGACCTTCTGCCTGTCCCCGACTAGCCTCGATTACTTTCTGTCCCACCCTGTACCCCGGCCGCCACCCAAAAGAAAGTCACCGGGGAAACGCCGGGGACCCCCCACGCCGAGCAAGTCCATCCCCTTTGCGGCGGGCCTCTGGGAAAACCGGGGGCTACTTGGGTTCCGCCCCCGCGGGCTTAGCTATCATCGCTTGCATTGGCCCAGCGGATCCACTCCTCCGTTACATGAAGCTTCTGAGTACAACGTATTTCCGACGCACAGTAGGTTTTCATCTGCTTCTATGAGCAGTAACCATACTTTTTCTCCTGTATTTCTTAGAAAATTATTCAATGGTAATAGGTTCTAGTAATGTATCACTTTATAATTATAGAAAAGTAATAAAAATTTTAACTATTTCTAAAATCCACATCAATTTGTAGAACACAGGGTGAGGAAGGTTAATAGACCAATGCATCAGGCATGAAAAAAATTTTCAAGGTAAATTTCCTGCCTTTAGCTTTTTCTTATACATTCATGCAAATCACTTTTTAAGTCAAAAAGGGAACCCCTTTGAACGTGAAAAAAAGAAATAAATTTGTAACAACAAATCCTAATCACGAGTCCTAATAATTTCATGTAACAATATCTTGTGAAATTGCATAAGGTTATAACCCGCATTCATACTATTATATTAAAACGTAATGTTTTTGTCATTAAAAACTAAACAGATGTACGAGTACAGCTTACCGGAATCATGGCTTTTTTGGTTATCCGCTCATCTGAAAAAAAGGTTAAAAGCATTGAAAAGTAAGCAAACCCTCTTGCCGTGCTACCAGCGCTTTGTCTATTCTTTTAGTTCTACTACATCAAAATACTTTTTTAAAAGAAAAAGTAACAAATATTTTTTTCTTTAATTCTTTCAGGATTTAGCAAATGTTGAGCTATGATTAAATGGTTATTAATCTTTCAATAAACTTAGCATAAGGGAGACTGATTATAAATTTCTTTTTCCGTTTTTGTCAAAAAGTAAATTGGACACGGTAATACCAATTACAAATAATCATTTTGGGAAGCATCCCCTACTTTATAGACAGGTACAACCAGCTAATAAAAAAAGCCATTAAAGAGGGCCCACATTGTTTACACATAGTTTATAAAACTCATGATAAGATATTATGGTATATTTTTATATGTTATGTTCCTTGCTTAAAATTACAGTACAGTACATTACATTACTGTACATTACACATTCTAAAATATGGATCCTATCTCATATTAATGGTAAGCTTTGTCTCATGTTAACACTAGCCTACAGTAAACTCTTTAAGCAAAATTATACTTTTGGGCCTTTTTTTCAAGTACGGCTCCTTACTTCCCGGATTTTTGCAAAAATTAGCTATACTGGGATAGCAACCTCAGGATTTCCATCATCAAAGTCACCTTTGAAAATTTCTGCTTTTCCCTTCCCCGCCCCCATTAAATATCTCAACTCAATGGGTCTTTCATCCGTTGGCTAGCGTGTTTTTTTTTACTTGTATCCCAAGTGTCAATTTGTTTGTTTGACTTTACAGAGTGCTGCTTCTTTTCTTTTAACCCATAGCAAGCATGGAAAAGATAACATTGTTTTGCTTCTATAAGATAATATAAAACATTTTTTAAACTCAGAATGGACCTAATTTTTAAGACTAGATACTTACAATTTTCCCGTCATGTCGGACTTTGGGGGGGTGGGGCCCACCCCGGGGAATTTTTACTTGGGGGGGCCCCCCCCTTTCTGTAAAATTTAAAATAAACCGGCCCCCGACATAAAAAGCCCCATTTTAAAAACAAAATACAAGGGGGGCAAAACAGAAATGTAATTTTGTATACAATAGCAAGGGGCCACTATTTTTTCCCACCACATTTGGGCGTCCCAACATAAACATAGACACAGGGCTAAATAGCTCCATCCATATCCCCCCCCCCCACATACAAAATCCCCCTCCACCCACATAAAAAATCCCCCCCACCCACAACCAATATCCCCCCCCACCCACAAACAAGATCCCCCCCCCCACAATAACATCCCCCTCCACCCACGTACCACTTCCCCCTCCACCCACATACAATTCCCCCCCCCGCCCTCCCCCCCCCCATACAATTTCCCCCCCACCCAACCCAAAAACAATATCCCCCCCCCGGCCCACATACAATAACCCCCTCCACCCACCTACAATAACCCACCACCCACATACAATAACCCCCTCCACCCACAAACAATATCCCCCTCCACCCACAAACAGTAAACCCCCACCACCCACAAAACAATAACCCCCCCCCCCCCACATACAAACCCCCTCCCCCACATACAATATCCCCTCCACCCACCCTACAATATTTCCCCCCACCCACAACAGGGATCCCCCTCCACCCACAGACAATATCCCCTCCACCCACCAACAAATCCCCCCCCACCCACATACAATATCTTTCCCCCCACCCAAAAAACAATATCCCCCTCCCCGTTTTTCCCTTGGGGACACACCTATCCAATAAAGAATTTAAAAAAACCCCTCAAATTAGGGACCACCGGAGATTTCAAATCATGAGTCGTTTTTTTTCCCTTCCTTTTTTGGGAACCCCTTTTCCACACCGTTCCCGATGACCCGTTTCCCCGGGCCCCACTCAAACCCCGCAGGAAAATTTCCACCCAAAAACTTAGAAACCCCCAATTTTTTCCCAACCCCCTCTTTACCCATTTCCACCTCTGTAACCCAAAATTCCCCAGGGGTGGGGGAGCGGGTTCCAAACCATAACTTAGAGGCCTTATCCAAAGGGGTTGGAAGGTGGGAAGAGGACTAACCCCCCTTTAGATAATGCTACAACTAACCCGGGCCGCTGCCCCCTAAATTAAATTACCAGGTAGGTAGACAAGACCCTAGGAAATTTGGCTAATAGGCCCCCGGCCCCAGCTGTGGGAGGGGATTTTTTCCCCAAAATTAATAAACTGTAAGGAATTTTGGGCCCCTTTTTATAGGCCCGCAAAAAAGTTAAAGGGACCCCCTTTAAAGGGAGTATAAAAGGCATTAAGGGGTTTTCCCATGAAGTAGTTACCGGCAGTTAAAGGCCCCCCTTTTAGTATAACCCGGGATTAGGGGGCTCCTTTAGCTATTTTGCGGGGAATTTTGGGGGACTCCTTTAGGTATAAACAGGTTTGTTTTGGGGCCCCCTTAGGTATTTTTTCAGGCCTTAGGGGGGCCTCCTTTGGTTTGTATAACCCGGTATTAGGGGCCTCCTTTACAGGTAAGGAATTTAGGGGCCCCCCCCTTTTGCTACGTTAGGAGTCAGGGCCCCTTTAGTATTTAGGTAGCCAGGGGCCCCCCCCGAGTCAGGCCCCCCTTAGGGGAGTCGGGGCCCCTTTATATTTAAAGGGAGCCAGGGGCCCCCTTTGTAGTCAGGGCCCCCCTGTGGTATCGGGGCGCCCTTTTAAACAAGGTTCCCTTTTGGTAGCCCCGGGCCCCCCTTTAGAGTCAGGGCCCCCCTTTTGGTATTTGGGCCCCCCGAAGGGAGTCAGGGGCCCCCTTTTGGGGGCCAGGGCCCCCTTTAAGGGAGCCAGGGGCCCCTTTTGAACTTAGCCAGGGGCCCCCTTAGGTAGCCAGGGACCCCCTTTTAGGGTTTTCCCAAAACCCCCCTGTAGTCAGAGCCCCCCCCCGTAAACCAGGGCCCCCCCCGTATCAGAGCTTTCCCTTTATCAGAGCCCCTTGGGAAGGGCCCGGGGCCCCCTGTAGTCAAGCTCCCTTTTACCAGGGCCCCCCCTTTTATCAGACCCCTTGTAGCCCCCGGCCCCCCTTGAAACAAAGCTCCCCCCTACCAGGCCCCCCTTGAACCAAGCCCCCTTTACCCGAGCTCCTTGAGAGGGGCCGGGCCCCCCTTTGTATCAAGCCCCCTTTTCCAGAGTCCCGAAACCCCCCCCCTTTTAGTCCCGCCCCCCCCCCCCCCCCAGGACCCCCCTGTTTGTCAAGGCCCCCCCCCCCGTATTTAGGGCCCCCCGTAGTCCAAAACCCCCCCCCCTAGTCAGGCCCCCCTTTTAGTCCCCGGCCCCCCCCTTTTAGCCAAGCCCCCCCTTTTTAGCCAGGGCCCCCCCCCCTTTAAACCCGGGCCCCCCCCCAAACCCGGCCCCCCCTTTAAACCAGAGGGCCCCCCTTTTACCCAAACCCCCCCCCGTGGCGTCAGAGCCCCCCTTGTAGCCAGAGCCCCCCCCGGGAGCCAGAACCCCCCCTTTTTACCCGAGCCCCCCCTTGTAGCCCCGGGCCCCCCCTTAGTAGAGCCCCCCTTTTAACCCCGGACCCCCCTGTAGTCCAACCCCCCTTGTAGCCAGGGCCACCCGTAGTCAGACCCCCCCTTTTAGCCAGGACCCCCGATCCAAACCCCCCCATTAGGGCCCTGACCACCAGTTAGTCCGAAACCCCCCTTTTAGCCAAAGGGCCACCCCTTTAGTCAGAGCCCCCCCTTGAGGGCCCGGGCCACCCTGTGTCCCGGGGCCCCCCCCCCCGTTTTCCCAGGACCCCTGTAAATCAAGCCCCCCTTGTACCAGGACCCCCTGTAGTTTTAGAGCCCCCCCCCCTTTTACCCCCGGGAAACCCCCGTTTGTCAACCCCACTTTTACCAAGGGCCACCCTGTAAATCAGAGCCCCCCTTGAAACCCCAAACCCCCCTGTAAACCAAGCCCCCCCCTTGAAACCAACCCCCCCCCCTTTTGTCAAGCCCCCCTGTCCAGGGCCCCCCTTGGGAGCCAGGGCCCCCCCCCTATTTAGAGCCCCCCTGAAATCCCAAAGCCCCCCCGTAGGGCAGAGCCCCCCCCCGCGTAGCCAGAGCCCCCCCTTTTAGTCAGAGCCCCCCTGGGGAGCCAAGGCCCCCCCCTTTTTTAGCCAGAACCACCCTGAATCCGACCCCCTTGTAGCCAAAGCCCTCCCCCCCAACCGATCCCCCCCCCCCCCCCTTAATCCCGACCCCCCTGTATCCTTTGCCCCCCCCTGGTTTCCAGGGGCCCCCGGAACCCGACCCCCCTTTTTACCAGAGGGCCCCCGTAATTCCCCGCCCCCCTTGGGAAATTTTAAAAAAAAAAAACAACAACCAAAACACTTACCGGCTCCGCCCCCGGCCCCCCCCACCTTTCGCTGCCCCCCGGGGTCCTTTCGGGGCCCCTGCATTGGTGGCGCGGTGAAGGGGGACTTTCCCCGCGCGCCCACGTCACCATTTAGGGCCGGGGGGGCCCGGCAGGGTGAAGGCCTTAAATTTGATCAGCCTGCCGGGGAATCAGCGGGGGGCCAGCGCTAATTTTGGGGCCCGTTTCCCCTGACACCTCGCAGGGCCCCCGGGGGTGGGGACATTATTTCCCAGGGTTTCCGGCCGGTCCCCCGAAACCTTGCGGGGCGCCCCGGGGGCCCCGGGGGCCCCCGGGGACCGGATGCGCGGGGGGGGGCCCCGGGGAGCGCCGGGACTGGCCCCGGGCCCCCAGCGGCTCGGGGGGGCCCTCCCCCGCCCCCCCCGGGCCCCCCGGCGGCCCAGTCCCACCTGTTTACAGGCCCAAGGGATAAAAATCAAAATTTTTTTAAAAGGGTTTGTTTTAGCATCTTGGGTTTTTTGTTTCTGGGGAATTCCCTTGGACCCCAGTTTTATGTTCCCCCCACTAATAAATTTTTTTTTAACAAGTTTTATTAAAAAATCAAAGATAAAAGTGATGGAATTTCCTGGGTAAAATTTTAAACTAAACATAATTCATAAAAACCCAAAGTAGGCCCCTCTTCAAAAAACTCCTTCTCCGATTAACTAAGCAAAAAACAGATTTCAACTATGGTTGTGGGGGGTGTAAAACAACAATCTCACACTTTTCAATAGGCAAATTTTTCAACTCTTTTAAAAACTAAAGGGAAAAAAAAATAAAACGTAAAAAGTTAAAAAATTTCCCAAAATAAAAATATTTAAGAAAAGTGCCCCAGAAAAAAAAAAAATTAAAAACCCCAAAACTGCACTTGAAACTTTTTAAAAATAGGGTTTACCCAAAGTCCAATCCCAAAGACAAATTTCTTTTTAAAAAAATGTATTTATTTTAAAATCAGAAATTACCAAACGTTTTTCTCCTTTTTAAAGGGGAAAGTAATTTGTTTTAAAAACCCAAAAAAAACTTTTTAATTTTCCCTATACCGGAAACAAAAATTTTTTTTTTTTCAACACAGGAATACCAAAATTTTTTCCCAAAAAAAAAAAAAGAATTTTTTTGTATCAACGCCGGATTTCCTTAAAAAGTTGTTCTCAAAATAAAAGCAAGAAAATTTATTCCCAAAACAAAAAGCCCCTACATAAATCCGAAATTTTTGAAATAACTTTTATTAGCAGGCCCCCCCTTCCATAGTCCTCATAATTGGTTTTGTTTTGTTTTTGACGTTGCAAAAAAAGGGGGGGAAAGGAAAATAAACACAAAATCCTCAAAAAACAGGAAAAAACCCAAAATTTGTTTCAACACAAATGACCAAACATTGGTTTCCCCAAATACAGGGAGGGAGCAAAAAAGAAAATTTTTCTTGACACAGGGGCTGACCAACTGATTGGGAAACCCAAAATAAAATAACAAAACCTCTTGAGCATAAACCCAAAATTTTTTTAGGGGCCCCCTTAAAAAAAAAACTTTTGGGTAATTTGCTTGTTTGGTTTTTTTAAAAAACTTTCTGACCCCCACATTAAAAAATAAAAAAAAACCCCACTTTAACATATTTTAAAAAACCAAATAAGGGGGACACATGGCTATGAGAAAATGGTTTTTTCTAACACTTTCAGGCAGGAACCTTAAAATTCCCCGGCAAGCAAGGTCCCCCTGGATGGATGAAGTTAAAAAACCTCTTTAAATTAACACAGCGAACAATAGCCATGGGAAATAAGTTCAAACCAAACAAACAGGATCACAAATAACCGACTTGTTATAAATTAAAAACCCCAAAATTTGCCCACTTCATAACCCTCCAACAAAGATCAAGGTGCCAGGAAAAACTTTAAAAAAAATTAAACCCAAAACCCCCCCAAAAATTTTCAAAAGCTAAACATAAACATCATAGGGGGTTTTAGGCCAAACCACCCTTTTTTGGGGCTAAGCCAATTTAAAACTCCCCTATAAAACCCTCCCCCAATGGCCCCCTGCCGTTTATTAAAGGCAGGGGGGCCAACCTTTTAAAAATTTTTAAAAAACAATAAAAGGTACCCTTTTAAAAATATTGGGTTGGGGTTTTAAAAAAAGGGGTTTTTGGGGAAAAAAAGTCCGTAATCCCCCAAAACGCATATTGGTGGGAAGAAAAAAATTTGGTGTTGGCTTTTGGGAAAAGGATGGCCCCACAGTGCCTTAAAAAAAATTTTAAATAAACTTTTGACCTTTTTTTACCCATTTAAAAAGCACATTTTTTTTTTGTTTTTCTTAAAGCGGACAAAACAACCTTTGGGGACTGTTTAAAAATTTAAACAAAAATTTTCCCACCTTTTTATAAAACATCTTTTTTTCCCAATTTTAAAAAATTCAAATTTAAAAAAATTAACCCTGTTGTGAAAGAAAACCCTTTCTTTTAAAACAAACCCAATTTCCCCAAAAACATGCCCGGGAAGGGGGCACAAAAAAACTGCCAAATTGTTTTATTTTCCTTTTCCAAAAAAAAAAAAGAAAAAAAAAGTTTTCCCCGGAAAAAAAACCCCCAAAATCCAAAAATCCTGATTTGAAAAAGAAAAATGCTGTGAGAACAGCCAAATGGAAAGCGCCCATGAAAAATTTCCTAAAATTATGTTTTTTTTCCCGTATAATATGCACCTTGAAAAATTTCCAAAAAAAAAATAAAATACATACTTTTCCAAATTTTTCCCTAAACAAAACCAAATTCCCAAACTCTTTTCCAAAAGGGTTGTCAGGTATTTAAAAAAAAACTACATTTGGGGTTTTTTTTAGGGTAGGGGAGAGGGGAAAGGGCAAACAATTAAAAATCTCATAATTTAAGGGAAATTTCAGGGAAACTAAAAAACTTAAACCATTTCTAATTAAACCCGTATTATTTTAAAAGCAAAACAAATAACTAGGGGTTTTTAAATTTTAAAAATTCTAAATTTCGGTACCAAAAAACTTTTTAGAAATTCTTTTTTATTTCAAAACCCCATCTGCCATTCAAAAATTTTGCTTACCTCCCTATTTTTCTTTCTTCCAAATTTGCTATAAACAACCCAAAAAGGGGAGGCAGCCGGGTTTTGGTGGGTTTAATTTTGGGTTTTAAATAAGCAGGCAAAGGGGGGTTTGGGAAAAATTTTAGGGCCCAAAAACGGCCGCCCAAACAGGGTTTTAAGGTAGGTATAGGGGAAACCCCTAAAAATAAGCAGGCAGGGTTTTAAGGGGACAAAGGTTTCCCCTACCCGGTAGGAACAGGGGGTTTTAAGTATACTTTGATTTCCCAAAGGGGGGGAGCAGACAGGCTTTTTAATTCAAAAAAGGGGGGGCCCTAAATTTAGGGAAGCAGGGGTTTTTGGGTAGCAAAAGGGCCCCAAATAGGTTTGGGGAGGCAAAGGGGGAAATTTTGCTTTAAAAAGGGGCCAAAAAAGGTTAAAGGGAAGCAAGTTTTTTGGGGGATAAATAGGCCATATAAAGGAAAGGGAGGCAAGGTTTTAAAAAGCTATATTTTGGGGTACAGGTAGGGAAAAAAAGGGTTAAAGGAAACTTTTAGGGGGCCCAAAAAGTAAGTTTGGCCCCCTTTAGGTAAACAAAAGAGTCCACATAGGAAAGGGAGGGAGGGTTTTTAAAAAATTTAAAAAGGGGGCCCCTTTTAAAAAAAAGGGAGGAAAAGGGGGGGTGGGTTTTAAAGGGGGACCTATCAAGGTAGGGGGGGCTCAGACAGGTCTTTCAAGTTTGAAAATAAGAAAAAGCTTACTTACCTCCCCACGTTCCAAGATGCGACACGGGTCCCGGGTAAGCCCCAGGGCCCCCCTCCTGGTGGCCCCCCACTGGAAAGTGAACCCCAACTTTCCGGGACGTCCCCACTGTTTGGGCCCGGGGCCCCAGTAGGCTTAAAGGGCCCTTTGACCAAACATCAATTAAGACCCGGCAACTTGCCTTTAGACGCTTTTGGGGCAGAGGGCACGGGGTTTTAAAGGGAAGATTCCCGGGCCCCGCAGCCTCGGGTCAAACCCGCATTTGGGCGTTTTTTTCCATTTGCCCTTTGGGGGGAAAACATTACTTTCCAGGGGACAGAAGCCCGTTAAACCCCGGAAGTTACGCCTCCTGACCTGGGTTTTATTGGGAATTTTTTTAAAGGGAGGCAAGAATATGCACCTTTTCAAAATTTCAAAAGTCCCCTAAGCCTTATAAAAAGGAAAACCCCCCCTACTATCATTTTTCTAAATGAAAAAATTCAACTTTCCCGAAAACATGAAATCTGGTTTAAATTTTTTACACAATCAGCTAGGTATAAAAAGATATAAATTTTACAGTTCCCAACACTTCGCCAAATTAAAAAAAAACATAAGAAACTCATCAAATCAAAAATAAGGGCCCGAACCCCAAAAAAACTCCCCAATACCATAAGGGAGAAGGTGGGGGAAACCCCGAAAATAAAGTAAAAAAGTGGGGGAAAAATAAATAATAAAAATAAAAATCTTTTAAAAATAAATATCTATATATAATAATATAAATAAATAAAAAAAAAAAAGTTCACAAAAACCCCTCAAACTGTTCCCTTTAAATGTAGCCCCCAAATACCTTTCGGGAAAACAAAATATACAATTTAACAGATTTTAACAAAAAAAAAAAGGGGCAGCCCTGTGGGGAAACTAGAGGGGAAAGGGGACAGCTCAAGACTCAAGGGCTAGTGTTTTCTTGAACCTTTCCCCCATTCAGTTTGATTTTCGTTTTTTGGCCAAAGTAGGGAAAAAGGCCACGGACCCCAAAACGATGCAAGGTTTGGGAAGTTAACCTTTTTAAAAACCCTAAAAATCCATAGCCCCAACTATTGGGAAAAGGGGAAAGGGGCGGGCGGCCCGCGCTGGGCTTTTTTTAAAAACGCGCCGGAAAAGCTTTTTTCAAGAGAGGGGGACTTCTGGTGGGGAAAGGGGGCCCCGCTGCGGCTTTTAAACCCCGAAGCGGCTCACTTCACCATTGTGGCCCCGTCCATTTGGTTTTTGGGGCTTTTATGGAATTTGACTGTCCACCCGCAGCAGAGAGAGAGAGCAAGGCAGCGGGTAGTCCCCCCCAGCGGGGCCCGCCCCTGAAGTGTAATGTAAAAGCGCTGCTGGGATCGCAGCATGGCCCCTCCTCCAACAAAAGTCTCTTTTAAAAAACAAATGGGCGGCAGCAATTTTTAAAAAATAACAGCTTTTTCCCCCTCCCTTCTTCAAGCCTTTGGGCCCCCGAAAATAATTTGGGGAAAATTTTTTGACACTACTGGTCTGGGCCGGGCCCCACTACATTTTCAATTGTTTTGATCTGGGCACTGTTCAAAACAAAATGGGGCAAATTTTTAATGCAAATTTATCAGGCCACTATATGGGTACACGTAGTAAAATAAAAAAAAGTTTTTTAAAAAATTGATCTGGGCACTGTATGATACTACTGGTACACTGTATAACACTATTCATCAGGGCACTCTTTGATACTATTGGGGAACCTATATTCCCCTTCCTCAGGGGACTATAATTTTAAAAGGGGGGGCTAAAAAAACTCTTTTTTTTTGCTTGTAAAGAAAAGAAAAAGGGGACTATTTTAAAAAAAGTGTTTTGGGGTTTTATTTGGGCATAACTGGGGCATTCTTTGAAATTTTTTTGTCTAGGCGTCTAAGAATTGGGACCTTTTTAAATAATTTTTAAAATGGGACTGTCAACAAAAAAACCCGGGCCCCTGATGACATTTTAAGGGACATTTACACTTTTTGGCCCCCTCTCTCCACCAGCAAATTTTCCCCCCCCCAATTTAAAACCAAATCTGCACTTTTTTAAATGTAACAAACCGGCCCCAACCCCTTCTACAGCAGTGCCCCCCCCCCCCCCCCCCAAACGTTTCCAAACAGGAAAGGGGGCCAAAATAAAACACAAGCCCGTATATTTAAAATATAAAATATAAAATTTTATATATTAAAATAAATAAAGATTCTGGGTTTTTTGTTGCGTGTTATTTTTGGTAAATCTAGGACCATTTTTTAGGGTTTTTACTTCCCAAAAAATTTTTGTTCTAGCTTTTGGGAAAATTTTGTATAAAAATGTAACCCTTTTGGGGCCCAGAAAGGGGCTTTTATCATTAGGCCCTTTTAAAAATTTTCCCCCCGGGGTCCTGCTGCAATTAGGTCAGGGTGAGACAGAAGCCCCAGCGCTCCATCTTGATTACAGATTAGTGTGATGATGTCATCACATCGGTCTTTATAGGTAGAAGTGAAACTGGGCACCGCGGGCCGGACCACCGTGCAGGTGGCGGAGACAGCGAAGCAAAGCGGGCCCCTAAAATAAACTACTCTGGTGGTCCCTAGGCACCCCAGTCCGAAACTGGGAAAGGGTTATTGTTTATGTTTTGTTGTGATTTTTTTTTTAGTCAAAATATGATTCAGGGCAAATCTGTGAGATTGAGGATGAATTTGATTTTGACTCAAATTTGATGAAAAACAACACTACTTATGCCACATGACCACTAGGGTAAGAGTATTAGCTATGATTAAGACAGATATTATATTTCATCCAGATTTGACATTTTTTTTTATTCAGGGTGCCCACACAGCCAAAAACGTCTTTGTCATCCTATTTTGAATAGCTAGAATTTTCTAGGAAGACCTATCCATCAAAATGTGTCACATCTTTTCAGCTTGCACTGTGTACACTCATACATGGTTAAGTCGTTATCATGAGAATTACAATGAATGGTAACACCCTATTGCAAAGCTAAAAGCAGAAAACACAGAACCACACCATAAACAATAGGGTATGGGGACATCTCATGTCATCCCTCCGACCCCTGCTCTCCTCCATTCACAGCACCTCTGCACATGTCAATGAGCATGATCAGAATACTCTCCCATAGAAATCAATGTGTAGTTTTCAGATTTAGCAAATCTCCTGAACTGCTATTCAAGATGACGGATAAATAATTATGAAAAGAAAGGTAATACATTCCCTTTAATAATTATTTGGAGTAGAAAAACAATATTACCACTCACTGCGAATTAGTTTTGTGGCTAAACAATGTGTCACTCAAATTAAATTGATAAATTCTGCTGCAGGCTTAAAAACTACATTTGATGTTAGTACTACTGTTTTAGTTTACTGCATATTACCTAGAATCGCTGTAAGTATCATCAGGAGTTAGAGCAAGCTTATGGGTGGAGGGATAATGTAATGTTGTCAAACACTACAGAGTTAAAAGTCCAGAATAAAATATCTATATGACACACTATATTTCAAGGGCTTATCACACTATTATGCCCCTGACACATAGATTGGAAGTCTTATCTCAATTTTTAGTTATTAATATATGGAGAAATAAACTAGGTTTAAGTATTTTTAATGATACTTAAAACATTAATGATCCTTAAAATGTGTACTCTTGTGAAATGATAGTTTTGAGAGATGCAGTTATAAAGAAGAACGTTACAACAGCTGCAGGCTGTACAGCTGAGCTGAAGTGCTAATGGTGTATGAAGCAACCTGGTGTATATATATGTTATATAGTTACCAACCATTTCAACATTAATTATCCTTTACTTTTAGGAATCCATATTACCTGAGCAGTTAGCAGGTGAATAGGTGGATGCAGGCATGTGCCGCTTAGACTGCCGTGCTCATTAGTATAAATCTTAAAAAAACCTAAAATTGAGAGACATGAAACAATTTAAGGATATGTTTAGGATTGGCTGCGATTTTGCAGTGCAGGTTTTTTTTTACAATACATGAGCATAGGACTTTAGTTGAATGTAATCTACATTCATTTAAAATGTTCTGTGCAGAATACCAAGCATTTGCACGTCTGTGGCATTCTTATTTTGTTACAGAGATGTCAAACTTTTACCACTTCATTGTACAATGGTCTCTCTACATAAAAATTGCTGGAAGCTGGAAATCACTTTCTATGTTGAGGATAGTAAACAATGTACCAGTAAAGAAAATGTGTCCACCATCATCTGGTGCCCAAAGGAGTAGCTCATCCTGAGACTTGTAAAGAGAAGTACAGAACATCTAGTGCCGCACTGTATTGTAGAGAGGCGCTACTAGATTGCCAATCACTGTTTGCACCTCACTAATACATGTAAGAGCAGTACAGAACATGTGGTACTACATTGTACTGTAGAGAGGCGCTACTACAGATGTAGCAGAACAAAACAGAATAGATATTGCACCGTGATATCACGGCACAGAATGTTATCTCACCTTTTTCAAAGCTTTTCAATGGCCTTTGTTTACAGATCCGAGCAGATGACACGAAAACCTGTGATATCATGGTCAAGCTGTACTCTGCTACATCTGTAGATTGCTAATCACTGCATGCACCTCACTAATACATGGAAGAGCAGTACAGAACATGTACTACTGCACTGTACTGTAAAGAGGCATTACTAGATCGTCAGTCACTGTATGCACTTCATTAATACATGTGGAGCAGTACAAGATATGTACTACTGCACTGTACTGTAGTGAGGTACTACTAGACCACTAATCGCTGCATGCACTCCACTAATAAATGTAAGAGCAGTACAGAACATGTAGCAATGCATTGTACTGTAGAAAGGCACTACTAGACCGCCAATCACTGCATACATCTCACTAATACAGATGATTCACAATTAAAATGTTCATGATAATTGATTGGATCTTCCATCAATCACATGAGCCACAGATCAGCAGTGTCTGGTACATTGTATGTGGCTTTAAGATATAATATTCTAGAAAAGACCATTGTACGGTATATTGAAAATTTGATATCCTGAGGCCATTGTTATCTGAGAGACCACTGTATAGTGGTGAATGAGTTGTCATTCTGTCACATGAAAGATATGCAGGTTTTTTTGTGACTTTCTGTGGATTTGTGATGAGATCAGCAGTGGATATACGCTACCACATGTGAGCTAAGCCTTACCGACATTTGACATACTGGTAAATTATAATGCCGGTAAGAGAGTATGGAGCTGGCTCACTTGTTAAACCCAGACCCTACATGGCAGGTAACAATGGAACATAACAGCTGGATCAGAAACAACTCTGATCCTGGCTGCTTAACCCTTTACATGACCCAGCAATTATGGCAACAATGTTTAAATGAATAGGGAACAGTGCTGCCTTTTTTTGCCTGATCAACCCTCTTCCCACCCCCGGCAGCAAAATTGTGGTTTGCTGAGCAATTTCTAAGTTCTGAATGAGACAAACCTGACAAGAAAGTAAAGAGTTAAGCTCCAAACTATGTGCCCCTTCACCCAATTAAAATGTAACAAATTAAAAGCATGTTTCCCTCACCTGCTCCTGGGAGATGGATCGAGGAATAGCCTCCAGGACATCTATCCACTGGCGTAGTAACTGCTGGACCAGTCGTAACTCCCTCCCACAAGCTTGGACCCTCCTCCTGATACTTCCACACAGCTAGACCTTCCCTTTCTCCCTCCCACAGAGTCAGACTCTCTCTCTCCCTCTCACAGGCAGCCAGTTATGTTGCAGATTAATTAATGCTGCGGACTGTCCACAGTGAGCTGTCAGTATTGCGGGCCACCTGTGAGTGTTAGCCCCAAAGCATTAGGTAGAAAGAACTGGCCCCATACCTGTTCTTTTTAACAAACTCGTGGAACAAAGGGGCTCACTAGCAGTACCACTACTGCCCTTGCCATGGAAAAGTAAGTTAACCTGTAAGACTCCTAAAATAACCTAACCCTAAGTAATACAACTCCCGAATATGGCAATCATAGTAGCCTATTGAGCTGTATACTACCTCCATATGTTTCTGATTTCATAGCAAAGTAAATAAAGTTTTATTTTCCCTATGGAAGGGAATTGTGGCAGCCTTCAATAATTGCAGTAAGGATGTAATAAGTTTAACCTGAGAGTGATATCTTGCTGCATCATATTATCTGTTCTCAGATCACAAAAGAAGCTGGTAACAATTATTAAAAAGTTGTGATAAAATTCTGTTCAAAAATATGGTATGTTAACTCTGAAGTTAAGCTTTGCTACATCAGTGTTATGGAAGAATTATCCTACTTAAAGAGGTTTTGCCAAGAAGTGAGTTCCTTACCTAACAGGCTGATACTCCCCTCTTGAGGCTTGAAAAAAGGGGAGTTGTTTTTCTGTGTTTAAAAAAACAAGTACCTCCTCTGTGATGTCATCACTCCACCTCCCATGCATGTTCCTGATACTCTGTTTCTGTATTTGAGCAAACATTGTTTGACTAATCCACAGATGAGAACTGTATTGTGTACAAGCTATATTAATTTTATTTCTCCCTCTTCTGTGCTCAGGAGAGAAGATAAGCTCAGCAGGCAGCCTTCTTTCATTCCGGCTGCAGGGGGAGAGGGAGGCTGAGCAGTGTTGCAGGGAGCGTCTGCATGTTTACTAAGATAATTACATTACAACCAGTGGATTCTCTATACAAAAGACAAAGCACCTTTCTCCCCAGTCCCTTCAAAGCTCATTCATGTTCCCTGCCGTCAGATAAGAAGTGCAAACACGCAAGCGCGTCCAGATCAGCTCCTGTCAGCTCCTGGTCGTATCTAATGTAAACTGTCAGGAAACCAAGGGCATGTAAGCAATGCTATAACTCTCACATGATTCACTTTTTTAATGACATATATTTAGAAAAGTGACTAAATACCCTTTTTGGAGGATCCCACGTCAACATTAGATCGTTGCAAAACCCCTTTAAGTACTGCTTCTAGTAGAGAGTCCAAATGTAGAAAAATTAAACATGGCAGCATGACATCACAACTCACAATTTATCTCAAACTTTTTCCATGGTTTTTAATGACCTTTGTTTAAAAATAAGAGTAGATAGTAAGAAAAACTCTGATACCATGGTCAAGTTAAAATGTGTTACATCCATACCTCCACAACATAGGGATATGTATACAGTATGTTGCCATATGGAGTACCTACAGATCTTCAGTAAGAAACAGAAAAGATTCCATATGCCTCTGTGCAGGTTCCATGCACATAGTTTGTGCCACTTAAAGGGGTTGTCTCACTACATTGATTCATCTTACCTCAGTCCTGTTTTCTTGGTTTCATTTTAGATTCAGGGGCGTGTTTACTGACTTCTCCTAGGCTGCAGTAGAAGCCAGGTCTGTAGCTATAGCGACCAGCCTATCATGAGAGATTGAACAGGTCTGTAGCTATAGAGACCTGAAGAACTGATGCAGCCCATACAAATGGGGATATCTCAGAATAGGTAGGACACTGTTATTGGACACATATTGCAAAGTGACTTGTTTTTGCAAGATCTTTACCATAAAAAGCTATCATTGTAGTGAGAAAAACCCTTTAAATGACAGGTTAATAGTGAACAGGCAGTTTAGCTAAAAGAAACTTGTTTTGTGTGATGTGATGACTTATAATGAAGTCTTTTTTCGTTGATTAAAGGAAATAAATATTTTGTGGAAGCAGCACAATAAAATCCCAGAAAAAATAGAATATTACTTTTGTAGCTGTATTCAATGCCAGTAGTCTAAAATAATTTCACGTTAACCAGCTCATTTTGATGGTGTTTGTTAGGTGAAGAGAAGAAGTTAACTGTCTTTTATGCTTCCATAGTGGAAGGTGGCTGTTTATCTGAGTCAGTGTGAGAATAAACATTTATTGGCTTACTATTTGCACTCAAGTACACAATAAAATGTAATGGTTGGGTATAGTAACTTTAGGTTTGCAATGGCATATGGATCACCATAAGGCATACAGTATCTAATCCTCTCAGTCTTGTCATCATTATGACAGCCAAATTGTCATTGTGGCTAACTAAACAATAAAGCCATCTGTGAAGCATCCGACCAAACAAGGGGAAAGTTTATCTTATTTGTTTCTTGATCAACATTCACTAAATATGTAGTTTGCTTGCCTTGTTATGCAAAACATCAAAGACACCTTTGCCAAAAATCAAACAAACCAGTAAATACAGTGAACGTAATCATCTCACAGGTGCAGAAAAATAAAAGCACAAGTATCTGTCTATTGATAGCTCCTGTAATTTCCCGCAATTTCAAGAACAATCATTTTACAAGCGCTGATCTATAAGTAAGCAGGATGCAAGCATAAATTGGCTTCTTTATGGTAAAATGAATTTGAGCTCATTCCAGCATTTGTTTCAGAGGCACATACATATTTTATATTTCATTTTGTCCATCATTGCTTCAAACATCTATAGAATCTGAAGGTGAGTAGAGGTAACAATGAGAATGGACAATGCAATATTCATTAATTCCCAGCTACAATGAAAAGGCAAGGTCAAAAAAGAAGAATAAAATATTGTATATTAATGTTCTCTTCTTAATGTTCCTCTATTTCAGGCAATAAAAGGCCACGTGTACAGGCACAGTAAAGCCATTGATAAAAAAATTTGATGGCCATATAACATGCAAAATGTGACATGCTGTACTGTACAGCATTCAGAGCTTTTATATTTCTTAATACAAAAGCTCTTCAAACCCTTTCTTTATGGTGTTTCTTTTTCTTTTTTTGTGCAAGTGACCTTTTTTGTAAGTAGTTGACAATACTTAAAAAAAAATAGAATTCCTTACAACTTTAATGTTTGAGAAACAATTTAAAATGTGTTCTAAAATTACTAACAGACAAGTAGGGATGGCCCTACAGCTGAAAAGGAGGGTAATTGTATATATTATTTTATACTGTATTACATAGGGAAATGTCTGCTGCTTCATCGCTGCTCCGGTTCCGTCAGGGCGATTCTACTGTGGGCCAGTATGCCATCCAGTTCCGTACCCTGGCCTCTGAGCTTGCCTGGAACAACAATGCCCTCATTGCTGCCTTCTGGGGGGCCTCAATGGACGCATTAAGGACGAGTTGGCTGGTCGTGATCTACCTACCACCCTGGACGACCTTATCGCTTTGGCTACTCGGATCGACATCCGTTTTGCGGAAAGGGAGTTAGAGCTTTGCCAACAGCCTCTGTCCTCCCGTCCTTGCAAGCCTCCATGCCTTGTACTTGAGACCCTGACTCAGCCTCGTCTGGCACCTGCGTTCACCCAAAATGAGCCTATGGAGGTCAACCGCACTCATCTCTCTACAGAGGAATGCACCCGTCGACGCAGCCTTAATCTATGCCTGTACTGTGGTGGTGCTCGTCACTATCTTAAGAACTGCCCAGTCCGCCCTGCTGTGCCTCAGGAACCTTGCTGGTGTTGTGGGTGAAGTG
The DNA here is from genome assembly GCA_025379985.1 of Phyllomedusa bahiana. Classification (NCBI taxonomy): domain Eukaryota; kingdom Metazoa; phylum Chordata; class Amphibia; order Anura; family Hylidae; genus Phyllomedusa; species Phyllomedusa bahiana. Next base: position 27,757 of record JAODAL010002981.1, read on the forward strand.
ATCTTGAATGATGGTGCCTCTGATCCTCGTCAGACAACTCTATGTTTTTCATCTGGTGCCGCCTATGAAGTTCCTGCCTTGCTGGATTCCGGCTCCTCCAAGAAATTCATCCATCCATCTCTGCTAGAGAAGTTCGGCCTGCCTGTGTAGCGTCTCGAGAAGCCCCTACGTTTTTCATCCATCGACGGGGAGATCCTGAAGGAGCCAGTCCAGTTCCGTACCCTGCCTGTGTCCTTTAAGGTTGGCAGTTCCCACCAGGAAAAGCTGTCCTTTAACGTCCTGCCGAGTTCGTCTGCTCCAGTCCTGCTCGGGATTCCGTGGTTCAAGCTTCACAGCCCATCTCTGGACTGGAAAACCGACGAAGTTGACCAATGGGGCAAGCATTGCCACTCTCGCTGCCTCAAGCCCGCCCATCTGGAGCAACCTTGCCCTCCGGCTTCTCTGCCCGTTTGTTCTGCTGTGCCGGTGGAAGATCCGCATATGCAAGAAGCGCCTCTGGTCTGCAAAGACACTTCTGACTTCCACCCACCCCACCCCCTGCCTACTGTTTCTGCTTCTTCTCCCCAGGTCCAGGAAGTTTTCCGGGACTCTCTGGACACCTCCTCTGAAGACAGTTCTTGGGATACTGAGGAGGAGATGGTTACCCCTGGCTGTTTCGTGGGTACCCAGCTAGCCCAGAGGGGAGGGCTTAAGGGAGGGAACTGTCACAGTTTACGCCGCGGTCCCTGCTACTGACCGTCAGTGTGCCCGTGTCTCTCGTGTCCCGGCCACTGTTGCTATATCATCTGGTGTTCCTGGCTCTGTTCACTCACCTGTCCCAGCTCCTGCCAGTCCTGCAGCTGCTCCTGCTGGCAGGTCTGAGTCACCATGGCTTCCACCAGCTTCCTGTCTTCCTGTGCGCACACGTGCTCCCTCTAGGGGCGCGCACGCGACTCAAAATTGTACTTAAGGAGTCAGTGTTATTTGGTCCACCCAGTGACCTGTGACCTCTGGCTTCTTAAGGAGCTTCCTCCCACAGCTTGGTGTCAGTTCGTTGTTGTGTTATCCAGCACAAGAGCGTGACCCCTTGGCTGCTGCTCTGCTGCTGACTACTCATCTGTACGTTCAGCTATACGTTTATCCGTACCTGCCGAACACCTGCTGCTGCACCAGTTTGCCACATACCCGCTTACCTGTTGCTATTCCTAGTCTGCTATCATCCTGGACTGTGCTATTGGTTCTTCAGCTACACCAGGACTGTGCATACGTTTTATGGCTACACCTGCGGTGCCCTGTCTCCACTCCAGCATCAGCTACCCTCACCTGCATTTCGGCTACTCACTGCGTGTGTTTACCATCAGCAACCACGGTGGGCCCAGAGGATCCACCATACCCGCACGTTTCCAGCCACCCTGGTTGGAACCGTTACAGCACTGACACAGAGAAAGTAGAGATCCAGACAGAGCGGACCCTGAAGAGAGTCAGACAACCCAGCATTAGAGGTGGGCAAGTTGGGGGACTGCTGGAAAAGTCAAGGGACAGATTGAGTGGACAAAGTGTGTCCTGTGTCACCAGGCGCCAGCACCTTGCACAGCTGGGCTGGAACGGGAGTCAGCACCAGTGCCAGCACCTTGCAGAGCTGGACTGGGTCGGAATCAGAAAGGGGTTGAGAAAGTCACCAAGTGTCCAGAGAAAGAGGATCTAAAATGTTTTTAAGTGACATGTGCCTTGCTTCATAACCATGTAACAACCACAAGAAATATACTATGAGTAAAGCCTGAAGTTCCCCGGGAATACTTGTGTTGTCTGCTGTTATTGATGCCGGTGCACCACCCCATCACTACATGTCTAGCACTTCACCTATCTTCCGCAATAAGTACCATCTGGTAAACTGCTCATATTTTATACAGCTGGGCTGAGGCCGCTAAGGTCTCTTGGTGGATATACCACTTAAGACCACTGTGGCTAGTGATTGGCTGCATGATCACGTGAAGAATGATTGGTGACATCTCATCAGCTTGGATTACCGGCTGCAATACTGGAACTAGTGGATTTACCAGTAAAGTACTTTTTTTTCTATTTTTAATCATCCCTAATAGACTGATGAGCAGTAAGTACTTTTGAAACTCCGCTTCAAAGATTAATATACTGTTAAAATGACAAAGGGAGAAAGGCATAGAAAAGGAGCAGATAGAGTAAGTAAGAAAAGGAAGCAAGACAAAAAGGAAGAGAAAGTAAGAAAGCAGATGGATTGAGATAGATAGATGGATTGAGGTGAAGGAGCAACTAGGGTGATGTGGAGCAAAAGAGAGAAATACGGCCAAAGAGGACCAGGAAAGCTTGTAAACAATGAGACTATATAATTTAATAAGAATATATAAGGGTACATCAACACAGCATAGTGATTCGGTCAATTTTTCAGTCAGTTTTCAGATATTAAAACCTAGCAACCATCCCCATAGACTTTAATAGAAGATCCAAGCTGTAGTCTACATAGTTTTGATTTTCTGATGGTTGGATCTTAAATCCAAAAAATGTGTAAAAATCTTTGAACATGTACATTCTCCGGTTTAAGGCGGAAATTGGAATGTAATAGGGGCAGGGACGAATTCTCCAATGACAGCCAGAAACCTTTCCCAAAACCATTAAAAAAATGATAAAATACTTGTCAAATTCTAAATCACAATTAGTAATTTGTCTAAGCAGTGTGGTCATACCCTAAGGTTATGTTCACACTCCGTGTTGACTCCGTGTTTACATACGTTTATAGATGCGTGTTTGGATCCACATATCAGACCATAAACAGATCCAAACAGGCATCTAACAATGTGAAGTGTGTTTTACATTGCTTTCAATGTAAAACAAACATCGGCATTCAGACGAGTCAACGCTGATGCATGTTTAACTTGCGTCTTTCTGATGCATTTTTTGGATCCATTCAAAGAATTGAAAGACGCAGCAGATGCCCTATTTAAAGCTATAGGGAGTGTGTCTGCTGCAGCCAAAATGCATATAAACATGCACCTGCGTTTTGGATGCATTTTATGCAGCACTTTTGAATGCGTTGTTCAAATCCAAAACGGATCTAACATATGTGAACATAACCTAAAGGTGATGACTAGAACTGAATGTACAGTGCTGTATCAATGTAGCAAAGTTAATTTGGCAGTGTTATTTATTACACTAAGAAGTTGAGAAAACCTTTTGTGCCACAATATCATAATGTGCTAATTATCAAGTTAAGCTCTACTACATATGTACAATTTCATTACAGAGTGTAAAACAAGTTTATTAACAATAACCTTCTTTCACACAAGAACATTGTGAACATTGTTTTGTTCAGAAGACATAATAAAAAAGAAAACAAAAAACTTCAGCAATAATTTACATTCCTCTGATTTTTGATTCAGATTTATGTTTTAAACATTAATATTTACTACCTCTTACACAACGCCATGAAAAGAAAATGTAAAATGAAGAGCGCAGGTGTTATTTCTATAATCAGTTTGATTTTTGTCCTGCAAGGTTGCAGTGTTACTGACTCATTTTAACTCTTAACCATGAAGGATTCCAGATAAAATTAAACTTTCAGCATAAGAAGAATATTCCTACATATTCCAATAGGAAACAAAGGTTTACTGGTGAATTTTAACATATATGTGGAATAAAACAAAAGTCAAATGTTTATAATCATTTTGCGATACATTAGACTTTTTGATCACTTTTAATTCCAATTTTTTTTTTTTAAAGTCTTTATTTTTTAAAACATTTCCAAATTACAAATAAGAAAGAAATGAAACCAAACATTTACACACACAACATAAGAATCCCAATCACTAAAATGGTAATGGTACAATTTGCCATCCCCTTTCAGCAATATATGAACTTGTAACCAGCAAGAAGAAGAAGAAAAAAAAAAAAAAGTGTGTGTGTGTGTGTGTGTGTGTGTGTGTGTGTGTGTGTGTGTGTGGGGGGGGGGGGGATATTCATTGCATCCCAGGAGACTCTATATTGCAGAAGTGGCAGAGTTCCAGCAGTGATCCTATGTCGGGATGCCCCCATACGTCCAGAACTCCAGCCCCTAGCACTCACACCAAACACATACAGTCGCACTCCACTCATACTCATGCACCCCTCCGACATCCGAGCTCCAAGCCAGCTATATCTTCAACATGGCACTGTTCGCGCCGCCAACCACAGACCCCATATATCCAAGAATCTGCCAGGGACCTCTCTGGACTCATATGTCAATCTATAGAGTGGTAAGTCCGCGTTAATAAGAGAAATCCAATGCGCCAAGGATGGCACCTTAGGAGGCTTCCAATTCAACAGTAGGGACTTCCTGGCGTAAAACATCAATAGCCGATAAAGCTTACGTTCGTACCTAGTTGGAACAAGGTCCTCTACCAAGCCCAGCAAGCTATTCTCTGGTGAGCAAACCCCCGGAAGACCCAATTTTTCATTGATAAAACAGTGGACACCAGAACAGAGGGACATTCCCAGATCATGTGCATCAGTGTACCTCTGGCTCTATCACACCTAGTACAAGATGCATCCGCCAGTCTTCCCATCCGAGCCAGGCGTACTGGGGTAAAATAAATCCTATGCAGCCACTTAGTTTGTATCAGACGATCCCTAGCGCTAATTACTGTCAACCTCCACGTGGACGCCAGCTCCTCCATGTGTTGAGATTCCAAAGTAGGAATGTCTACCTGCCAACGCTCAAACGCTTTCCTCAGAGGAGAGGGCTGTAGCTCCATAATGCATTTATAAAAGGTAGACACAGATTTCTGAAGTTGCTCTCTCCTGGCAATTTTTTCAAGAGGCCCACAATCCAATTCAATAGTCCCCCCACTAAACTGCTGAAAGCAGGCATGCCTAAGTTGAAAGTAGCTAAATAAGGCCAACCTGGGTACATCAAAAGTGCTTACTAAATCAGAAAAATCTCTAAAGCAGCCCGCTTCATATAGCTGACCCAAATATTTGAGGCCTCTCCATGGCCAGAATTCAAAATCCATCAAGGAAACTAGTTCCCCCAACTTCATATTTCTCCATAGTGGAATATATGGCGACCAGGAGCCACCACTCACACCCCCACCATAGGCCCCTACAAATTTCCTCCAAATTGCCATCGTTGCAGCCATGTTGGATGTGTAGTGCTGCATTGGGTACTTCCCCTGCCTATATACTAAATTTGCTAAAGCCTCATACGAACCGCATAATGCTGCTTCCAGTACGACCGCTGGAGTGGTACAGTCTGCCCTAATCCACCAGGCTGCATATGATAGTTGGACCGCCACAAAGGATATATAAAAATCCGGCAGGGCCACTCCTCCATCCCTCTGCAAGGCTTTCAAAGTTGCCCTGCTCATACACGGAGCCCATCCACACCCCCCCAAAGAAAAGTAGACAATAGTTTCTCAAGTGATCTGAAATGGGAGCCAGACAGAATATGTGGGGCCGCCCTATAAAGGTAGAGCAGTTTAGACAGCAACACCATTTTAATTACATTTATCCGGCCTATCAGAGTCAAGGGCAACGATGCCCAGGCCTACAGTTTATGCGCAATGTCTTGCATCACAGGGGTAATGTTCAAGCTTAGGAATTTTATATCTTTGTGAATTTGGATTCCCAGATAACGAAACTGCTCAGTTACAACAAGCTGGGATCTCGGCGAGATATCCGCTCTCCCAACATCATCCACCAACATCAAAACAGATTTTGACCAGTTGACTCTCAAGCCCGAAAAGGACCCGAACCTATCAACAACTTCCAAAAGGGTTTCCAAAGAGCCCCGCGGGTCCGCCAAATACACCAACAGGTCCTCAGCATAAAGCGACAACTTCTCAGTCACTCCCCTAATGTTCCAGCCTTCAATTGCAGGGTTGTTATTAATTAGTATGGACAATGGCTCCATAACTAAGGCGAACAACAATGGGGACAGCGGACATCCCTGTCTTGTGCCTCTCCCCAGAGCAAAGGGGGAAGAAAGATACCCGTTGACTCGAACTCTGCCAACTGGCTTTGAATACAAGATATTCAGCCACTGAAGGAAATCCTTCGGGAACCCCATATGTTGCAGAACCGCCCACATAAAACGCCACTCTACCGAGTCGAAAGCCTTCTCGTTGTCAAGTGAGGCAATCACTCTGCAACCGGCATTGTCATGCCGAAGCTGCAGGTTCGTATACAATCTTCTTAAATTGATATCCGTGGTAGGAAACCCGACTGGTCCACCTCTACAATGGACAAAACCATGGAGCCGAGACGCATAGCCAGGACTTTTGCTAAGATCTTAGGATCTAAATTAATAAGTGAAATGGGCCTATATGAACTACAAACATCTGTAGGTTTACCTGGCTTGTGAATTACCACTATAATAGCTTCATATCATGAAGGGGGCATCACACCCCGCTCAAAAATGTCTTTGAATAGTTGTTCCAGGCGCCTACCACCCTCTTCTCCACACATTTTGTACCACTCGACGGGGAACCCATCTGAACCCGGTGCTTTGCCAGTGGCCATTTGACCTATGGCTCTCTGTATTTCCTCCGCCGTGATGGGACCCTCTAGGACTTCCCGCACCTCCCCCGAAATCACAGGAAGTGAAATGGATGAGAGAAAGTTCTGAATTTCACTATCAGTGTGCATGAGTCTGGTAGAGTACAAATGGGCGTAATACTCTGCAAACCGGTTTGATATTTGGGGCGGGTCTGTCAAGATATCCCCACACGAGTCCCGAATCCCCGCAACCACTGTCTGCGGCACCTCTATGCGAGCCAAAAAATCCAGTGCCCTTCCATTCTTGTCTCCTTCCGCAAAAATTGTCTGTTTTTGTGACATTAACCGTTTTTGGGTGTAATTTGTGAGATGAAGAGCATAAGCCCTTTGTAACCTCTCCAATTCGCTCCGATGCTCAGAGTCAGGGCGCAACACATAGTCCGCCTCTGCCACCACAAGCTCCCGCTCCAATGAAGTCCTTGCTTCCCTAAGACTGGCTCTATGGGATGTGATGGCATTTATTAAGGCTCCCCTCATTACTGCTTTGAAAGCCTCCCATTCTACCAGCGGATCTGCTGAACCCATGTTCAGTGTCCAGTAGCTCTCAATTTCATCCTCGCATTTACGAGCAACCCCCTCAACGAGTAGCCATTTTGGGTTAAGCCTCCACTGTTTCGCCTGCCCAGGGATCGCTTGAGTAACCCGCAGCAGAAGAGGAGCATGATCTGAAATTCCCCGTGGTAGGTAATCAACAGCTGACACTTGGGATAAAAAATCATTATTTGCAAAGGCCAGATCAATGCGAGATAGGGAACCCACAGTAGCCGAAAAACAGGAAAATTGTCTGTCTACAGGATGCTTCCAACGCCATACCTCGGTTAGACCATTCGCTTCTGCCCAGTTTTTCAATGTATAGCTATGAGTCATGTGTGGATGCAATCTGTCCATATTTTGGTCTAATGTTGCATTAAAGTCACCCAACAACACCACAGGCACCGCCGGGTATAAAGAAACCTGCATCATCACCTGCTCCAAGACTTCTACCTGAAAAGGAGGCGGAACATACACTCCCCCAATAACATACTCCTTACCCCGAATCTGAGCATGTAAGACCAGAAATTTCCCCGAAGGACAAATATGAAGATGTAGGAGTTGAAAAGGGAGGCTCTTCGCCACCAACACAGATACCCCCCTTGCATAATTGGAGAAAACCGTATGGTAAGTTGCGCCAATCCAGGGCCTCCTCAAGGCCAAGATTTTTTGCCCCCGTAAGTGGGTTTCCTGCAAGATCACAATGTCAGGGTTGTATGGTCTTAGGAAATTAAAAACCAGGGACCTTTTAACTTTGCAGTTCAACCCCCTGACATTCCAGGAAATCACACTGAAGCTCGCCATATCCAAGGCGCACCAAACCCACTACTCTCACCCGCCAGAGCCCGGACCTCGGAGCACAAATAAACGTCAATCAATCCCAAGCACACGTCAGCCAACCCACACACAGACCCATAACAATATTCCCTTAACTGCACCCCCCTCCCTGCCCACACCTCCCCAACTTGGTTGAGCATACCTTCCCTAACCTCTTGTAACCAAAAAACCAACATAACTACTCCATGTAGGAGCGCTACCTACTTCTCCACCTCTCCCTCGTTGACCTATCTATCCAGGGTAGAAGAGTTGACACCTAACAGAGAAGATAAACTAGAAAAAAAATAAGCAACTCTTCCCTGAGCTCCTGCCTAACTAATCGGATAAGAAAAACCCCACCATCTGACAGGAGTGAGAGGGCCACCAACCCATTTCTATGTTGTGCCCTTCTATTTCTCTCCTATAGTACTGTATGTGCCCTCAGAATACTTATGTCACCAGCTGCGAGAAGGTATAGAACAGATACCCCCTACTGGAAGACCACCTCCAACATTAGTGATCCTTAAAAACAAAGGACCCAAGAAATCGAGGAGTCAAAATAGGCCCCTGGAACATAACAGTTACAGTGCAGTCAAACTTTTAGAGGAGAACTGACATAACTACACAACCCACTGGGTGAAAGTTATACTTGCCCCTACCACTCCAATAACCACCCACACAGCAGTAATACCGTTGTCATTTGTGGAATACACAGTTAACAATATCATGGAAGCATTTAAATGTAAAGGCGAGCACAGTCGCCCGAATAACAGACGTAGCTGGATAAGATTCAATATTAAGATCCAACTTCCAAATCTACATTACAGTGCAATTACTTTCGGGAACAGTGATGAATGTGACACTCAATATCTAAAATATACAACTGTTCGGAAGGCAGAGTATCCCCACCAAAATGCACAATTGTGAATGATAATCACATATATACAGACAGTCCTAGTCCCTAAAGCCATACATATCAAAGGCCAGAGTATCCCCCACTCCGGCTAGCTCCAATATGGTAGAATCCCACCAGCAACCCAGTTCTAGCAGAAACTGGCCATGTCGTCAATCCCGTGATGCTGCGGAGGTATTCAGCGACCCCTGCTCTGGCGTCTATCGAGCCAATCATTGGCTTCCTCAGGTGTGGCAAAAAAGTTTTGTCCTGATCTTGGACACGTAGCCTGGTTGGATACAGCATCGCATATTTCAGCCCGAGATCTCGCAGTCGGCTCCGAACAGAAGTAAACTGCCTTCTCTTCTTTTGTACTTCTGTGGTGAAGTCGGGGTAAAAGGACAATCTGGTGCTCCCATATTTAATCTCCCCCTTTTTGCGTGCAGCTGCAAGGATTGCATCTCGATCTCGGTAGTTCAAGACTTTCATGATAAAAGGCCTTGCAGGAGACCCGGGCGGCAGGGGCCTCGTGGGAATTCTGTGAGCTCGCTCGATCACAAAGCAGGAGGAGAGAGATATGGGCTCTAGGACTTGACGGATCAAATTTTCAACAAACAACTCTGGGTTCTCACCCTCAGCCCTTTCCGGAAGACCCAAAATACGAACATTGTTTCTGCGGCTGCGGTTTTCCGCATCTTCCGCTCTCTCTTGGAGTATTTTTATTTGTTGCTGCATTGTGGAACTGGCACGAGCCTGAGTCTCAGCAGAGTCCTCCACCGCACTAATGCGCCACTCCGCCTCCGCAGTTCTGTCCCGTACTTTGTCGATATCTGCCCGCAGCCGGTTGATATCAGACTGGATGTGGTCTATCTTGACATTGAGAGCTGCTTGACAAGAGGCTATTGCTGCCATAATCTTATCAGTATCTAGTGCTCCACTAGGGGGCACCACTGCACCCAGCTCCTCATCTGTTTGACTCATTCCATCCATCTTAGACTTTTGGGAAGCAGAAGCTGATGCCCTTCCAGCACGGCCCATAAATAGTGTATAGCACCACAGATAAAGTTGAATATTTGTTGGGATGAACCAGTGCGGACTAGCTTGCAAAGGCACTTTAGAAATTGTACACCAGTGAAAAGGGGAGCTCAGCAGGGGCCACTGGGATATATGAGCCCAGCAACTGCTCAGGTATCTCCAAGTTCCACTAGTCCAGGTGTTAAGGTGGATGCATCTGGTCAGCCACCCCCTCCGCCTCCTTCCAGCCACCGACAGCTGCAGGGCCCCTAAGGACTCCAGGCACCTCACCTCCAATATAACCCACGGCCAGAGAAGATCCGTGCAGTCGCCCTGCCAGTTCAAATTTTCCGCCACTTCTCTCCGCCCTCTGCCAGCAACAAAGTTCGGGTCCGCGCTCTGTCCTCCCCCAGCCCCCGCGCGCCGGTAATACAGGACGGTTTCCTCTGCAAGGATCCTGATCGTGGCCTCCTTCCTTCTCCTCTTCTGCTCTCTCTTCTTCCTCAGGGCTCCTGTGTCGGCGAGCGTAGTGTCCGCTCGCTGCAGCTGGGAGCCGCGTCACCTCACCGCTCCGGCACCCGGGTAGACAGGCGCGCTGAACTCGGCCCGCGCTCAGGGATCACTGCTATCCTCTGAGTTCCGGCGCCCGACACTACCGCCGCTCACCTCCAGCGCTCGGACCGCAGCTTCACTCCCCACAGACCCGTCCAGAGGCAGGTAGGCTGACAGGCTCCCCCGAACAGGCTTTAACTGGGGCCAAGTTAGATTTGTGCCGAAAATCACGCTGTGAAACTGGAGGTTGACAAGATGGCGCTCCAGCGCCTAACGCTCCACTCAGAAAAGGAGGCTTGCGATAAAAGTCTCTCAGCCGCAGAGATATCCAAAAGGACTTAATCAAGGGCCGTCTATAGGGTTCTTGGGTCAGACCCAGTAATGCAAGGCTTAGGGCGACATGTATGAATTCGAATGCGTACTTTTTTTTTACTTGGCGCCGACACTCCAGTTCTAAATAGATATAGAAGAGTCTAGAAGACGACAGTATGAAGATTTTTGGCGCATTACATAGAGCTTAATGTGCCAAACTTTGTATGGGCATAGAATGTAATGCGCCAAAGATCTGTCGTATTCTACACTCTCAGAATCTCATAATCTGAGCATTGAAACATTAAGAGGGCGACATGTATGAATTCGAACGCTTACTTTATCCTTAACATCTGCCTATATACTAAGGGCGACATGTATGAATTCGAATGCGTACTTTTTTTTTACTTGGCGCCGACACCAGAGTTCTAAATAGATATAGAAGAGTGTAGAATACGACAGATTTTTGCCGCATTACATAGAGCTTAGTGCGCCAAGTTTGGCGCATTACACTCTATGCCCATACAAAGTTTGGCGCATTAAGCTCTATGTAATGCGCCAAAAATCTGTCGTATTCTACACTCTTCTATATCTATTTAGAACTCTGGTGTCGGCGCCAAGTAAAAAAAAAGTACGCATTCGAATTCATACATGTCGCCCTTAGTATTTAGGCAGATGGTAAGGATTTTAGCAGGATTCTGCAGGAGCTCAGATAAACCGCGTCCTCACTCCATTGAAGCAGGCCACGCCCCCCCCAATTTTTTTTTAGGAGGGGACGCAAAATTACCAAAAAACTACTTTTTAGTTGTTGGGATTTTTCTTTCTTCTATGCTGTTCACTGCATAGGATAAATAATGTTATGTTTAAGTAGATCAGACTTTTACAGATTAAGTGATACCAATTATATGTACCTTATTTATTTTTTATTTGTAAAATGGCAAAAGGGGGTGTTTTGAACTATTAATATATATTTTTTTATTTTTTATGTTAACATTTAGGGCCACATGTATGAAAACTGTCTAGGTCAAAAACTCACTTTGTTGCCCCTCGCAACCAATCAGAGCTCCCCTTTTATTTCATGTAGTACTCTGAAAAAATGAGAGGGGCTCTCTGATTGGTTGCTACTGTATGGACAACAAAGTGAGTTTCAGACCTAAACTTTCATACATGTGGCCCTTAGTCCAGAAAGGGGACTTGAACATGTGTTTGCTTGATCATTTGTCTTATATACAGCAGTACTAATGTACTGCTACATACAGGAACTCTATTCATTACCTATTGGCATAGTATAAGTGTACTAACATGGCTGCTATTTCACCCGCAGTGTGTGGTGTAGGCTCAGGGCATGAGTCCAATCCATACCCCCTTCACGTAGTTTGGATGTACTCATACGTCCAAATGCATGAAGGGGGTTAACCTTTCTTTAAAGGGATTGTCCACATTATTATTCTATTTTTTTTTTCATTTTAAGTTATTACTTTAATAATAAAGCAAAAACAGTTACATATAATTGCCTTGCCACTCGCCACCATTCCAATGCTGATGTCCCATGCTGCCTGCAGCAGTCACATGCCATTCCCTTAACAATTCACTTTTTGAGTAATGATGTCAATGGAGAGGCATATGAGCAGTGAAACCACTGACTGAGTACAGCTGTCATTTTATTTGCGGGAACCTGATGTAAACAGACAGTAGTCCAAGCTATATTTTTATTGGCTCCATTTAGTGTACCATATAACATATTGGAGAACTCTCCAGGAAAAAAATATTTTTGGAATTAAATTTGTAAGAGTAAAAAAGACAATTCCGCATTGTTTAGGATTTGTTTTGTAAGATGCTTAGTATGTAGAATAGTTGCACGTTAACTTTAATAACATGGTGAAACAGTTCTACCATCTCTATAGAAGCCCAAATCTTTTAAAATGCTTTAATTGTCCAAAATCTGAATCATCCGGCTTCTTTGCAAATCGGGAACATGTCATATTAATTGTAAAAAATCCTTAGTAATGATGTTTGAACTAATATTAAAGAAGACCTGTAAGCTCTCCTGGCACATCTCTTTACACAATAAAACATATTACCTTAGCATACCTCAGTGTCTCATACCACTGCTAGTCTTTCTGGAGCAGTTTAAATAATTGAAAGGTAGATATTCTTTTGCTTGTCAAAGGGACGTGCCTCTTTGCTTCAATTGCTGGTGACAGTGTCAGACTTTGAAATGACACACCCTATTGACAAATGGTAATAGCTAGCTAAAAACAGAGGAATTGTAATTTAAAGAAAAAGCACTAAAGGGGTTGTCTCACTACATTGATTAATCTTACTTTAGTCCTGTTTTCTTGGTTTCACTTTGAATTCAGGGGCATGTTTACTGGCTTCCACTAGGCTGCAGTAGAAACCAGGTCTGTAGCTATAGCCACCAGTACTGGTAGCCTATCAGGATAGATCAAACAGGTCTGTAGCTATAGCAACCAGAGGAGCTGATGCAGCCCATACAAAACGGGATATCTCAGAATAGGTAGGAGACTGTTAATGGACATATATTGCAAAGTGACTTGTTTTTGCAAGATCTTTAACATAAAAAGCAATCCTTGTAGTGAGACAAACCCTTTAACTAAAGCAATCATAAAGGCAATGGCAGATACCTGAATGCTAAAGGGCCTCCAGAACAATAGGAACTTTCAGTAAACCGTTAGGTGACATATTTACAGTACTTAGATGTGTCAAGACATAAACAACTATTAACATATATAGTATTAGGGCAAATCAGTATCCAGTCGTAAATCTACAATATTGTGTTGGCTAGTCATTTTATCTACTATATGTAATTAATGTGAATAAATATGCTAAATTATGTCCTTGCAACATCATTGGAAACATTTATAGGTTTACTGAAGCCAAAAAATGATCTGCCAATATATCACAATATAAGTTGGATTTTGGCCAGGTAATCTCAACCCAGATGAGCAATGGAAGGTCAGAAGCCTCCAGAGTACCTTATTACAGTTATAGAAAAGCTTGACATTTTGACAAATTGTTTTGCTGAGAAGCACAGTTTTAAATTGAGCTTGAAACTGTCCTTTGCAATTGGAATGTTAACCTCTGTTAGTCTGTTTGTACATGGTCTAACATGACCACTTTTAAACTTGCCTTATGTACACAGGAATACGAAGAACATTGCGGAACAAAGCAATTTCAAATAACACAAAGCAAATATTGTGCACCTGTCATGATTATAAAATACAAAGCATGGCATACTTTAAGAAAATAGCCAAGTCAGAATAAATAACCCGGTGCTACTTCTTACATAGTTTAAAACCAACTCAAAACCATTAATAAGTAACACTTTTTTGAAAGTGTCTTAATTGGTGTTGCCTACTGCTGGTTCTTTGGAAAGGTCCTTCACAAAAATCTGTGGGATGCTGAAAATTTCAGCAGGTTGAAATGTTGTTTAACTTAATGTAGTTTGGGAGCTTTTTATGCTTTTGATTAGTGTTGCTTACTGCTGTTTCTTTTGACTTTTATCAGCCAATTCTTTATTACTTACACTTGATATATTTTTTCTTTTTCTTGCTGTCAGAAGCAAAAACTAATGAAACTAATTATGCATATATAATAAAGAACAAGGAGGAAGAGTACCCAAATGTTAGAGATTAGAAAAAAAAAACCCTGCAAGATCTCTAAATTTGTTTACACAAATCATAATAAATATTTTATTAGAACATAATTCTAACAATGAAAACTATCTTACACACAAAATGGGAGTCTCAAATGCAGTGAAAATGTATAACACGATCTCAATACATGATAATCGGTACATGTTATTTTTTTGTACCTTTATACCAATACATCAGCATGTTTAATGAGAAAGGGCATGACTGTTAAATTATTGACTGTGTGTGTATATATATATATATATATATATATATATATATATATATATATATATATTTTTTTTTTTTTTTTTAAATAGTATATGGTGCCCACTACATGAAGAGATACTTTCACAGGTGATTGTTTTTAAACTATTCCCATTCCTAGACGTCGTGACAGTTTCTAACTAGTAGCTCCTGACAAAGCTTTGGAGAGAAAGTGATTATTTCATGGGTAATCATGTTATGACCTCTGGCACTTGAACTATTTAACTATGTTTTTCTATGAATTCATGTTTATATCCCAGCATCTATGATTATGTTTTTATGGGCATAATTATTTATTTTTCATATTCATAAATTGTTCTTTGTGCATTTACACTTTGGTATAAAGACAAATACCAACAACAAGGGAAACGTATACCATAGGCGTAAGCTTAAATAGACCAAGCGTAGTCTACTTTTGTCTACATTAACAGCCACATGTATGAAAATTGTCTAGCAGCTAAAGAGTCAGCTTTTTCATATAGGACTCTGATTGGTTGCTATGGGCATCAAAAACAGTTTTCTCACATGTTGTCCTAAATTTAGACAAAAGTAGACTACGCTTGGTCTATCTAAGTTTATGTATATGGTATACATTTAAACACTCTTTTTGTTAGATATATAGATGTGGTGTAAAATATATTACAGATGTGAGCGAGGCCTCAGCATTGCATCCAATTCTGTATAAATACGTAGGAATAATGTTTCTGGTGATATCTCCACTCATATCATTATTACCTATGGGTTGCAGGTGTATTTTTTCCCATTAAGTTTCCATTTATTTGTTGGTTTCAATTAGCTTAGTCTAGTATTTTATTCCAATCTAAAAATAACTGGATCTAAAGGAGATTTTCAAATAACTGTCATTACTCTGCAAGAAACTTTCTTAAAATGCCAGGTAAAATATGGAGGCAAAGAAAAGCAAAATGTAGGTTAGGTTATTCAAAACGGGTATTTAAAAAAAAAAAAAATACTGGTTGAAAAAACCCTTGAGAAATAACTTGTTTTTATCTTCTAATAACATTATATCTTGTGCTTCTTTGTTCAGTGTGATGTTCAAGTTCATGTTTGAGGTCTAAAAATGGCAAAATCTGCATTTCTGAAGAGTACATGGGAACTATGTAAATGTTTTGAAGAGGTAGGTAAATCTGAGCAAGATTTTCTGCATATATCAAAACATATTTTTTGCTGATTATAAATCTGTTTCACAGAAATCCAAATTAAAATGATACCACACTTGAAAAACTTTGCATAGATTTTTCAGACATAAGCACATGTTAGCTCAATCCTTGGCATCATCATTTTTCAATTAATGTTTATGTGCATTGAATTTAGAACCTGAGCAATGTTCAAATTGATTTTAAATTTGCAATAGTTCATCTTATTTCATTTAGAGAGTCAGAATGATTGCATTAGCCTAAATGTTAAGAGTTGATGTATGGACGAAAAGTACTTATTTGCCTTAACAGAAACTGAGTAGAAAATAAACATACTAGTTCTCATTTTTCAACACTAAGGGCGACATGTATGAAAGGGTTTTTCACCCTTTTTCTGGTGTACAATGCACCTAACTGAGCCAGCTACAATGTCTAATGCGCCTAATATATGTGTTATGCGCATTGTTCGTAAGACTTGACACTTTTAAATGCACCTAACATGGAGGGGTGTTCTGGGGGCGTTCTGGGGGCGTTATGGAGGTGTGTCGCACCACATTTGTAAGATTGGACAAATATATGAATGTAGTTTGGCAAAACTAGGCGCATTGCTGCTCTGCCAGGCAGACCTATCTCAATGTAGTCTCCCTGAGCCTGAGGAGTGAAGCTAGATTTGCTTTAAGGGGCAAAAATGTCCCTTATTTCGCAACTTACAGCAGTACATTAATAAAAAGTAATTTATTATAATTATCAAACGGTATAAAATTTAAGTATTTAAATTTAATGAAAAATGTGATCATATAAAATTAATATAAAAATATATAATATCCCCAAAATATAGAAATATCTCCTATAAAATGTATTTAAAATTCATAGAATCTTAAACTAATTTTACATTAAATAACCCACTGATTGTTGTTCAGATTTTTATATTTTAAATTTTTACTACATTAAATTTTAAATTTATTTTTGCTGCTCTCACCCTTTATTCTACAGTACATACAGCAATAGTCAGCACAGCACAGGTATTGCTGGGACCTGTGGTCAGCCAGCAGGTCAGTACCGATAGTTTTTCTATTCATGACAAGCTATTCTAATGGACTTTTCTCTATTTCCAGCCTGGGTCCTATAACCTAATACATCTAGGTTGCATACATTATGCTCCTAACGTCACCGTAATGGCGCCTAACACATGCGCATCATATAAACATTAAAAAAGGTAAGCTTCATTCCAATATCCGCCTTGTGGTGTCCGTATATATTATAGATGCGCGGAACTGTGCCGTAAATCACTCCGTCCCGCAACAACACTATTCATTCAACTGGACTCCGCATCTGACGCGTAATTCCATAATCTATGCGGGCTTGGATTAAAAACTTATTTTCATTTAATTGAAAAATATTAAACAAGCCTTGCATACACTCATGTGGTGGGCCATAACATCAACTATAGAGATCAGTATCATAAAAAAGGGCATACACTATTATCAGTGTCCGAGTACCTAAAAATAAAATTTTTTAATAAAAATTTTTCAATAAATTGAACTAAAGTTTTAATCCAAGCGTGCATAGATGTATTACCATCAAGATGCTGGAATCCATTTGAAGTAAGGCTTAAGTTTCAAAGACACGGCTTAAAAATGGAGGACGGCATTTCTTTGCACCCCACGTGTATGGTTCGCTCGCATGCCGTACTGCGACTTAAAATTCATTGGTGTAGAAACAATAAAAATGACGTCCCCGCACGAACTTAGGAAAATCCACATTTCTCCCATAGATACACCTATGAATTATCTGTCTCCTCCTATCCCCAGCGTCGCGTACAATACGGCGAGCACGGGAGATAGAGTGACACGTCTCAATTATTCACGGCGTAATACGCAGCGTGAATTATAAGAATGATCTTATGGGGAACGGCGGGCCTGCCGGCCAGCCCTGGCCCCTCAGAGCACATGGGCGACTAATTAGCGCGTGAGGGCCAAATTACGTCGACCAGCAATAGTATTGCGTGTGAACATGGAGCCTAACACAATCAAGGTGAAGGCGTGGTCGAACCCTTACACCGCCATTTAAGAACACACAATATACCACTACTTCATACATCAGGTGCGCATTATAGCACACACGAAAACGAGACTCGAAAACCAACTCACTGTTCGACTGCTGCCTTCCTACATACATGTGCGCCCTAAGAACTGTCGCGAAAATGCCATTTGCCTCTCAGGGACCAACCACGAGCTCAGTATTATCAATTCTTCCCAGAGCAGATCATTTCACATATGAAGGCTCGTGCTCTGATATACTTGCTATGAGCAAACAAAAATGCGCTTCACAACAGTATTTGATTAAATTGATGTGTCCACTGTATATTAACAACATATGTTATTCTTTGATTAATTTTATAATAACAGTATTGTGGTAGTGCCTGGTCTATCTCTACTACTATTTGTAAACTAGTCAAATTCTTTGACCTTATAACCACTGAGAGCCCCACCACCTAGGTGTGCGTTTTACCCTTTTATCTTGCTAGATTACTGTCTTTGGTTTATCGCAACCCATTATAATTCCCCTTAAGAACACTTGTCCTGCCCAAACAGCCGTCCTGAACGTCTCTTTGCCTACATATGTTCCTTGTACAGCATCTGACTATCCTATCTTTTGTGAAAAAATAACAAACATCTCGCAATTATATTTGTATAATTACCCAAATTGGTGTGCGCCGTGGTTTTCTACTACTATTTTTGTAAACCTTGTACATTTCTTGATCTTCCCACTGACACACTACCACCATACGTTGTGCGTTATCACCTTTATCTTGCTAGATCACTGAGTAATTAAGACTGGGTCCATTAAAAGATGCTTCAGTTCCAACATGTAATTACCATAGTGTTTCTTTAATTCAGTGTTTTTTCTTGAGCAAAGAATAATCAAATTAACAACAAATTAATATAACAACATCTAATACAACATTCCTGTCTTTTGAGAACCTAAAATACAATTAGTTTACAAACATGGTTAAAATGGGGAAGCAAAACGATTCATTCACACAGTTTTACAGTTTCTCATTCCTTTACATGACAACACGTGGTCAAGTGTACAAACACCTGATTCTAATTCATTATTAACTGTTATATATGAAGTAGCCTTATCTCATAGTGTACGCGCATTCTTACATGCACTCGCACAGCCTTAGTTACTTCTCTGTGACCCATAGTTATTGATATTCTGACACAACTCTGTATAACAGATAGAGAGTAGCAAATAGATGAGATAAGCCATGACAGACCATGATCAGACAGAAAGACAGACAGACAGACAGACAGAACAGATAGATAGGGATATATAGATAGATATGATAGATAGATAAGTTTAAGATAACAGTAATCAAAGAAATCTCTAGTAAACGAGCTACGGTTTTAGAGTAGCCTAGGTTATGTCAACCTGAAAACTAGCAAGAGGATTGTCCCATACAGTTACCATCTGGATCCCTTAACCCCTGTCAACGGATTTCCCCTGCGACCCTGCGGTCTCCCCAGGGATCGGTGCAGTGCGCAGTCACGTCCCTCGACTCTGATGCTCCCGTGCCAATCCGCGGCACCTCGGTACCCGTGGTCCGCTCAATCCGCTGCCTACGGGGTCCCCTGTGAAGACTTACCCTGGTTCTGCCCGTCGACGGCACCTTGCCCTGTACCATCGTGCTCGGATCCCCTCGGCTGTGCTGCGCGCCGCCTTCCTTTAGTGGGCGCGACCCGCCGCCGTCAGTCAGAGAATTTCAAAGGGACAGTGCGCACAGTAATTGTGGCACAATACCGGGCCCGTTGCTCCTTATTGCGCCCAACCTCTTCCAGTGGCGCTATGCCGGGATCTTTAGGTGAGGCAACATGGCCTCATTGGAAAAGCGCGTTCCAAGAAACTCGTAGATCTCCCAACCGTTGCGGGGGGCTCGCACTAACTCCTTCTTTGAGCTCGTACGTTTACCGACCACGATCCTTGCCAGCCTGCCCTGACCATTCTGCTTGTGCATCCTACTTACGAACCTCAGCCTCCCTGCCCATGGACCTCTTGCCTGTCCCAGACTTCGAGCCTGACTGCTCGATTCTTGTACCATCGCCTACCCTTGGAGCCGACAGCCGCAGGCAACCCAGTCCAGTGGTAGTGACCTGGTGGACTCCACCGCAGCAGTCCATCCCGCTGTTGCGCGGGCTCTGGTGTAATACCGGAGGACGCACGTGGGCAGTACACACAGATCTTCCACTCCCTTGGTGTTGAGGGCTTACGCCAATTCCACCACGGGTGTTCAGATGACATCCACCTCTTCCAGACCGTTTACGAAGGTGTAAGATCCCGTTCCATGGAATGCCCCGACCAAGCGTTCCTTGCCGAGCGATCGCCACAATATAACCTAAACCTATTCCGATTCGTGGTCAACGCCATCAAACAGATCGCGCAGGCAAGTCGACAGCAGCTCGATGCAGCACTCCACTCCTCCAATGATCAGCAGCTCAATGCGCCACTCGCAAAGCAGCAGACGGCTGCAGTGGTTCCTTCCGAGGCGGTCGCTTCTAGTGTGGGGGTCCTGAAAGCTTCCGCTAGTCCCATGCCGGCACAAAGTTTAACGGGACAGCCCTGAAGAATGCCCTGCATGGGCTTCATCACCCAGTGATACCCTTACATGTTGTAACTCATGGCTGGTCATGTCTGCCCACATGCGGCAAGATACTCAAAAGTGTGCTTTCCGTGCGGTCAGAGTCTCCTCTCTGGTTAAAACCCTGGCCTGGTCAACTTCTCTCTGTAACCAAGGCGAACCCCGGCACCGCTGACCTGGTGACATATTTTCATACATAGGAAATTCCGTAATGTCTTCAAAGAGCCTGCCTCGCGCATTCGTCTGCTGAAGACGGCCCTTGATTGTGAACCGGCAACAAGGAACGCCACGAGGGGAGAAACTACCATGACCAGTTCCGCACACTTGCATTCGTAGAGCTGGGCGTTGGAGAACGATGCAGCATTGTTGCCCCACTTCTTCAGAAGGGCCTCTTTCCCAGCCCAGAATAAGGTGATACCCTCGCCGCCGCGAATAGATCATAACGTCTTCTCATTTAAGCGAATGCATCGTTTCCCATATTGGCTAACCGTGTATTGATAGCCGCTTGTTCGCAGTAGTAGACGTTGAGGACTCCGCCAAGAGCAAGGAACCACAGTTACTAGCCACGCCTGCCTGTCCCGTACCTGCTCCGGTAGTATTCTACGCCACCACATCCTCCATCCAGCCAGACGTGGAAAAGAGGCGCAGAGCAAGTGTAGAGATTGAGCCCACCTGAACTCCGTGCAGGAACGAGATGACCAACGGCGTAATGGAAAAACCTATGTCTCTACTGTGGCAGCCCTGAACATACTCCTCAGGGGTTGCAATAGCTCCTCCGCAGGCAGCCGGGAGAAACGAGCGAGCGTGCGCGCGATAGGCTACGTGGAGTGGCGTCCCAGACGGGTGTGCAGGTCTCATTCTCCATCGTCCTGAACATACCGTACGTCCTTGGTTCAGCACAGTGAAGCCGTGACCCACTTTCAAGCTTTCAGCCTTCTGACTCGGGGTTCTGTGGTCAGGGAACATTCTTGGACCTGCCCTGAGTGGTGGCTCAATCACCACCTCCCCTTCCCGTGGTTATCACACTGGAGAAATCGGCCATCCTTCTACCATGCCGTCAGTGAGGAGATCGTCCCAGCGTGACCGTAGACCGGTATACCGAACGTATACCAACTGGTTCCAGTCAAATGTGAGCACTGCATACAGAGAGCCCTTGTCCGTTCTATGTGTTACCAGGAGCCGGCTCTTCCTCGCCCAACCTACTTGGGTCTTTCCGTGTCTGCAGCAACATGTCCCCGGTGTCTTGACTGCCACGGGTCGAAGGTTTATGAGCGATGGTGCCCAGCGTGTCTGTCACGCTGTTGATGGCGACCTCGCCGTGCTTACCGCTTCTCCGGAACCGTCTAAAGCTCTAGCGCGTGGTCTCTCCGCCTGGATCAGTAGTCACGTAGTTCTGATTTCTTTATTATCTCGATGAAGCCAAGCTGAAGACCGTTGAGCCGAGCCACATCGTCCACTATGATTGCGCTCCGAAATGAGATCTTCAGTGCCGAGGTACCATATGGGCCTCGCGACGAGCCCTCCTCGGGGCAGAGTTACCCCTTATATATCCCGTGTCCTGATACCCAACAGCCATGTCTTGACAGTCTACATCCTCTAGGAAAACATCTCACACAAAAGATTTTAATCGAAAGTCCCTCCTTCTCCTTTCTCCCGCGGTACTGCAGGATTCTTCTTCGTGAAAAGAAGGACGCTCCCTACGACCCTGCAATCGACTACCGATGTCTGAGAACGAAAACACGGTAAAAAGAACCCGGTCAACCTGACTCTACCGATTAGGATTTCACGAACTATTCCGAGACCGTCAAACAGGGGTCCGCAAGTTTCTTTTCCAAGCTGGATCTGAGAGGAGCCTACAATTTGGATCCGAACCGCAAGTCGATGATTGCCAAGACGGCCTTCACCACCTAGAAGAACGCCGGCCACTGTTCGAGTCACCTGGTGATGCCTGATATCGAACTCTGTAATCGCGGCCTGGAGCGGGACTTCCAGGAGTTCGAGTTAATGATGTCCCTTCACAAGGGATCTTTCTTCTATACCCTCATGTCGTGAGGTCCTACCTGGACGACATCCTGGAAATACGTTACATCCCAGATCTAGAGACTGCACCAGAGACTTCGCTACGGTCCGCGCAGTTGGCTACATACGCGGCCTAACGAGCTAATCACATTGTATGCGGCCAATTAGCTACGAAGTCGGCCTTCTATCCCATCAAGCAGCCTTCCGTTCGCTGGGGTTGATATTATCTCCGGACCAAGGGCTAACGGAGATGTGGCACCTACAGCCAAGTCTGTGCAGCCGTAATTGCGCGAACACGGCGCCCACCGCCCAGTGGGCCTTAGCGGGCCCACTACAACGGTTCCTGGCTGGTCTGCAGCTTTTACGCCGGTCAGTTATTTAGCTGACGCGTCACTTCTCCACGCTGGTGGCTCCCATCTGTGTGCCTTACGAGGAAGAACAGCCAATCCACGGAGCTGGCCTTCCGAGCCCGAGGTCAAGCGATCTCTCAAGCAAGACAAACCAGGCCTTTCTGCCCTCTGCGAGTCCATCCTTTCGCGGGACCAGAAACCCAGTTGAATGACCCTTCTCGCTTGAGTAGACAGCCTCATCGGTAGGGTTAGGCCGCTGGAGTCAGTCCCTCACGCAAAAAGGCGCCCACAGGCACAACATCTCACTTCGTTGAATCTCTTTATCTAAAACCTTTTCGTCACAACAACGAGGACAAGGAATTACAAACCATTGAGATCGGGAATTAACTATCGCATAAAACGTGGCCCTGGAAGACATGGCGATATTTGCTGGGAAGTGGTGTCCCGCATCCCATTCTGTATCAGCTTCTGATCATAAAAACCTCCAGTTTACCGGTCCAGACTGACCCAGCAACTTAAACCATTGCAATAGGCTAGAGTGTCGTCCTTTACTTCTCCCGCTTTATTTTTTCATATCATAGGTTCCGCCCTCCGAGAATAACGTGAAGGCAGATGCCCTCGTTCCCCGACGCCGACTCGACTCTGTGAGGATGCGAAGAATCACCTTCCCAGAGCCTCAATAATTCCTCCCGGACAACGCCTATCTCCGCAGCTCTTCTGTCGTCACTCCGGCGCGTCCCCCGGGGGACAGATATACCGTCCGCAGCCTGCGACCTTCCGTAGGCGATCCTGAAAGTGTGAGAGTCACTGCTCCACTAGTGGCAGCGGCGCATGAGCTCGAGTGCCCCCAGCAAGACTTTCGAGACCTGACACTTTCCCTGGTACTAGATATGGGTGGTGCAGGAGCGGCCTCCGGTCTAAGGGACGTTTAAAGTAGTTCCGTCCAGGCTTGTACCTAACGCTGTCTAGGTCAACAAGGCTCCTCACCTCGCGCACAAGCCGGCAGGTCCTCTGCACCCACAGCCCAAGCCCTCGCAGAAGACAACAGTGAGAGTGTAGAAACATGGTCTCAACGTAGCGATGTGACTTCATAACCCGATGCGTCCCGCCCCCGTTCGTGCCGGTAATACCATTGTGGCGGGTGGGTGAGGTAGACCGGTTTTCTAAAAATGGCACAATTTTGTCCCCTTGCCAGGATCTGCGCTTCACGTGAGGCTCTCGTCGCCTGTGCCAGAGCTATTTTTTTTTCTCCACATTTTTCCGCTGCAAACAAAAACGGTCTCCCATCACATCGACAAATCATCTCTGATCTAGGACAGCTCGTTCCGTTTGTTTTTCTATAACATTCTGGCGGTGAGCCCATTGCGCTAAAACCCAGGTGAATCTTGACTTCTCCTCGCAGCTTATGCCAATCCTCAGACGAATGAGCCAGGTGGATGAGAGTGGAATCATGTTCTGGGATTACCTGTGCATTTCGTGTCCTGCACTTCAGCAAAATGACTGGGCCAACATACATACTTCCTTGGGGTCGGAAATCTTGTTACGTATAATTTCCCTAGAGAACGAGAGTACCTGAGCGGGTGACTCTTCCACTCCACAACGTAGTGTTGTACGACTATACATCCATCTCGCTCCGCTCACCCTCTCTCCGTCTAGCACTTCTCTCTATCCTCTCTCGACTCCCCAAACTGCAAGAGACACGTTCGAACAAAATCTGAGGTACCAGATTGACATAGGGACCATCTTGGGTCCCGACGACCTCCGCCAAATCAGCCGTGCTTTCACACGTGCGATCAGACAACCGCATGAAGGCAGCGAGCAGATAAAGAGCCAGAAGCCCTCTCTCCTACCTGGTCTGTCTTCTCCCGCTGATAAGGTGTGGCTGTCAGCCAGATATTCCGCCTCGAAATCCCCCCCTACAAAACTGGGACCCCAGCGAATCTTTCCCTCACCGTCATCAGTCTCTCTTTTCACACCACAAATGATCGCTATATAGTCAGCCGCTTTGTAAGGAGACCCTTCGAGGTTCCTTAAGTGCGATAACCCCGGAGGCTACTATAGAAACTCCGGCTCACTCCCTACCCACATGATCATCCCGAACTCCTACCATGTCTCGCTACTAAGAAAACACCCTGTCCTATAATCGCTACCTGTGATTCTCCTACCGAAGGATCCAGTCCCCATCCCACTGTCACTATGTGGCTGATGCCGCTAATGCACCTATACGCGCGATGCGTTCTAAAGAAATTTCCTGGAGGCTCGGAGCGGACGAGGTACTATGAGTCTGGAAGCGACTATTTTCCCAAGTAGTTCGACTCAGGAAGGGGTTTTCGTGGCCCGAGGAAAGTAACGGTGGAGACGGAGGAGAACACCTGGGAACCGTCAGTATTTATTTAGAAATATTCTCCACTCTAAAAAGAAGGGGGCCCAAAGGGTGGTACTGTCACAGGAGACCCCAGTACAGTAACCTCGTCCCCGGTCAACCCCCCTCCCAAAGCGGCGCATCCGTGCCCCCGACTCTGAGCGGCGCCACCGTCTCGCACCCTCTTGTCCGAGTGTCCGAGCTCATCGCTCCCGCTGCCTCGGTGTCTCCCAGTATGACTGACCCAGGGCCGTCGGCCCCACCCCCATCCCCCTTTCTCGTTCCTGCCCCCCTCGTCCCAGTCTCGTGTCCTTCGCGTGTGCGGGGGCGCCTGCCCCTTAGGGAGCCGCGCCGCAATGCCGTCGTTCCTGAAAATTTAATAGGTACAGTGACGACCGTAATTGCCATATTACCGGGCACTGCTCCTGATTGTTTAGCCCAGCCACATTCCCACTGGCCTTTGCGATCTTTTAGTGCAGATGCCTATTGAGAGAAAGCGTTCCAGAAAAGCCCATAGTCTCGCCTACGTGTACCGAAACCCATTTATGACTTTACGTTTACCGACCACCACGATCCTTGCCGCCATGCCCTGACCTTGATTGCCTGTCTAACTTCACGAAACCTCAGCCGCCTTGCCCTGACCTTCCTGTGCCTAGTTCCCCGAGCTAACATACTGCTGCCTGAATGCCGATCTCTGTACCCCTCGCCTACCTGGCCGCCACCGGGCAGGCAAGGCCCCAGCCAGATGTAGTGGACCTGGCGTCGGACTCCTCCCTCCCAGCAGCAAAGACCATCCGCTTTGCTGCGCAGGCTCTTGCGGTGAATACCGGAGACACTACCACTTAGATTCCACTCCCCTGGGTTGGACTTACGCCATCGAGCCTGCCGGTGGTCCAGTGAGGATCCACCTCCAGACCGTTACCACCACTTAAGGGTACCCGGACGTACTCATAAGTCTCCAGGGTATCCCTAAGGGGCTTGTGAGGTGGATCCCTCAGCGGCTAAGTCGACCGCTAACACTAACCGCGTCCGTTACAGTGCGTAATGACATCAAAATCGCACTACCCGCGCTGTTATTAACCCTTCAGATGCAGCGGCAAACGATGGCCGCAGGCGTCTGAATAGAATGAAGATCGGTGCAAAGCGCCAACTGGCAATCTTCATGGCGATCATCGGCATCAGGCTGCAGAATACCTCAGCGATCCGAACGCTACCTGGCACAGAGAGCAGCGCGGACGCCCCTGTGAACGCGCTCCACCTTCTACTGCCATTGTCCGGTTTCTATGCCCGACCACTTCTATCGGGTCTTAGCAGACCAAGAGTGTGGGAAACCGCCATCTTGGTACAGTCTAATGCATTGTCCGAAATGCAATGCATAAGACTATTTATTAAACGATCAGTCTGCCATCCAAAGTGGTCAAGCTACTCCTAGGTGGTACTCAATGTTACAGTATTAAAAAAAAAAGAAATAAATGTTTTAAAGTACAAAAAAAATCAAATGTATTAAACACAGTTTTCAATATCACCAACTCCCCTTTCCTCTATTTACTCTTACAAACACATAACAAACCGCGTAAAATTATCACTAAACAAGCGGTTCCACACATATTTGTTTATTGTTAGCTCCGAATCTAAAAAATCCGATCAAATAAGAAAATATACACAAAATATTTCTTAATCCCGTACCTGCGACAGGAAACACCGTATAGAAGGAACAAAAAAATTCCAAACGAACATAGCCCACAATATTAGCGTTTTTTTGGGTCGTTTTTAAACGTCCACTTAACAATAATGCGAATAAAAGTGAAACCCCGGAAAAAAACAGCGTTTGCATGCGAAATTCCCAAACAGCTCTAGCTGGATAAAAAGTACACTTCAGCTCTTGCAAACAATTCACCCTACCTGACGCTCCAAGTCTAGGGTGTTTACGATAATAAAAAAGTTATTGGTCCGCACAAAAATGTGGTGCCGTGTGCAAAATCACTCCAAAAATAGAAAAACTTTTGGCAGTCTTCTTTTCAACACGTACCAAAACACCTCTAACAGAAAACCCTACATGACGAGTTATGCGCAATCTTTCGCGCATCTTGTGGTATCAACCCCTATAGAACTACAGATTAAACACACAACTTTATATTTTAGATGAAGATTAACAGTCGTAAAAGCAAACTCACCCAGAGACATCGGCGAAAATACTCGTTTTTACACACTTTCGTCCCACTTGAGCAACATCTTCTTTTGCGCGGGTTTCACCAGAAACACAAAAATTCTCCATATCAGTCTAACATGTTAATAGATCTAACCATTAGAAAAACGTATTTTTCTGTCCCGCAAAATAAAAAGACCCTCAGTATGAGTTCATAAATGTAGGTGGAAAAAAAGTTATCGAGCTTACTGTGTGGAAGGCGCGAGGAGAGGATAACAAGCGAACATTTGGTCACCAAAAAAAAAAAAAGGCTGGATGCCGTTAATGAGTGTATTCATAATAGAGTAAAGACCTGTCATGCAGGCTTAAGGCAGCACAATATAGTGACAGATTTACTGTTATCAGTGGTATATCCCTTATGCCATTAAGTAACAGCATTTTACGTAACTTTTAGTTCCACCATGAGTCTCAGACCAGCAACATTGACCAGATAAGAAAGCGACTCTACATATTCATGACACAAAATCTGCGGTCCACTGCATTGCTACTCTATTTTCCCACCTGCTTACAGTCACTACGTCTATCAGTTGCTGAGACTGATTACTGCAATGTGTAGCCAAAGGTAATGCAAATACTCATTAGCGCCAACTTAAATGTTGTGCACTCATCTCTGCTAGCATTGGCTATGCACTGCAAAGAATGACATACTAAACTCTTTTAGTAACATTCATTGCTTAACATTTAAAGGAAAACACATTGCTGTAAACGACACTCAGGGTGAACAGAGTAAGAAACTTGATAGGTTCCTATTAAAAATAAAAAGTTTATGTCATGACTGAAATTTTAAGCCAAGGAATTTTAAGCCAAGCCAGTAACCACTTCATAACAAAGAGTATCCCACATGCAAATAGTTGTTTAGTGGAGGCGAGATGGATTTCCCCCTCATTCACACCATCAATGTATCACACTCCCAAATATCCATTATGTGCTCTCAAGCCCAAAGACAGACAACTGGACCTCCTACTGAGAATCTTACAGTAAGTTATCAACGATAGTCTCTCACCATCCTAGTATATGTATCCAACTGTCATTCAACACTGTTTGCGATTGCAATTATATAGAGAGAGAAGGTAACACAGAAGGTAAATCTTTTCTGTAGATTGTCTTCAGTTTTAGGATTATAGCTCTTGCGGATTACACCATTAGAACAGAGATCATAATTGCAGAACCCATAATAAGGTCACTAACTAAAATAAAAGCACTTGCTACCTGTGAAAATTATATCAGTCGTACAACAATATAATTCCAATAAAAATAATGTGGGCATTTCTGCAGCTTCCAAATATGATAAACATAATTGATCAGAGAATAGCAATTGATCAAACTGTTTCTTGCAAATGTGCTTAAGTTTCTAGTAGAATTTCTCAAATTTTTTGAATCCGAACCAAAGATTTTATTGTTTGTTCACGTAAAGTTCTAGTTCTCGATCTAGTTCGACACGCCATTTTTACATTTTGTCTTTTCAGTTCCGAGTCACACTTCTACAGTTTTGGGCAGCGCATCCCAATCCATCCCAGATCATGACAGAGCACAGAGAAGTGCAAAAACATCATAGCTGACGCGTGTAGGGCTCTCATTGGCTGATAAAGATCACATACTAATGTAAATATATATTTCACTGTATAGTCTTGTGAATGCCAATTTATTCACTCACTCCCATATTACTGTACAAAGACTGTACAACTGCTGCTATTAGTTAGAATCAGCAGTCTTCCACTCCATAGAAAGCATAGAGTTAGGGAGTTTAGTATATGCTGGCTGCATCTTTCCACCACGGGCCCAAAGCTTATTTTCAATTGTAGAGGCAACATTTGCCTCACATAACTTCTAACTCTCACATATAACGATGGATATATCTTTATACCAAGAGAGCTTGGATCTTGCTAAATCATCCTCATTGCCCAAAATGTTTTTTCAGTTTTATGGTGGAGGTGTCAGTAAATCTATGGACACACCTTCACCAAAGTCTCCTATTTACACAGGTGACTTTGTGGGCCCCCTTCATGATGCGGGCTCCGTAGGCACACTGTAGCCTCCTATAGCTACCCCCTGCTTAGCAAGCTGATCCTCATCTTTTCAGTTACGACCATTGAGAAAAGGAATTAAGTATTTTTTAGAGCTCTCAAATTTTTTTTTGTCACTCTTATGGCCACATTATAATAAAAACGTCTAGGTCCTAAAATTTGGCCTTGATTGCCCACAGCAACCAATCAGAGAGACGCCCTTTCATTTTTCACAGAGCACCAATATGACCATTAAAATAGGCCTGAGTGATTGCTGCTATTGGGCAACAAAGTGTAATTTTAGACTTAAAGGTCTAGACAGTCTTCATACATGTGCCTCTTGTAGCCAAATTTTCTTCACTAAGATTGTTTCCATGTATCCAGCTTACTGTTAAAGATGCGTGTAATTTCTAGCTTCTTCCTCACCTGCAATAGGTAATAGAAGCTTGAACCATAACATCTTCTTCCCATAAGACTTTAAGGGGTTTTGTAGATTTGAGTTCAAATGAGAACTTCGAACCGGAACATCACAGTAGTTCGAGCGTCCCAATTGAACTAAGAACTTTCTTACTATTCGCGCTCACACACATACACAACAATAACTTTTTAGCATTTTTTAACTATTGTCTAAAGGTTAACATTAAAGCAGATATCAACTCGGGCTTTGTCCATATCTCCCATTTAAGTGGGCACCAGTACATGAGAATTACCTCACCTTCTCCCTTTGTTCTGGCCTTCTCTCCATCCAATGATCAGTAACTGTCTGCTCTGAATCTATATACCCAAAATCCCCCAAAAACAAACAGGGAAAACAAAAAACAAGCTCTTTCAATCACTGTGAAGGAGCATGGTTGTTAGGACCATAAGGCAGACGACCACTACATATAAAAGGATACAAAAACTTATACGAGGTAAGCCTCATCAGGTGCAAGAGCATATTAGTTTTTTTGGTATACTGCGGGCAATCTTGGGCGGGCTTTCTATCTAGCACTACTGTGTGGGTTCTCTTACATGTGGTGCTATTATCAATACTTTTCATTATGATTCTACACTTATGATTGGATTTATAGGCGCAGTTAGCCATCTAGGTTTATTAGGTGTAAGAGCCTCTTAATTTCTAGCGATCTCGTTGAATGCTGTTTATACCCCTGGAGAGGATGGTGTGGGGGAGGTCAGTATAAATGGGTGAATTTTTTCCTTATGAGTACACTGGACTCATTAATTATGTGTCCCTTATTGTTTTGATCAACGTTCTAATGAATCTGAGAATACTCCTGTGTCATTTTGGCTAAATTCAGAGGGAGACCATGTATCTATACTTAAACTGTTTGTTTTGTTCTCTTGTTTTTTACATAGGGAGCAGTCTATAGCCTGTAGAGAGATTTACCTAATTCTTAACAGAGTTACAATGCCACAAAATCAATCTATCACAAAAAAGGTTAATTTAAAATTTTCTACCTTACATGAAGAATAACATGCTTACAAACCTATATTATGTTTCCTTTTTATGTGGTGTATACTACATATATAGACATTATATATACATACATATTGTACACATTGCAACAACAATGAGCTCGCCTCACAAATGATATGCGACTAATGGTAAAATAAGTACACATTCAAATGTGCGGAGCTTATAACTGATCTTGAACAACATAGTCCCCCTACAGTCCAGTCTTGATAGTCCCAATCTTCAGACAGCGTTTACCAGAACAACAGTTGATGTAGTCGTACTGTAGACTCATACTTATATCAAGATTAACTACCTGATTACAAAGAATGACTATGACCAATGTGTAGACAGGTATCTTATAGAATAAACATTATGTTATTCCTTTATTTAAACTACTATCTTCTTCATGTCAAGTAGTCACAACGTAAAAAGGTATACCATGTTAATACCATCCTAGTGGAAGCCAAAATACCCCTTATTTTGGGCTTTTTTAAAGGGATGGTGGCTTGGGATTATTGCACTGCGCCAGGAGTTTTGTAATGTGCCCATCACCTTAATTGTGATAATCTCTCTTTCTGCTCATTTCTTCATACTTTTCTGCATTGCGGCATCTTTCTTATACACAGGCAAACAAAAGGTGCAAAAAGAATTACATTTAACATCTGTCTAGTAATTTATATAAGGTCAGCACCATGTTAGTTCTTGTACCTGTGCTGTGACATTTAATAATTTGATTTGCCTAGACAGTGGTTACTTGGCACTAGCTGATAAGGTTCATTTTACCTTGACAAATACAGTCACGTCTTTTTCTAAACAATGCAGGATCTCACTAGTTATTTTCCACCAGATTATGAACCACTGGTGCCAAGACTCTGTTTGTTCATAAACCAGTAATTAACAAATTTCTACACATTGTATCCCTCTTTGCTTCTTTTTTTGGCTGGATTCAACCACACACAGTTTTGTCATTTTATAGTCTCTTCATTAGTGTTTTCATAGCTTTTTAGATTTTTTTTTGGTCAAAAATGCTACCACTTTCTTTAAAGTCAATAGAAAATATAAAAAAATGTACATACACAACATTTTTGTTTTTGTCATTTTGAGGTGTTTTAGGTCTTTTTTCAAAACATAATACACTCTGGACTTTTTTTGAGCATTGCCCCATAGGTTTCTCTACATCACTTGAACAATGACCAGGAAAAACTATTTTCAGTCTCACAAAACTAAAAAGCCATCACAAGTGCTTGTAAAAGAAACTGTGAAAGATACATTTAAAAGAGACTGTGAAAAATGCTTGAAATGCATTGCAATTTTTGCAAGTAATTACAAACTGCAAATACTGTGTGCAAAATTAAGCAAAATGAATGTGCTCGACAACTATTATTATAGTGGAACTTTGTAATTTAGTCACCAAATATTTAAAATACTGTAGATAAACAAAGATATAGACAGGCATCACTTTCAATAAATGGGATACAAGGAGTAACCAGAATTATGATACTATTATCTAAAAAAAAAGGTGGTTGCTCAATATTGCACAACACACAATACTATTAATGAGAAAAAGGTCTTATTTCAATCTACATAGAAGATACAATAGACTAAAAACTGTTTAAAAGAGGGAGAAAAGGCATCCCGCACCAAATGATTAACAATTGTCTCTCTTACCTGGCAAATGGTTCCCCAATATTATTCTTAGGAAAACAGATAAGATGGTTTGAGCTATACTTTATTTTATGTCTCAAGGACCTTGTATATTATGGTGATTTATTCTGGATAGAGATGAGCGAGCAATAAAAAGTTCTAGTTCGATTAGAACCTCGAACTTTAATGTGTTAAGTTCGAGGTTCTATTTGAACTAGAACTGAAACTCGAACCCCATTAAAGTCAATGGGAGAAGATGTTTCTAGGTTAATTTTCTATACCTATTACAGGTGAGAATAGAAGCTGGACATTACCATCCATAGCAAAACACCAATAGCAGAAGGAATCTCAATCTCAGACTACTATAAAAATATATACTTTATTAGAAAATCATGAAAAAATAAAAAGGTATTAAATTATACAATTGGAAATACAAAAAAGCATGACCTACAAACTTCACCATCCATACATATAAGAAATCCGATTAATAGATGGGTTAAGCATATACAAATCATGTGACACAAAGAATTAATATCTTGCAAAATTATAATTTATAAGTTTAACATATACCCGACCTCAACATGGAGAACGAAGCTGAGGCTGATGGGAAAGAGAGAGCCATGCGCTCCAACGCATGTTTCGCAGTGCGCTTCATCCGGGGGAAGGGCACTGTGAAATGCGCATTTTTATTTTTTCATTATTTTCTAATAAAGTAATTATTTTCTATAGTAGTCTGTGTTGAGCTTCCTTCTGCTAAGTCAGAGTTTTGATCTATTAAGTCTCTCATACTATGTGGTTATAGCCCTATTAATTTTGTAGGTATTTGGTCCTTTTTTTTTTTTTTTTTTTTTTTACCATCCATAACAGTAAACTGGATACGTGGAACATTTTAGTGAAGAAAATGTGGCTCTAAGAGTGACAGAAATAACCGAGAGGCTAAAATACTTCATTCCTTTCAATGGCTAACTGAAAAGATGAGAACAGCTTGCAAGCAGGGACGTAGGAATAGGAGTTTCAGCAGTAGCAGCTGCTATGGGACCCTGCATCCTGAGGGGGCCCAAAAGCCCCTTTGACACATAGGAAATTTGGAGACAGTGTGTTATATAATTATTGAACCCCCAAAACTGCAAAAACTGAACTTTCGAGCACTGAGCAATACCAAACTCCCTAACTATTGCTGTCTATGGAGAGGAAAATGCTATCTAACTAAGAGCAGTCTGTACAGTACGAGAGGTGAGCTGAAAATTGCGTTCACCTTGGCAATACAGTGAAATATATATAAACATGGTCATGGGATTTTAGCAGCCAATGAGAGCCCAACGCGTCAGCGATGATGTTTTTGACACATCTCTGTGCTCTGCACATCTGATTGGATGGCCGGCAAAAGTGCATAAAGATGACTAGGATTGGCCACCCAAAAGTGCAGAAAGGGCAGAAATACAAAACTTATAAAAAAAAAAAACCGCTGTAAACAAAACTGAAAATGACGTGTCGAACTAGAACTAGAACTTTACTCGAACGAACAGTAAAAAGTTCGGTTTGGTTCAAATTCTAAAAAATTCAAGAAGTTTTACTAGAACTTAACTTTTCTAGAACATTAGATCAACACTAATTGTGGAACCTCTTTCCATTTGGGCTAAATTTACTTTTTTTGGTCCTTAAGTGATAATTTTTGCATACCACTGCTCTGTATTGTATTGCATTTTAATGTATATAATGAAGAACAATCTTTAACCATTTTGTGTAGGTATTACCCTACTTATGTTTTTATAATGGAGTATTTTTTTTCAGGATGCTTTTCCTCCCTCTTTTTAACTGTATTTAACTTTACTACTATGTTTTCTATGTTGAATTAAATAAAAACCTTTTCTCATTAAAAGTATTATGTGGTGTGCAATATAATGTACCCATTTTTTCTTTCAGGGAATTTCAAATATTTAAAAGTACACAAAAAAGACAAAAAAAAATTATTTCCCTGTGATGATTGCTGTGCTAATTTGTGTTTTTCCTGTGCCCATTACAAAAGCCTCCCTTCCTTTCATTATGCGAGAAGCGATTCCCGCCTTCCTGTTAGTAAGCTGATTCAATTTGCCATGTAATACTTCAAGTCAAGATGAGTTTTGCTGTGTTTTGTCTGTCTTCCTACCTTCCAACCTCAGTTTCAGTGCACTGATCCGTTTCTAGCCGCATGTGAAAGCCTTTGGGTAGGCGCCAAAGGGAGTACTCGGCTTATAAAAGGATATTCTGAAAAAAAGCTAAGTTTCTTAAGTCACCTGATGTAGCTTTCTGAGCTTCCTGTCATTAAAAAGCTACCGAAGAACTTCAGGAAGCCAACAGAAAATCAAATTACAGAGTTTCTAGAAATTACATTACAAAGTGTCTTTCTTTGGTAGATGTATTACATAATTACACAGTTGGTAAGGCCGAAAAAAGACAGACATTTATACAGTTCAGCCTATTGTGCTAAAGTGTTGATCCAGAGAGAGACAAAAACCCCCATGAGGTAAAGGCCAATTGTCCTCATTTTAGGGAAAAAATGTCTTCTCGTATTATTTAGAACTTTTTTTTTCCTCTGAACAACCCCTTTCATTTCTGATTCTATTTTTTTTTACTAATTTAATAGTAAAGATATCATATATTAGACTGGCTTTTTCATCCCATCCCACCATTACATGTTTTTAAATGGCCAACACTGAATTCTGTTTTTTTTTTTTCATTTTGATACAGTTAAAACATATTTGAAAGTACTTTATGCTCCTTCCACTTTATTGTATATAGTTTTACTTAATAAATTAAGTTTTTTGTACTTTACTTTTTTGTTCTTTACATTTATGTTTAACCATGTTGTCTTTTTTATGCCAATTTAAACTACCATACTTATCTAAGATTATTTGTTTGTCTTATTCCAATATCCTATTCAGCTTCTGTGCTTTTGTTTTTCAGTGCATTGTCCTAATTTATAAGCTTCAAAGTATGTTGAAATTTATTAAATTTTGCCTTTCTAAATTCAATGTGTTGTAGCCTCCAAGGGCACGGCAAAAGGGAATGCACATGCTGAAATAACAACGGGGGGTACATATTTCCCTAAAGGGATGCTAATGCACTCATCCTCCCTTAGGACCTCGTTCACACGGCTTATTTCGCGCGGATGTTGCCGAATGATGTCGGATCGTCAACCGTCGGCAAATCTAGTCTCAGAAAATTAAGTAACAAGCCTATTTTTATTGATTTAATAGTAAATACGGACGCTTGTCTTTCAACACGACGCGTATTTCCGTGCGGTGTTGCCGCCAGCGGTTTGACGCGGGCTATCCAGACGGAAAAACATTGTGCATCGTCAAATTATTTACGGAACGGATTCACCACCTACAAGAATGGAGATGGTGAATCCGTCGGGAAATCAGTTACAAACTACGTGCCACACTTAGTCGGCTCTTATTTGAAACAGATTTTCAACCTGAATTTCAGAACGTATTTACGTTCGGCAATCGATGAAAATACATTCTGCTAATAAGCCATTCGTGAAAATAGCCTTATAAGCACCTCACTAGTTTATAAAGGCCACATGGTGATGTTAAAAGAGTAAATAGATAAGAATAAGGTGCATCATAGACATTATCTCAGTTGAAATCAGTGACATAGGTTGTAATTTACCCTGTGTATTAGTCACTCTCTGTCACAAAAATCGCCATTTTTTGTTTTACATAAATCCTCAAAACATGCTGTATATTGGAAATGACGACAATGTTTTATTACTGCTAAAAAATTCTGACTGTCTTTCGATTCCTAGAAAAAAAAAAATCATGCTTGGTTCCTTTTCTACTGGAAGGGAGGGAAGGTTATTTGTGACAATAATGTTTTATTCTTTTTGAAAATCAAGAAGCTGGCCTGTCTCTCTACTCCCTGTGGATGTTGGTGTCACAACCATTTCTCTGTGGTGGATTTATGTAATGCACTAGACACACCCAGGTATGCAGGTTCACTCTAAGCAGAGTTCTCTTTTCTGAAATACAAAAAGGGCATATAAACAAAAGGTGCCCTA
The DNA here is from genome assembly GCA_025379985.1 of Phyllomedusa bahiana. Taxonomy (NCBI): domain Eukaryota; kingdom Metazoa; phylum Chordata; class Amphibia; order Anura; family Hylidae; genus Phyllomedusa; species Phyllomedusa bahiana. The sequence goes on from JAODAL010002981.1 coordinate 64,209, forward strand.
ATGGGACTACACTTTTAAGATTTTGGAAACAAAAATGCATTATCGTTGTGCTCCTTATTTTTCTTGGTGCCTTGACTGTCAAAAAAACATCTCTCCACAAGTCAGTTTCAGAACAGTTGTGAATGGCAGCAAAAGGGTTTTCTTTAATTGAACATTTAAGTTCAGCTTTCGTAATGTATGTCTCGGTATTGACACAATACCATTTATAAGTGACAGTAAAATTAACAAACCACAGTGGTACAATCATTTTAGTACATATATAAAGAACATTCATGATGTATATTATGTTTGGATAACATATGAGTTCGTTTTAGCCCTACAGTAAATATATATAATAAAAAAGAAACATAATTCCTTTGCAGCACAGTCTCCTAGGGTGCTATTTGTGTAGTTGGGAGATACAAGCAAATAAATGGATCCTGTGTCTCCTGGTATTTTAGAAATTATTTAAGTGTGTTCAAATCATCAGAAGGAATTTAATTTCCACCTTAAGACTGCATATGAGCCAATGCTTGTCCAATTATCCAATATTGTATTCCTCAGTTATTGCAGTTTTTAGATCTGAATCATTAGAGATACAGTAGGTAGTCTGATGAAAAGTGTCTGTAATCAGGCAGAGCCTGGTAAAAACGTACTTTACTTGTTACTATTAGGTTGAAATTTTTTTATATCCATTTTATGTATTGGTGAAAAATAAGAATGAAAAATATAAAACTGTGTTTCTGATAGGTCATTGAAGCTCTTTTTCTCAACATACCGTTACGGCTGTTGATTGGTGAGGTTTAATTAGTGGGACACTGTGGTTTTTAGATAAATGGAGCACTAGCAGCAACTCCACATTTCTCTGCAGCATAAACACTGTGGCACTGCACAAATAGTCACAATTTGCACCATTGCCATTTCACATGGGGGGACTGTGGCTGGGGTTATGAGTAAAGGACTTCTTAAGTAGCTAGAAATTCAGGTATTAATAAAGCTATTGTGATTTTAGCTAATGCACCTTAAATTTTCTTTGCTGTATTAATGGTGCAATGTTATAAATCTAAATCTCTATTCTACTATATCTACATACAATTTCTCACAAACGTGTGAAACATCCTTCACACTTTTACTAATATGTATTATATCTTCTTCAAGGCACAACAACTGAAAATATGACATTTCTGATAAATTAAAGTAATAAATGTACAGCTTGTTTATTAGTGTCAGATGTTGTTTAATTTTCTTTTTCGTGTGCCCTCATAATAAAATCCAAACACCACAGCCATCAACTGTCTAAACGACTTGCAACAAAAGTGATATCTCTAAGTAAAAATGGACAAATACGTTGCCAATTCTGCATTTATCCTCCTCCTTCTACATGTGACTCATTAGTGTTACAAGGTTTCAGGTGTGTTATGGGGAGCAGGGTGATGTTGAATTTGGTGTTATACATATACAGTGATAACTATGTGTCAATAGTAACTCATCACTGCTAAAGTCTAGATGCCTTCATTATCTGTGCACTGACTTTAATTCTATCTGATAGATGGTCAAAAGACTTGAATTGTTTGTTTGGTGAATGTGAAATAGTAGCTCTGAAGGTTATCCAAGGTAGCAGTTCAGAAATAAGTTTGCCATACTGTTCTTTATTAGCTGTGGTACCCGGGTAAAGCATTATAAGTTGTGCCATGTTATTACTCTGTGCTGGAATGATCCCAAATCCCCTAGAGGCAGACACCACAGCTTTTCCATTGATCAAAAAACTGATTGCTGTGGGGGATGTGACATTTCACCACCTTTTATTGGATGCTAGATAGACTTCCTGTGTGCTACAGAAAATTTGGGCTATGCACACATTCCCCACAGCAATACGAGTTACAATGTTCAGATTAGCTTTTTGTGTACATGTTGTGGGGGGGGTGTACGCACATATCATAGAATCTATAAACCAAATTATATTAATGTATATTTGTACATGTATACATGATATAATTTAGGATGAGGCAAAGATTGTACATTTTTACCCATGTTACAAACTGATGAGGTGACTGTATGCATCTGCCTGCAGGCAACATGAGGTATGAACTGGAGCATGAGATGCAGGGGCATGAGGTGTACATGTCAGAGTATGTTTATGAGCCAGTGCTAGGAGGATTAGAGAACGGGTGCCAAGAAGTCTAGATTGTAACTGATTGGATTCTGGGACTTGTAGGAAAAGATGTGCGTGCAAGGGAAATACTGCAACTCAAAACATCCATGGAAGTTTCATGTTCTTATGATAGATTGAGTAAGGAGGCAAAACAAAACGATTTAAAAACTCAATGAAAAGTAGTGGGAGATATTTACTTATGCAATACATACGCTGTTAACAGTGTTCTATGAAATGCCTTAAAACTCCCAGTATAACTCTTTAATTGATTGCAATTGTGATAAAACAATTATCCTTGCTGCCAATAGCAAGGAGCTGTATAGGCAAGAAGCATAAGCACTGTTTAATTCAATTCATTTTTCATTATTTTCTATAGGGCCTTCAGGGTCGCACGATTACAGGAAGTAGCATGCTGATTTCTCACCCAGTGATGCCTTCTCTTTACCTCCTAGGCCTGCTAAATTAGTTTTTTTTAAGATTTTGACGGGATCTTTTTTAAGCATTTAGATTTTTTGCAAAAGTTGGCAAAGTGTGTAGTTATCGTTACAAATAGTATGTAGTAATTGTACAGTGTAGTAATAGTTATGCATAGATTATAGTAAAGTAATACAAAATTATTTAAGGAAATTTGTATTCCAATATAATAACTTTCATGTTGTATAGCAAGGTTATGTGATACTTCCTTTGTTCAGCAAGTGGAAATACAGATGAGCATTGGAGAAATTTTCCTAGGGAAAAAAAAAAAAACCTCCAGATCAATTACCTACCTTAATGCATCTGATACAAATAACTTTCAGCATTATGTTTTCAAGAAAGGGCATTCAAGATACATTTTAAATAAAGGATTAAAGAATATCTGTGGCAGGCAAAATTTGGAGTTTTAAAGTGAGAAATAAGCTATGTTGCTGTTGTATAACCTTTGTCCCTTGATGTGTTTGGATGCCTCTCATTACTGTTTCATACCATGGTTGAAAATACATATTTGTATCTTTGAAAAATGTATACATATTATTAATGCTATTTTTTGGTTCCTATCATGTGTTTACAAAATTAACAAATGGTGAGGCGCTTTCAGTATGTTAAACCTAGGGGGACATGTATAAAAAGTCAGGTGCCGCCTCGACATGTAATACTTCTCAGTAAGTTTGTGTAAGCGTTCGACTTCTGTATTTGTATTTTTGACAGTGTTGCTCAGCACATTCTTTAAATCTGTGCCATTGTGAAAAATTTATCTGCCAAAAAGTGTCATGTTGTATGTATGTGGCAAAATTTGTCTTAAGCCTCGCTGCTATGCAATTGATGTGGATTAGTCACGAGAATTTGTGATACATTTTGATGTGACACACTCTTTCAATGTGGGAGTCATTAGAATCTTGTCGTGCAACATGCCCTCTTGAATTGGCGACTGTATGGATAGGGCTGCTCAGTTTTCTGTGTACTTTGAGACAAGAATATATGAACAGGCATACTCCAAACTTTGGCATGATAAGTCTCTTTGTAATGTGGCAAAGACACTTTTTAGTGCACCAATGTTAATGGGAGTTCTGGGGGCATCACACCACATTTCGTTAGAAGTCAGACACATATATGATTCGTTGATCCAAATCTAGTGTGCAGAAAGTCAGAAACAGCCAATCAAGTTATAAGGTGTGCCCTGAGCCTGAGTTGTAGTATTAGCACTATACTGCTCCATGTATGTTATTGACCTGCAGAAGACTGGCTTCATACCATTCTGGCACATTCTACACTGCCTTAAACGCGATTTAGATCTGACATTGTCAGCACCAATGTTCATATGTGTCGTCCTATGGAGTCTTCATGTATGAAAACTTTTCTGGTTCTTAGAGTCATTATTTGTTACCCATAGCAAACAAATCAGAGCTCCCATTTCATATCTATAGGGCTCTGAAAAAATGAAAGCGGAGCTCAGATTGGTTGCTATGGGCAACAATGAAATCTTAAGGCCCATACAGTTTTCTTTCATTTACAAATATGTTTTTTTATTGGAAAATAATTAAACTTGAAGTTTTGCTTTTACACTATTTGGTTGTATGCTGGACAGTGTTTTGTTTTCTTCATCTTATAGAATGGGCAACTGACACTGATACAAATAGTTTACAGGACATGTGTTTTAAGTTGAAAGAAATCTATTGCTTGAAGAACGTGCGTCCATATAGTATTGCTTAACATTGAGTTCTAAAAGCTGAAGTGATGCATGATTATAACTCCCAATGCAAGATGGTCACCTCCGTGCTGCATTCTCCACACCATCTTCTTTATTTGTAATCTCAGGAGTCTTTTCTTAGCTGCACCTCCTAAGCATTGTGGAAAAAAACGTTACATATAGTCCAAATTACTTCTGTCACATTTTTTATTTTATTTTTTTGCCGTTATACATTTGGGTCATTAACCAATCTTGTGCTGTTGCGCTGGTGTGCTATACCATGTTTTATCAAAATATTTGAAGTCAGGGAATAAAAAATTACTGTACTTGATGGGCACAATCTCAAAATTCTAAGCATTGGGACTAGATGAGAGCTGTTCTATCCCATTATAAACTTTTTCAGGTATTCACTTTGTTAACCCCTTACCGCCGGCGAAAGTTTTGGCCTCTCTGACAGAGCCATTTTTTAAATCTGCCCATTGTATCACTTTATGTGAGAATACTTTTTGACACCTCTAACACTATCCATTGATTCAGAGATGTTTCTTGTGAACATTGTGCTTTAAGACAGTAAGAAATTTTGGTCCAAAAAGTCCTTTTTTGTATTTGTGAAAAATATGAAAGATCGTGAAAAATTTGAAAAAATTTATCATTTTTAAACTTCAAAAATTTCCTGCGTGTAAGAAAGTTATTCACTCAAAATAGCTTATAACTCATCAACCATATTGTCTACTGTAGGTTGGCATCTTTTTTTTCAAATGTCTTTTTTTTATTTATGATATTTGGGGGCTTAGAAATGTAGTAGTAATTTTATCTTTACCAAGAAAATTTGCAATATTCATTTTTTTTTTTAGGCACCAGTCAGTTCTAATGTGATTTTGATTGGCCTGTATGTTAGATACCACCATAATTTTCCTCATCCTAAGATACTTACACCCCTTTTAAGTATTCAAACAGCATTTAGGAAGCTTATTAGCCATCATTAGGTTTCACAGGAATTAAAGCCAAAGTGGAGGTGAAATTTAATTTTACCCCTTTTTTTTGCAGATTTTCTATTTTCAGCCAATTATTCAAAGAAAACTGGTAGATGTGATCAGGGAAATGCAACTTAATATTGATTCCCCAGATTCTGCTGTTTTCTAGAGCTAATCCCATATGTGGCTTACGTGACGCTATTTGGTCAACCACAAGGCCCCAGAATAGAGGTGCACCTCCGGACTCTGGGGTCTCATTTTCATTACAATTTTTTTTAGGTGCACATTTCAAGTTTTGCCGGACCATCCTTACGGGGTAAAACATTAATAAACACCCCTTAAAAGAACCACCATATTGGAGACTAAACACATTAAGGAATATAATCCAGGGGTGTAGTGGTTATATCAACCCCCAACAGGTGTTTACACAAAATTTTTTAGTGTTAGGCTAGGAAATGATTTTTTTTTGCAACATTCTGCAATTTAGCTGAAATGTTGGAAACTTTTTACAAGGAATCCAGTAAAAAAAGCGATCCAAATGTTGTTCAAGCAATTTTCTTCCAAGTTCGGGCAATACCCTACATGTGGGTGTTAACTGCTGTTTGGGGCAAAGGCAGGGACTACAAGGGAGGGGAGTGCTATTTTGCTGTTGAAACGCTGATTTCGGTGGGGTCATGTCGCATTTGCAAAGCCCCCCCAAAGTAAAGAAAAGGTGATGAATGAAACCTCCAGAAGTGGCCCCATTTTGGATTCTACACCCATCATGGATCTCATCTAGGGGATTGTTGTGTGTTGTGTGTGTACTGTGCATTTTTTAGGGTGTGCAGGTAGGGTCATAGTCTTTTTTAGTATTGGTGCTATGGAACATGGGGGGAAAAAACGCAGTTCAGCCATTGTGTTTTGGCTTAATTTTTACAGTGTTCGCCGTACGGATATGTGACAGAAAAATTTACTGTGGGAGTTGGTATCATTGCCAGAATATAAATTTTATGTTTTGTTTTTTTTTTATGTTTTATGAATTTTCACAACTTGAATTAGGTCCTATAAGAAATTGAGTTTTTATGTTTTCCTATTTCCTGACAGCCATAACTTTTTTATTTTTCTGTGCCACGGAGCAGATTATGGGCTTGCTTTTTTGCGAGGGAAGAGTTTTCGTTTTTAGTCAGTTACATTATGGGGCGGACCAGTGTCATATGATGCTTTGATTCACTTTTTAATAAGTTTTTGTGAGGCCATTTTGAACAAAATACAGCATTCCGGTAGTGTTTTTTATTTTATTTTTTACAGCGGTCTCCTGCGGGTATAAAAAAAATAAAATGCTACACGACTTCAGGAATAACCTCCTTTTTCGTCATCAGAGCTTTGCGCATGGCAGGAAACACCTCAAAACCGGCAAAAACGGCTTCAAGTGAGTTATTTTAGAAGTTAAATGTGCAGCGGTAAGACATGAAAAAAGGTTGGACTTGGCCCGCGTTTCGGGCCCCTTGTGCCCTTTGTTCACGGCTAATTAAAAAATTTTTAAAAAACAACATTTAAAAAAAGCCCAAAACCCAAATTTTTGCATGGAGTGACAAAAATTTCGTCATGACCCCCCCCCGGGCGAATTTAGTAAACTGGGTTTTTTTAAACACATACTTTGTTCAAATTTTTACAAAAGCAAGATTTTTTTTTAAAACCCCCCAATGGTACCCTTGGTTAAGTTTCGGGTTTCCAAGGTTCCCTTGGCGTGTTTATCCCCCCAAATTCCCCCTCCACCCGGTATGGGGGTTTTTTTTAATAGCTTCTATTGCAAAAAAACCTAAGGCTTGTTGTATTCTTGAGGTTTTTCTATGAATGCCCCTAAAGCAGCTCCCGATGTATGACTCCACCAGGGTTGCCTTTTACAGTTTACCGCTGCACATTTAATTTCAATAAAATTTTCTCACTTCAGCCTTGTGCCGGTAGAGGTGTTTTTTGCCATGGCGCTCGGTGGGAGGCGTGTATTCACTAAGAGTGTGTGCTATATTGGAGCTGCAGTAGTCTGAGCCGGCATCATGAGTATTCACATGGGATTTCCTCTCAGGGTAAAGCCAGAAGAACTGAAGGGAGCAAAAATTAAATGAACGTGCTATTTCAAAATGCATGCTAATTTTACTCAAGCAGGTGAAACATTAAAATGTACCCAATTTGTACTTTTTTTTATAGGTTTTTTTACTACTTTGAAAACAATAAAAAACACTTTTTATTCAAAAAGGAAAACAGTTTTTGCATGCCTAGTCTGAGGTCATAACTTTTTTTTTTTTCAGTGTCGGAGCAGTGTTGGGTCTTGTTTTTTGCGGGGGATGGTTGTTTTTTTATTGGTTCATTTTTGGGGGACAAAATTTTTGATATTTTTTAAATCCTTTTTTTGGAAGGAAGGTGAAGAAAAAACTGCAACCTAGTAGTTTTTTTTTTTTTATTTTTAACAGTGTCATCGTGAAATATCCGTGACAAGTTGATAACTCTCGGGTAATACGATTAGGCGATACCCAATTTATATATTTTTTTTTTTTAAAGCACTTTAAAAAAAAAAAAGTTTTTTTTGTTAAAATAATTTTTATGCATCGCTGTTTTTGGGGCCCATAACTTTTTTAATTTTCCCATATAAAGCTGTGAAAGGAATTTTTTTTCGGGATAAATGGATTTTAGATTTTGGAAGTTTATGGGAGTTTTTTGATCGTTTTTTATTCCTTTTTGTGCTGGGGATGAACAAAAACGCAATTCGGGGCGTTTTTTATTTTTATTTTTTATGGAATTCCCCGTTGGGTTAAAAAAAGTGACATATTTATGGGCAAGTCTTTACGACGCTCCATTCAAATATGGGTACTTTTTTTATTTTGATCTTTTTTGGGGCGATTGACTTTTGAAAAAGGGAAAAAGGCGGGTACGTGTTTTTCTTTTTTTTGTGTTTTTTTTTTACTTTTTTTCACTTTTACATTTTTTTTTTTATTTTTTTACACTTTTTTACTTTTCCTTCTAACAGCAATATAAATTGCTGTTAAAAGGGAGGGCCGAAACCCAGTACTATACTGTGTACTGGCGCCAAAGACAACCCCTTACCACCCACAATCCCATTGCGGGCAGGTGACATCACAGATGCCCCCGGGAAGTGCGTTCACTTCCCTGCGGCCATAGGTAGGAGATTGTGCTGAACTGAGTTCGGCAGCCCCGGGGCAGGGGGAGGACTGATTCCGCATGGGGCTTTTTTTAATCGCAACCCATGACGGTTGCGGTAATGAACGTTAATCACCCAAGGGCCGGACCCAAACCCCGGCCGGGGGGGGATCGCAGGAACCACCTAATTTACCCTGGGTCCCATTCGCGATCGTGGCGGCTCGCCCGAAGCCTGGCGATCCGGGACAAATGATACACCATTTGGGGGAAAGTCCCTTCCCGCTAGGGCGTATGCATACGTCCTATGTCGCGAACGGGTTAAGAGGCCTACACCTCCATGAATGGCATCATCTTTCTCATATTTATTTTGTATAATGGTCTTGTGGTAATCAACTGATAATGCTGCTTAATACAAGAAAAAAGTTAATTCAATGGAGACAACTGAGGTAAGGAAAAACGCACACAAGTTTATTTACTGTAGGTAACATGAAACTGAATGTAAATAGAAGGAAGCAAAAATATACTTTAAAGGATTGGTCAGAAAACCAGTCAACCAAAAAAAAGTTAAAGGGAATATGTTATCAAAAAATGACTTTTTGTTTAATCACGCTTTTTTTTTAAACCAAAATTTTTTTTTGGGGAAATTTTTTGGTTTTGTTTTTTATTAAATTTTTAAATCCCTTTAGGCCCGGGCCCCCACGGCACAGTACAAATACCGGGGGTTTATCCGAAAAGCCCTCACCCCTTTGCTTCCCATTTTCACATTCCACCCGAAACCCGGGCGGGGGAAAAGAACATGTTCTATGTTTTTTGGACCCCCCGGCGTCTGAAAAACCCCCGGCAAAACCCTACATGGGACTGCTGTGCAGGTTTTCCATAGGGCCCGTATTTAAAGTTTTCACCCGTGTGCGAGGTTTTTTAAAAATGAAAAACTTCTGAAAAAAACCGGGGGTAAAAACCCTGCCCGGGGGGCGCCCTCAATTTTTGTAAAAATGTTTAAGTTTTGTAGTTTTCACTTTGGCCATACCTAAAAATAGCTGACATTCCTGTTCTGTGAAGAGATTTTTTAGTAGTTTCTTATCATAAAAAAAGGTTACACCAATGTGTATAAATAACTCAGGATCCGTCAGACATAATAGGACATAGTCACAATTCACCTTTTCCCCCTTTCACCTTTTCCCTGCACATTGAGAGCATGACTAGAAAACTCTCCTATAGAAATCAATGGGAAATAGAACTCTCCTATAGAAATCAATTGGGCTGTCGTCTTAAAAGAGTACCTTCACCTCCCGAGAAACCTCTGAAGTAATAGGGCTAAAACTACAAATACTTTTAAATATGCTTCATTGGAAAAAATCAAAGCATTTCACCTGTAATTCGTTTAAAAAAAGCGTTGGCCCTTAAGACAGCTCTGAAGTCAGGTAAGCGGCAACATGCAGCTTGATGGGTAAAATGTGACAGTTGTGTTCTTTTGTCATGGGTGGGCCCGCGACCCCCCCCGGGTCGCGGGGACAGTGGTCGCCCCCACGGGGGCCCCCCCGCACCCAGCGGCACCCCGCCCCGCTGTCGGGTGGTGGGCGAGCCCCGGCCCCCGGCCCGGCTCCCCCTTAACTTTTTGGGGGGGGCTCCTGTTGCCCGGTCTCACCCCCCCGGTGCGCGCGTCCCCGATATTAAGGCGCGCGCGCGCCGGCCTGTGATTTTAAGGGCCATGCACCCTAATTGGCTATTTCCGGGTCAAATGCCTTTTTTTTGCTGCCCCTTTCTGGGGCCGTTTTTTCCCCCGGTCTTTAGTGCCCTTTCAGCCTAGTAGAGAAGCAGTTACAACGCTCATTGTTCTGTCTTACCGGTGTATTCGCTACGTACCATTAGCGTCCGTTCCTCTGACCAGCATCTTTGCCGCCTGCCCTGACCTAGTGCTGTCCACGCACACACGCAAACCTGTGCGCCTGCCCTTAACCTTCGGCCTGTCCCGACTACGAGCCGCCCTGAGATTCTGCACCACGCTATATCTTTGCTGCCCACCGCCAACGCAAGTCATGTCAGGAGCGGTAACGATTGGTAGACTCCCCACGCCGCTAGCAAACTCATCCCGCTTTGCGGGCGGGCTCTGGTGAAAAACGGGACCTAACTTAGATTCGTTTTCCTAGGTGTGGCTTACACCATGCTTGCGCGTGGTCAGTGGATCCACCTCCTCCGCCCGACGTCGTGGACACTTCTGGAGCCCATGTAAGAGTCTATTGTGCAGGGGGGACACTGTGGTTGTGCGTACATCATGAGCACATGTTTTCTCTAGGCTGCTTTGTCTGTGCTGGTTATAGCATTAGCTGCAGGTAACTGTAGATGACCGGTAAACCTTGTCACACTATATCTCAGTGTGCTGTGCTTGCTCAGTGTATTGTTAATAGAGACTCAGATCACCAATGTGCAAGTCAATGAATGCAGTCAGTCTCCCCATGCACAGCGCTGGTATGTCTCAAACAGAAAGAATCCCTTAGCTCCTCTAAGAATGTGAAAGTAAAAATCTGATTCCCTGTAATACTGAATTTGGAACAATAAAGTACTTATAAATTTCATCTTATCCTATCAATTTTTTGTGTGTTTGTCGTGAAGGTGATAGGTACTCTTTAAGGCTCCTATGTGCATGAAGCTGCTGTCTGTAAAGTGATCTTTCCTGATGCTGTTAGAGTAGCAGTGCAAGTAGAATGCTGTCCCCACAATCATATGTAGAAAACTGAACTGAGAAATCTACAATCAGTAGATCGGTAGTACTTCCTACCAAGAAGCTGACAGTGATGAACTATAGTCCTGCGGCATGGTCACCCTGGTGGTAACGTATTGGCACTCTTTCATGGGGCTTGGACACTACTTAATTGCTATGACTAGGATGTCCAGGTGATATCAAACAATTCCTGATATAACTATCTAATTGGGGTGATCTGTTTGGCATATTGATGGTTAGATTTATTCTATCCTCTATCTTTGTATGTCTTACATGTATGGTTATATAATAAATAGTTCCTTAAATTTCTGATATTATGTCTATTGCCTAGTATGATGCCCTGATGAAATCCCGTGATCTTGGGAGGAATCATGCGTTGGCTTCCTTTTAAGGCTTTTACTCATATTGTGATAATTAGTGTTGAGCGATCTACGTTGCTATCTGACATCGCATCGATAGTTCGATAGTCGGCCACCATCGATTATGGTTTTTCGTAGTCGATCATCTCCGATGACCATTCAAGTCTATGGGAGAGCAACAACACACTCATTCTTACACCCAAACAGGCTGGAGAACGCTAGGATTAACAGGCATACCAACAGTCAAACAAACGCGTACCTGCTACATCTTTGGCACAACACGTTGGCTATAAAAGCCACAGAAAAAAAGTCACACACCATTCCATATCTCCCTTTCTTGTACCGACAGCTATGACTTAAACCTGCATCCCACACAATTAAAAAGTGCCAGAAGGCAGTATGAAATAGAATACCATAATTTTTCATTGAATGGACATGAATATCCCTGCTACCTGGAACGCAGCATGGACAACTGCATGGACCCTCATCATTAAAAAGTGCCGGGAATAAAGGAGTCTTTCAACCACCAGTTTTTGTTGAACTGGTCTCATTGACTTAGTACCTAGTGTCCTGGGCCACAGCATGAGCCCAACCTGCATGACCCCCACATTTAAATAAGTGCCTGGAAAAAGGAGTTCTGCTCAACCACCTTTTTTGTTTCACTGGAATGGCTCATATTATGTCCTGCGCGCACGCATGATCTCACAAACCTGCATAAACCCAAGAGTTACAAAGTAGCCGGACAAATAGGAGTCTATTACTCCACATTTAGTTTCACTGGACATTGACCTATACTGTCTGGGCCACAGCTCAGAGCCAAACACTGCAGACCTCCATCATGTTAACAAAGTGCTGAAAAAGGAGTCGCTTTCAACCTCCATTTAGTTTCCATGGACATTTGACTATACACTGTACTGGGCCACAGCATGAGCCCCAAACCTGCATGGACCCCACATTAAAAAAGTGCCGGAAAATCAGGATGTCTTTCAACCACCATTTTAGTTTGACACTGGACATTGACTATACCTGTCCTGGGCCACAGCATGACCAGGCCAGAGTACGAGTGGTGCGCGTGAGATCCCAGGCTGGCGCCGTTGATCTATTAACACACAGGTTAAATTGCCATGATGACGCAGACAACGAAAATGTCATGCTGACAGCTGCATGCGGATGCGAAGTTGAAACTCCAGCCTTCCTCTCGAGTACACAGTCAATACCTAGGTGAGAGTACTTGCCCCTCCGTATTCGAGTGTGGACCAACTTGAGCTTCCACTGGGAACCATACGTGGTTGTAAGCACCTGTTACGCATCTCAGGTGCCTTTATGCTTGGCATTCTTTTTCTCATTTATTAATCAACAGTGCTGGAGTAAAATGTGTCTCTGTATTTTGTTCTCTTCCGGCTCCATACTCCATGTCCTCTGAATTAAACCTACATCTGGTCAAGTTTTCCATGTACCTCCTTGTACAATATCAGCAGGAAATGTAGTATTAACAAGCTACTTTGTACATGCAAGTTTTTTAGTACTTTAATTTAGAAAACACAACCCCCAGTTTTTAAATCGGATGGAACATCTCTGCATGTCTTTGTTTCTTCTTTATTAATTGTATTAAAGGGTTGTCTCAATAATGGATGAGAGGGACTGTTCATTTGTTAAAAAAAAAAAAAAAAGAAAATCTGTGCAAATATCACAGAGTCATTTTGCCATTATGTGTCCATTACAGTGTCACTACACTATTGTTTCTGACAGCACCAGCACCCTTGAGCCAACTCTTGACCATGTGAAGAACAAATGTCTGTTAGAAACAAACCACTTTTTATGAATAGGACATGTAGCATAGCTACATTTCAAAGCATTTCAAAGCAGCATGAAGACAAAAAATTTATAAAAATGAATTCTCAGCCTCACTGTTAAAATTGTGAAGGAGAAAAAGCGCACTTAGAAGCCACTTTTCCAGTTCAAAGGCCCATGATCTATGACTGTATCTCACAGCAGCTTGACCACAAAAAAATATAAATCTGACTATCTCAGCCCACTGTTAAAAATTGTGAGGCAACATGACCCAAAACCATCTGACAATGTGAAAAATTCTAAGACATGAGTGAGTTAATGGATATGGTTTTGTCATGAAACTTGCGTGTCTTTTAGTCTCATCACAGCAATAAACCAGCCAGTAATGAACTTGTTCGGGAATGAGAATAAAAATTGGACAGTAAAAAATGTATTAATTTTATAAAATATAGTTTTCAAATGAGAACAATTTCTGTTTGGGAGAGAATGTGAAGTAGAACAGCAACTAATTATTCTCTTACACCATTTTTTTTACTAGGTGACGCCTGCGGCTAATTGGTGCCAACAAACATCTCAGAGAGCTCCATGACTGATTCATCTGATGACAAGTTCAAACTCGGATCCACATTATCTGTGGCACAAGTCGGATGCGTTTGTCTGTAATGGACCTCTCAGCTGTGCTGAAAGTCCGTTCAGATATAGACGCTGGCTGCTGGGCAGGACAACCCTCATTGGCACAGGCCCCGCGGAGCTCGGGCCATTCGTCCTTTTTGGTAACCCAGAAGTCTATTGGGTCCGCGAAAACATATCGCATAAACATACGGTGATTGAGACGCAGATGTTCGTGCACCATGATCTTAAGTGGTCTCTGTGTGTTGGAGTGTGTCCCTGACTGTTCGCATGCGTTAGGTGATGGTGGTAAATATAGATTGCAGAGGTCACCCATTAGGCTTCTGCCACTTGCCTGCTGCTGCCGTACGTGCTGTTGGCACTCTACTGGTCACGGTCTCCCCACCCTGCATCGCGCTCTGTTCTCACCGTGACATGTGAGGAACGTGAAGCAGACGCAACAGATTGTATCAGTTGATCAATCAAGCAAGGTCTACCTGTTTCTGCATTCTTTACTCTATCCTATTTTGGATGGGTGGAACGGAAGTGCTGAGTTTTGTTTGTACACTGGGATCCAGGGAGGGTCGGCCACCAGAGTTAATGTTGGTCCATATTTGATGGCCTTAATGTTGCGAGGATCATGTTGGGATGGAAATGGAGTATTCCAACATTGCTACTCATGCCCCCCCCCCCCCTCGAGATGGAGCACGTGGAGAGTGTTCCCATCGCACTCTGGGGTTGCGGGCGCTACTAGCAAACCTCATATCTTCCTCATATGCCCTACAAATTCACTCTCCGCACAACCTCTTTCCAAGCGAGGAGACCGTCGGTGATCTGGAAAATACCTCCTCTCCTCTCTCCGCTTCCTCCGCGCACAGCTTCAAACTACAGCCCTGGACTCTGCCTCAGATGATGCACCCTGAGAGCTGCAGATGCCCGGCTTGCACTAGCTCTGGACATGAACATCCACTGCATAATGAAGGACGATAAAATGAGCAACTGTCGGGCACTTGTGGATTTGACGGAGAGAAAAGCTCAGTGTCTGCTTCTGTCGTCGTCTCCTCCTCCGTCGCTGGAGGGAACCTGATGTTTCAGAGGTGTCAACGAACGTTTCAGAACTTAAGATCACACAATGCTTCATGCTGACTAGGGCATTGATCCGCACTGACCATTTCTGTGGCTTCTTAAAACTGGCAGTGATGGTGCAGAGGTCTATTCACCTGCCTCCAACTCTCGGTGCTCAACACCCCGAGGTGACCGCACGTGCTTGTCAGGCCATGTGTTCACTTCGTTCTGCTCGTTATGCCACATTGCGCTAGCTCCCACAATCGCTGAGCATGTGGAGGGCTGAATTCCAGCGTTGATTTGCCACGTCAACTAATGCAGACACGTTGAGGGGGAGACCTGAGCTGGACGCTGCACTCGAGCAGGACGGGATGAAGCAGGGTGGCGCGAACGGCGGACTTTGCGGAACTACAGACCTCGAGGCCTTCTTAAGACAGGCAGTCGCCAGACCCGGGTAGGCTCTTTAGAACATTATCTGAGACGACAATGCGTTCATGACATGTGCCAGGCAAGGGAGTGTGCTCAGCCTACGATCTTAAAGTGCGGCCAGCCAGAATTTTGGCCCGTTATCCGCACACCCACCTTGCCTTGGCACAAGCGTTCTTGTCACCCAATCCAGCGCTTCGCGTCTCGTTGCAGAGACGTCCACAGCTATCTTGACCTGTGTGTGGCACTGTCTCCAAGGCAGATAAATTTTCAACACCGGCTGGTGTCTCTGGGGCACGTGATGCACTCCAGAGCGACCTTGGGGGAAAAGAGCCAGCCTAGCACCTTCCCTGCGGTTTTGAATGAGCGTGCGCGAGCCTGAGGCCAACCGTCACCCCCAGCAGACATCCACCCAGCTCACCCAGTGAGCTATCACAGAGACAAATAGCGCCTGGACCCCCCACCCCACCACAGTGCTTATCAGTCCATGTGTCGGTGAGTGAGATGGACTTTTCCGGGACACGGATGCCGACAACGCGCTTGAATTTTAGTTGACAGTGCTGGCCAGTGTCAGGGACGGCTTTTCTGGCAAAGAATGCGCACTACTACGAGCATTGGTATTGTGGGGCATGGCGAGGGCGCCATGACGTGGCGGATAACCCATCTGTGTCCACCTGTCGGAAAGTGCAACATCTTCACAAGGCCTCAAAAAGCTGGACGCAATGCCGACTATTCAGCTTTTGGCTTTGGGATGGTTTGGGTTAAGTGTTTCTTCTGCTCCCATAACCTCGAGACAGAAGGCATGGTGCTAGACTGGCCGCTCGTACGGCGTGCAGGGTTCATCAATCTGGGGAAGGCGAAGTGAGTAGGATGAGTCTCGGTGGTGGGGTGCGTACATCGGCGACGGTGGAGCTGAAGCGGCGGCTGATCCCCCTAATCCTTTTCCTACTTCGTATGACTCTGAGAGACATGGGCGGATGAGGAGATCGCTGGTGGTGGCCGGTAGAAGGAGGAGCGGAGACAGAGGGTGTGGACATGTTGGTTGGAGGCCCGGCGTCTGTCTGGCCTTTTTTGGCCAAGTGTTCCCTCCATTTTCAAACTCTTGCTTTCGCTGCATGTGACTAGACATGTTGGTGGTGGTTAACCACTTAAGGTTCTTGCCTCTACTTATGCGTTTACGGCAAAGGCGGCAGATGACATCACGGGGTGAATCAGAGGCTTGCTCAAAGAAGGCCCAGGCTTGAGAGGGTCCTGGACCTTTTTGACGGCGATAAGCGAGGAGCGGGGTTTGCGCTGACCGTGGCTGGCGAATCATATCAGCGGACTTCTGCGACCGCCCTCTCCCTTTTGTGGCGGGACCCGTATTGCCCACTACCCCATCATCTTCCCCTCGTCCACTGATGAAGCGCTCGCAAGCAAATTCTGGGGAAAAGGACCAGGAGGGGATCCGCAATGCCCGTCATCATCATCATCATCATCAACACAGGTGACTTGGTCGTCCTGACTTTCTGCATCCAGAAGCTGCGGGCTACAAGCAAGGGGCACTTATTGACCGGCTTCCTTCACCTCCTCTGATGGCATCAGTAACTGGGCGTCAGAGCAGACTAAATCATCCTCTTGATCTTTTAACATGCCTTCTGACCCCAACCACATTTTGTCATCAAAGAGGTCTTCAGACAATGGATTACCCACCGGGGTGGGTACACGAGTTGACATGTGGGCTGCTTCATGTTGGACGGATGCTGATGATGCTGATGACGACATTTGTGGCCGTGACTGGGAGGACGAGGAGGTAAGACTGCTAGATGCAGGTTGCATTAACCACTAAAGGACAGATTGGCGACGATGTTCGTTACTTAGATTCACAGGGCCCTGACCCAGCGATGACAGGCCTAACGGTCCTGCAACTGACGATCCGTTGGCATGCGTGTTTTGCCAGCACTGGAAGGAGCACCTTCTCTCGTACCTTACCACCTATTGTGCTACCCCCCTCTTTGCTCGCTTACCACCTGCATTTCGCTCCAGTTCAGAAATATAAAAATTTGAAAAGGGTATGGAATAGTTTGAAAAAGTCTCTTATTAAAAGACGGCAATTACAGCTATTCTCAAATCCCTCTAATCAAAACAAAATTGCTGGATTCAAATTTAACTGCAAATTATCAACAAATCTGGACTGGGCAAAGGTGCAAAAACACGTATCTGTTATGGGTTTTCGTATAATACACTGTATTTTTTGCACCTTTCAATTTTCACCTGTGGTGACTATAGAATTTCTGTTTTTAAGATTTACGTGGATGCTGCGTCAATGAACAGCTGGGTGCGCAAAAGTAAAAAAAACACGTATCTGTTATGTTTTCGTATAATACACAGTATTTTTTGCACTTTCAATTCACCGTGGCACTATAGAATTGCTGTTTTAAGATTTTACGTGGATGCTGCATCAATGAACAAAGCTGGGTGCGCAAAAGTCAAAAAACACGTATCTGTTATGTTTTCGTATAATACACGGTATTTTTTGCTCCTTTCAATTCACCTGTGGTGACTATAGAATTGCTGTTTTAAGATTTACGTGGATGCTGCGTCAATGAACAAAGCTGGGTGCGCAAAAGTCAAAAAACACGTATCTGTTATGTTTTCGTATAATTTCACGGAAATTTTCGGCACCTTTCAATTCACCTGTGGTGACTATAGAATTGCTGTTTTAAGATTTACGTGGATGCTGCTCAATGAACAAAGCTGGGTGCGCAAAAGTCAAAAACCGTAAACTGTTATGTTTTCGTATAATACACGGTATTGTCGGCACCTTTCAATTCACCTGTGGGGACTATAGAATTGCTGTTTTAAGATTTACGTGGATGCTGCGTCAATGAACAAAGCTGGGTGCGCAAAAGTCAAAAAACACGTATCTGTTATGTTTTCGTATAATACACGGTATTTTTTGCACCTTTCAATTCACCTGTGGTGACTATAGATTTGCTGTTTTAAGATTTACGTGGATGTTGCGTCAATGAACAAAGCTGGGTGCGCAAAAGTCAAAAAACACGTATCTGTTATGTTTTCGTATAATACACGGTAATTTTGCACCTTTCAATTCACCCGTGGGGACTATAGAATTGCTGTTTTAAGATTTTTCGTGGATGCTGCGTCAATGAACAAAACTGGGTGCAAAAGTCAAAAAACACGTATCCCGTTATGTTTTCGTATAATACACCCGGGATTTTTTTGCACCTTTCAATTCACCTGTGGTGACTATAGAATTGCTGTTTTAAGATTTACGTGGATGCTGTATCAATGAACAAAGCTGGTGCGCAAAAGTCAAAAAACACTTTCTTTTATGTTTTCGTATGATACACAGTATTTTTGGCAACAAACAACCTGTGCTGACTACAAGATTGCTGGATTGTAATTTAACTGCAAGGTGGATATATCAACACAGGTGGAATGGGTAAAATTGAAAATGAACACCTATCTCACACACACATCGCACACACATCTCACCCTGCTCTATTCTGTAATCTGATTTGCTGGCCGCCAAAATGACAGGAAGCGCCGAAAATGGCGCGATCTTAATAGATGATGCACAGATTTTAACCTTAATTATCGCATGATCTGAAAATTTCGATCACCATGAAAACCTTGCCGATTTCAACTTTGTCGATAAAAATCGCTCAACACTAGTGATAATCTATATTATAGTCAATAAGGTACTTCTCATGGTTAGTTATTTATAGATTATTATTGTTAGTCATTACACCCGGTATCTTTGATTGGTACAATATACTATAAGCTATAGGGTGTATTTCTATATAGGATAGGTTCTGTTAGGGGTCATCCTTTTTGGGAAGGTATCCCCTTTGTTTTGGTAGGTAGGGTTGTAGTATAGGGTATATTTTCGATAGGGTTAGTGTAGGGTATAATAGGTATTGATTAGAGATTTTATAAAGTTGATAATAAAAGATATATTTTAGGTCAAGTATTTTATTTTTTTTGTTGATTAAATCTACAATCAGAAAATAAAAACAACTAAGAAGAAAAGAATATGGATCAGGTTCTTGATTTAATAAATAAAAAATCATTGGAAACAGGTTCCTTTTAAATTGCTTGTTTTCTGTGATCATTTGTGCCTTTTCTGTCCTGTATGTAGCCTCTATTCTCTACAAGTGAGCAGCAGTGTTTCCTTTTTAAAAATTTGTTCCCTTCCAAAAATTATTTTCTAGGTCTTATCTGACCTTACCAACCTCGGTCTCAGTACAAGCCCACTATTTCCTCCCTCATGTTGAAGCTTTGGTAGTTAGGATTGTGTGATTTCAATACTGCCCTGAAAATGCCACACTCTTCTAGTCACAAGATGTCCTGGGTGAAGCACAAAGCTATTTCCTGTCCATAGAACTACTAAGCTTTCTTTCAACAAACAGCTAATGAAGAGATGATGTAGAAATAAAGAAAGCCCATAGAAAATGTAATTAAAGTATATTACAAACGTGCCTATGGGAGATTTTTTTTTTTTTTTAATATTTCTTTTTACATAACAACCACTTAATGCAATTTTATATCAATCCACACCTTTTTTAAAGAATTTATAACTGTGTTTTATGTATGGTAGATAAATTATGTTATAAATGAACAACAAAATATGCATATTAATATATGCAATAATTATTAAATTACTGACCATTATACAATGATGGTGAATGTTAAGTACAATTATTTTGTGTTCTGCCTTTTTCTGCACAATTTAGTTTTCAATGTGCTTTTTTTACTGTTGAAAAAGGACAAGATCATTAATATTGGAAGGTGGCTATGTAATGATTTTTTCCTGTCATCTAGTTCTTAAATATCATTAGGAAGTTCTCTAAAGGCTTTTTCATTGCAGGCAAAATGTGCTAACATTTAACTGTGAAGCATAAATATAATAACTTATTGAAAGGTTAGTATTTATTTACACAAATGTGGATTGTTAGTAAACCATAAATATATTAACCTCATTTTAATAGTAAACATAAACTGATTTGTAACTCATTATTGGCTTTCAAAGCAAACAACTAATCCACTCGACTTCTTTGGTCACCCGTATCATCTGAAGTGGCTGATTCAAAACCACCAATACTTTTGTGTAATGAGTATACAGTATTTGCAGAAGGAAGGTTAAATAAGTCTCAGGCCTCATTTACATGGATGTTATACAGAGTTTTTTGATTGTATGCAAGCTATATGAGAAATAAACTGTGTAATGTTCTACAAGTCCTTAATATAAAATCAGGGGAACTATGTGTGCTGCAGTCCAGAACCATGTGTATGATACCTCAAAACTACCTGTAGTAAATTTTAGAAGTTAAAGAATATTTTACAAATATCTTCTAAATTAAATTATTTTTGCATGGTATTTATAATGTTATATGAAACAAATGATATAATGATTGAAAGAGGTATTTCCATAATATTGATTACCCTTAAACATGTATGCTAAGGTAAAGAAGGACTGTAATGATATACATTGCTGTTCTGATTTTGCTTTCTTTCAAAGTTGGAGCAGTTCTTAACTCCTGATTATTTACAGGTCTCCTAGGTTACTAATTACTTCTCTCTGCTTTAGCAGCCATGTCCGGATGGTGACAGCACTCTCTATTGTATCTTATAAGCAGAACTGAAGCATTTTTTTAGCTTTCGTATAACAAATTTTAACCCTCTTGAGTGCTATAGTCTTTTGCCCTGTTGTTAAAAACCCTACATCGCCAATGTTCCTCTAATGGATTTAGCTACGAATAGCAGAACTAAAATGTCATTCATTGCTGAAATTGAACATGACGTGGAAGATTAGAGCTGGTTGATAAGACCCGGCTCTGTAAAACAGCCAGATGGGAAAATCCCTTTTAACTAAAATTACTGTATGGTTAGATATAGAGTGCAAGTAATACCAAGACATTACGTAAAATGTAGAGTTTTTTCAAACTTTCGGGATCATTAGGTGTAGAATTAAAGGAATTTGGCTGATAACTTTATAAAGTTGTTATCATTATATAAATTTATGTGTTAATGTTCTTACTCTGTCAAGGTTTTCACTGATTTGGCCATATATAAACAAAACCATTGTGGCACCCCAAATTAAAGGGGCATGATTAATGTGAGTATGAACCAATAATCTATGGGTTGTTTAGGATTCGGGTTAAAGTTATAGTTACAGTTGACCCCTTCCCAAAACATGGCTCCATCCAACAGCCATAACTTTTTCATTTTTTCAACCTACATAGACATATGAGAGCTTGTATTTTGTGGGTCAAGGTGTACTTTCAATTGGTGCCATTCACCATACCATACAGTGGGAAAAATTCTAAGTGAGGCGAAATGTGAAAAAAGCATGCTTACACCATGATTGTGGGGGTTTTGTTTTTACATCATCCACTCATCAGTATAAATCATGTGTTATCTCAAATCAATTTCAGCAATCATGAATATGTAGGGTTTTCATTATGTTATAGTTCCATAAAAAAAAATCCAAACATTTTCCATTTTTAAAATTTTTGCCGCAGCGCCATTTTCTGCAACCAATAACTATTTTGTACCTCCACCTATCGAGTGAGGGTGAATTTTTTTTTTGCAGTCTAAAGTGTACTTTTTATTGGTGCTATTTTGGGATAGATATGCCATTTTTGGTCACTTTTTTTCCAATTTTTAGGGGAAGTAAAATGACCCAAAGATTCAATTATTTTGTTTGGAATTTCTTTTTCTTCACTGGTCATCAGGGTAAAGAGTAAATGATACCTATTATGTGTAACTTTTATATATATATTTTTTTTTTATTTGTAAAATGACAATAGGGCCAGTCTTCCATGTAGCCTAATTGCAGAGCAATCATGCTACATAGACCCTTACTGACCCTATTATTTATTCATATGTCAAATGTTGGAAAGGGGTTAAAGATTACGTTTGTGAGTTTCAAGCTGACCTGAATTGAAGCACTCAGATTCAGGTCAAATTTGACTATTTACCAGAATCAGAAACACAACACTAATGCCAGAGTATCATTATTTCCATTTATAAATGGTTCAGTGAGTTCACATTTTAGCCCCTCTGTTTTTAATTGTTTCTTTTGTAAATAAATAAAAAAAAAAAACCTTGCACCACATGAATGAACCTTTTTAGGTCTAAAACTCACGTTTTTGCCCATAGGTTTCTATGGGCAAAAGAGTGAGTTTTAGACCTAAACAGTTTCATACATGTGGCCTTTTGCCTTATTATTTCCTTATTGTTTTGCCTGTACACCTGATTTTTATAGTGTGTTTTTTTTTCTCTTTTGTGTGATGAAGTTTTCCACTGATTGATCGTTATAGACTTTAGGGTCAATGCCTGTTTGTTACTTTCTTGAAGGTGAATGTCTATTTGTTACTTAAATTATTCACATCCTTAACTAAAACATGAAATTTATTTTTTTGGTAGAAATCCTTCCTTCACGACAACATATTGCTTACTTACTTATTAATCTTACTAATATTTAGCATCTCTTGTTAATATAACTATGTTTACAATTGTATCATTCATACGTGTTACTTAGAAACACATACCAGTCATTTCAATGAATATTTACCGTAACTACCAATTTTAACTGTGTTAAAGAAATTTTCTGAAATAAAAAAAATGAAAGCAATATTAGAACACTTCTATCACAATATGTGAGATGCTTCCTCACATTTTTCTAGAAATGTTTTAAGTAAAGTTGAAAGACAAAAAAAGGTTTGTACATTGTGATGGTAGGAAAAAAATATATGCTGGGGAGCGTAAAATGTAGCAACCAATACAAAATAACATGTAATAAGCTATAAGATAATGTAAACATGTCATAATCATTAAAGAGGTTTTGCCTGTGCCTTTCCAGAGATTTGTTGCAGCATAATATGATCCATGAATGCAATGTCATAAATAAGGGACTGCAGATGAGGAAGAGGGGGCAGTGGAGTCCTGGTAGCACTGGAACAGTGGGGATGAGTAAGTTAAGTATTGTTTACATTTCTATTTTAGCACAGTGGGAGTTGGAAAAAGGTTTGGAAAGTCTTAGAAAACATCAGTAGCACCACCACAATAGAATTATTTCTATTTATCGGAACTGTAAGAAACACCTTAAGAGAATGTAGAAAAATTTCAGTGCCTTTGTGCTCAAACTAGCAATATTATTGTATAGATATGGTAAATTAACATGGTGTGTGAAGCTTGGCTAACCTCTAGACAGAAAGTTATTAAATACATTAATATTTTAAGCAGCTTACTATTGTACTTTGTATTTGGGTTAATGTCAAATTCTACCCAAATCAAAATGATACAATATGAGTCAATCCAAATTGAATTTTGCCACATTTTTAGCCTACCCAAACATCATTCCTAGGCTATGCTAGAGTAGGTATAATTAGGGTTTTTTGCTGACTTGTATGAGTTAACTTACAATTCTCCCTGCACTGGTCCCGCCTCACTTCTGATGCAGCTTTACTTTAATTTTGATGTCCCTTAGCGCTCCTGGTACAGCAGTGAATATCACTATTATTATTGACTTTGAATAAAAGAGACACCACATTAGAAGTGGCTTGTTGAAATTGAATGGAAATGGGACCACATCGAGAGTGATGAGGTAATGTTGGACTGGAAGTAAGGCTGCCTTGGAAGCAAGTAAGAATCAGGGTGCTTGAGAATGTTAACCATTAAATTTCAGTGAGAAAACCCTTACACTAAGCTCAGCTTATAGTTAGGGTTAGAAATAGTGTTAGGTTTAGGACAAGAGAGCAAATTCAGATTTCGGACCAGTTTTAAAACAAACAGGGCTATATATATGAATATCACTACAGTTGACTATCGTTGGGACATGGCATCTGTATAACATCAAACAAGGATAGTGTGGACCTCAACAAATGTCAGCGATTCAGAGTTTAATTACTCTATAATAGCATTTTGAGTTAATAGAGTGGGGTTAGTCAGCTGGAGTAAAGAGTAGTTACATAGAACTTTTCTCTCGCTCTTTCTCTGGAGGAATTAACATGTTCATGTAGTACAGCTCATTGATTTCAATGGGCACTGTTCTATATTTTTCCAATTGTTGGCTTCAGTTTTAAATGCAGATTTCAAATGATAACTGTCTTTTTACTTTTGATGGACCTTTCTAATAAAAGGCGATTGTAAAAAATGCTCAACTGTGAAGAATGGCTTTACTGACATATGTGGTGGTAATTAATCTTTCTTGTCATTTTACATAATGGTTTATAATTTATAGCTATTTTCTATTTTTTACACTTTGATGAATAGTGAGATGTTTCTCTCTTTCTCGTTATAATGAAGTCCTGTTTTTGTATTGTACTGTGCATGAAAAGGGGATGGCGTTTTTGCATTGCTTAAAATCTAAAGCCTCTACCTATACTGTACTACAATGTAATAAAATTAGAACATAATACACTTATATTGTAATAAAGTAAAAGTCAAAGTGATTTTATAATGCATATACATAGTAAACAACTGCAGTAAAATAACTAATAACATGGTAATATAAAGACTTACTTTCTAAAATATATTACCCATTCAGTTTATGGCATTTTATGACCTTAAAGTTACCACTGGGGAAATGTCAATAACACTAATTAAAGAAAATAGATGTATACATCAACCTAATTATTGGTAATGTCAGATCTCGTTGAATAATAATTACCCAATTAACTCAAATATAACACTCTTTAGCATAATAAGAAAGGGAAAAAACTTTCAGTAAAAAGGAAAGCTCATGATATTTTACTCTCCAAAAATCACATGTAGGTGATGTTAATTAATCTATCGGAAAAAGTAATTATGTTAATCTACAATATATTTCAAGTAATTCCATGCTAATTTTGGGAAACCCTACTGATTTAATTAAAATCTGTTCAAGGCAAATGACTCAACATCTAAAGTAGAACAAATTTTGTGATATTCTTTTAAGCAATATGAATTTTATGATCAGTTTTTTCAAGCAACATGATAAATAATATCTTTAAGAGAAATATAAAATATGCCTTATTAATAAACCTCTAACATTAGAGTATAATGATTATCCACTATTTTATATAGTATAACATTACTTAGTCTTGCACAATCATTGTCTACAATTAGTGGGGTCTATCAGTCCCTGTATAGATTAAATCAGGAGAGCTTAATCTAAATAAACTAATACCATAGAAATAGTTGTACTGTTAATGTATTTTATTATGCAAACTGACTAAAAAGCCACAATGTTTGGGACAGAGGGAGTAAGTGAACTTCTTTCCCAATGACTTTTTAATGACAAGAGCTAATGGCAAAAATGTTTCAATTAGGTAGATGAGATTAAAACTGTAGGTTTCATAAATGCCTTTCCCATTGAATAAAGACACATACGATTACTGTGAAGGTATGTCACTGTTAGTGTTGATCGAACTGTTCTAGAAATGTTTAGTTGTAGTTGAACTCCTCAAATGTTTAGAACTTGAACCTAACCGAACATTTTACTGTTTGTTCAAGTAAAGTTTTAGTTCGACACGCCATTTCAATTTTGTTTTCAGCGGCTTTCTGCACTTTTAGTGGCCATCCAATCACCTTTCTGTACTTTTGATGGCCATCCAATCACCTTTCTGCAGAGCACAGAGAAGTGTCAAAAACATTATCGCTGAGGTGTAGGGCTCTCATTGACTGCTAAAATCACATGATCATGTTATATATATTTCACTGTATTGCCCTGTGAACGCCATTTTCAGCTCACTCTCTGTACTGTACAGACTGCTCTTAGCTAGATCTGAACAACATAATCAGTGGGTTATTTAATGTAAAATTAGTTAAAGATTCCATGAATTTTAAATACATTTTATAGGAGATATTTCTATATTTTGGGGACATTATATATTTTTATATTAATGTTATATGATCACATTTTTCATTAAATTTAAATCATTAGATTTTAAACATTATGTTAATTATAATAAATTACTTTTTATTATTGTACTGGTGTAAGTTGAGAAATACTGGACATTTTTGCCCCTTACATCAAATTTAGCTTCACTTCGACTCCTCAGGCTCAGGCAGACCACATTGAAATAGGTCTGCCTGTCAGAACAGTAATGCGCCTAGTTTTGCCGAACCACATTCATATATGTGTCCAATCTTACGAATTTGGTGCGACACACCCCATCATGTTAAGCGCATTAGAAAATGTCTAGTCGTATGAACAATGTACCTAGCACATATGTTAGGCGCATCATATATCATAGCCGGCTCAGTTAGTTACATTGTACACCAGAAGAAGGGTGAAAAATCCTTTCATACATGTTGCCCTTAGTGTTAGAAATTAGAATACATTCCTTTAAGCCTTCATGTTTGCTGACCTACTCTCAGTCTGAGCTTGGAACAGAGCCAAGCAGACTTTTTTACCTCTTTCCAATCTCAAGTATAGGTGGGGTACCTAAACCTCCCTGTTACTTTACCTGTTGCCTGTGATTGATCCTGTATTCTGGTTATTCCTGCTGTTGATCTGCGTTTTGAAGAGTATTTTCTGGTTTAAAACTCTGGCTTATTTTCTGGGTTTAGTCTCACCTCTATATTCAGTTATTATGTACTGGCATCTGATCGTGGGGAGCCTGACTATGATTGCTTTTTTTTTTTTTTTTGTTTGTTTTCCTGTGTCCGTCTGTATTCTCTTGTTTATTCTGTCCCTCTTCTCCACTTGTATTTGCCTTTTAGTGCCCTCTGCAGATGCAACCTGGGCCTTTAGCAGCAAAATCCATCCTGCTTTGCAGTGGTCTTGTAAAGACCTAAAGGGTTCTTTAGACCCTATCCATAGGGCATTGGATTACAGATAGCCTTTATGAGTGGTTTTCCCTTGTTCTGTCTTCTGTTTGCCAGTTTGGGGAATTTCTTAAATGATAACTCCACTGTAGAGAAATTCTTAAGTGACAATTCGCTAACAGTTACATAACAATCAGAACACATATTATGTGTGATAAATGCAGAAATCCAGATAACTCCAAAGGGCTTACTTAGTTTTTTTTTTACAACTGCCCATGAGGTATATGACATAAAAGATGCTCTGTCCAGTACAATATTATTATAAAAATGTACAGCGTTCCTAGACTAATACTTTTATTGTGTACTCTGTACTATAGTAAAAATATTACAGCTTTTGAAATTTGATGCCCACTTTAAGTTATATATTTTACACTTTACCTGGCTGTTTCCTTTGAAGAGTATCCTCAACCAAGTTAGATATGTTTAATAATCATATACTGAAAAGTGATGTCGTTTTCTAACATACTTTACATATTAATTAGTTACAGTTGTTAAGATCCCAGCTATTTGACAATGAATGGAAAGCTTCATTAGTGGTTTTCAAAAGTCCAGTTTTGATCATGTGATCAAAGAGCAGCGTGACTTCATAGCATTACTATGAGAATTCTGTCTTACAACAAGTCATGTCATAAGTTGTGACAGCAAGCAGAGAATTTAATACATCACATATATTTAGAGATGGGCGAATTTCTCAAAAATTCGATTCGGTCACTTTGACGAATTTTCCGACAAATTCGTTTCGTTCCCGAATTACTTCGGCACGAATCGCGTTAAAAAGCAGCTTTTTCCAGGCTGGCACAGAGCCTATAGGGTGCTGTAGAAACGTTTGCCTGCTTAAATATGCAGAGGGAGCTTGGTTTGGGTCTTCATACAATGTTGTGTTTTAGTATGACACCCCAGATGACTGCCGCCGCTTTTAGAATTGGGCTTCACTATAAAATTCCCTTTGGCACTTAAGAGGGCAAAACTGACCAAAAAACTGAAGCGGGAATGTAGCCTGATAAAGTCATCCCAGCGAAAGCTGGAAAAAAGCAAGCTGAGAGCTCAGGTGGCAACATTAGTGACAGAGGTGGAGGTGACGGCGGCACCCACAGCAGCATGAGGTCAGGCAGTGGCACAATGACATTCTGGGGGTTGGCAAAACAGGAGGAAGCCACAGAATGGCACAATGACTGAGAGCGAGGTCACGGCGGCAGCAGTATGAGGTCGGGCAGTGGCACAATGACATTCTGGAGGTGGCAAAGCAGTATTAGGCCACAGAGTGGCACAATCACACAGTGGGCGGTCACAACAGCACAGCATGAGGTCAGGCAGTGGCAAAAAGACATTATGGAGGGGGAAAAACAGTATTGGGCCCACAGAGGGGCACAATCACACAGTGTGGAGGTCACGACGGCAGCAGTATGAGGTCAGACAGTGGCACAATGACATTCTGGAGGTGGCAAAACAGGAGGAAGCCACAGAGTGGCACAATGACTGAGAGCGGAGGTCACGGCGGCAGCAGCATGAGGTCAGGCAGGGGCACAATGACACAGTGTGGAGGACATGGCAGCAGCCACAGCAGCAGCATGAGGTCAGACAGTGGCACAATGACACAGTGTGGATGTCAGGGGCAACAGCAACAGCAGCGCAGCATGAGGTCATAGAGTGGCACAAGGGACAGAGTTTTTGAGGTGGGTGGCAATACCAGTCCCTGGTAAAGATGGTGGTAGGCAGATGGAGAAACTGGCAGCAGATGTGTGGCATCAGGTGGGTGTGGCATCAGAATAGTGGCGAGGCAGGTAGTTTTTAACCCAGACTGACGCCTAAGGCATTGGTGTGTGGAAATCCTGGCCGATCCACACCTGAAATTTATCTTGACAAAGGTCAGTCGTTACACATTTCCCGTGACAAGCGGGTTCTCCTTGGGGGAACGATGGCCCCCGCTGCACAAACACCCGCTCTGATGCCACACTACGGCCGGGCAGGACAGCTTCTCCACTGCAAATCTCGGCAAGTTGCGGCCACACATCCAGTTTGGCTGCCCAGTAGTCCAGCGGATCTTCTAACTGAGGTGCAGAGTGCTGTCCAAGTAGGCCACAACCTGTTGGTTCAGGGACTGCTCCAGGTCCGCTGCTGCTGCTGCTGGCGACTGCCCTCCTCACTAGGCGGGTGAAGGAAGCCCGCTCATCATGACTCCAGAACTTAGATTACTACTGATGGAGCTGGTACTGCTCCTTACCCCCACCCCCCCCCCCCCCCACCTTCCCCCAGCAGCCGCGGCAGTAGTACGTGAGCGCTGAGGAACCCCCGGTCAGACCTGTCAGAGGAGGGACGATGCCCCACATTAGGCAGCGGCCAAATGATTACGGAGGATTTCCCTATAGTATTTGAGTTGTCTTCCCTCTCAATAGCTGGGAAAAAGGCTCCCATTTTGGGGCCGGTAGCGAGGGTCCAATAGAGTGGAGAGCCAGAAGTCCATCCCTCTGCCGGATGCTGACTATTCGGCTGTCACTAGCCAGGCAAATAAGCATGCTGCGGCCATCTGCACAAATGACTTTCCGAGGGCTCCCTGCCTCCATTTCCACTGTATACTGCCACGGTGCTTGGGGGTCATCTGCCTCATCTTCCTCATCTCCATCCACCTCCTCCAGCTGCTCCTGCTCCTCCTCTCTTGTCACCTGGGTAGAAAATCCACTCATTTCACCCGACAATGCTTTTTGCTCCAATGTCCTCCTCCTCCTCCTCCATTTCAGTCCCCACCGACTTCATGTGGCCACGAGATGTAGTACGTCACGTCCCCAGTCCCCCTGCCCCAGACAGATTTTTCAGGATCTGTTCCAGGACATAAGCATAGAAATGACAGTTATTATTCATCCCTCAGTTTCCTGGCACTGACAAATAACTTGCCGTCTCGAATGGCTTCAACAAACAGCCGTGTCATTCATGAGCTGCCACTTGGCTGACACGACATCACAGTTCACATGAAGTATTTCCAGTCCAGGCCTGGATCATCAAAAAATCGTTAATGGCCTTTCTCTGTTCATACAGTCCGGCTCCAACAAGTTCAGGCTGGAATTCCAGCGGGGTGAAACATCGCAATCAGAAGTGTGGTTGGGGAGGCCGTTCTGCCGCTGCAACTCGAGGAGGGTGTTCCCTTGGCTTTGACGAATGGATAAAGTGCATGCACAGTTTTCCTGGCCATTTTCAGAGATCTGAAGGTCGGTGGCAGACTTCAGAACCTTT
Source organism: Phyllomedusa bahiana (assembly GCA_025379985.1). Lineage (NCBI taxonomy): Eukaryota > Metazoa > Chordata > Amphibia > Anura > Hylidae > Phyllomedusa > Phyllomedusa bahiana. The sequence goes on from JAODAL010002981.1 coordinate 94,624, forward strand.
TCACAACAGATTGAACACGTGCAGTCCATGCATGGGCCGCATTGGACCAGTCCTCCTCGTGCAGGCTAGCCGGATACATGTTCCTCCCATTGTCCCGTCACCATGTTTCCGATTTGCAGTTTGGCGCGGAGAAAGCACACATTTCGATTTCTAGCGCATGATGCGGAGCAGTTCCTCCCCTGTGTGACTTCGATCGCCGATGCAAGCCCGGTTTAAACTGCCGTGACACCGCGGCCCTATACATGTGTATGATGGAGCAGTACTTGTGAGGCTGAAAGGTGGTGGTGGTGGATGAGGTGGATGCGTACTTTTGGCGCAGGTGCATCAGTTTTGACAACGAGAGGAGAAAGCGGCGTCTCCTGTACAATTTGTTGTCGTGCCGCGGGCAGGAAGCACATACACCCGTGGGGGCCGTAAAAGGACATGACTGGCCCTGACCGTAGTTACAGCTCCAGACTTCCGCGCTGCCATGCCCCTTGGAACAAACCGATAAGCTCAAGGACTGACCCACCTTCTGTTACTACATATTTTATTAAGGCTGGTACGCCTTTTTGGAAAAGCAAATTACGGGCTTGGAACTCTCCATCTCGGCTCCGTCACAAGCCATTAGTTCTCAGAACAGTGCAGAGTCACACCATATGAAAGGGAGGGACTGCAGTACCGAAACAACTTGGAACATGACACAACGGTCGCTGGCTGCACCTTAGGATGGTTGGAACGCATACTGTTGTCTCTTTGCAATCGCCTCGCTGAACGAACTGCTGGCGCCATGAGTAGCGAGGAGCATGAGCAATCTGGACCCGGGAGATGAAGTCAAAGAGAAAAGGCTCCCCACACACCCCCAATTGGGGGGGGGGGTGGGGGGGGGGGGGGGGGGGGGGGGGGGGGCCCCCCCTCGCCCCCATTCGCCAGAGTGTGGAGCCTTGACTGGCTGCAATGGCATGCGTGCCACTGGGCGCTGCTGCTGCTGCTGCTCGTTGCTGTGCTGCGGCAATGTGACCACCACATCTGAGCCACGTTTTCTCCCAGGCACCGGATGGTGACGCTGCATTGTTGATGCAGGGCCGGTGTGCCACTAAGCCTCCCTGGCCACGCTTCACTTTCTGCCCACAGATCTACATAAACCCATATTGTTCGGCTCACCTGTCTAACAAGAACTGCCACACCCGTGGTAGACCGCCGAGTATCTGAATTTACCGCCAACCAGCTCCGCACTGATTGACTACTCTGGCCGCCGCTCCTCGCTGAGCCCTGTGCCGCTACTTATTGGACCTGCGAAGCGGGTTTTTTACCCGTGCCTGCTTGCTCCCGACCTCCACACTGGCTGCTATCCCTGCTGACTCACGCCCACAACAGTCCCTTGCTGCTGGCGCTGCTGCCTGACGCGCAAGATGACGCCCTTCTCCTGACGATGATGAAGCCTTGCCTCAACCCGCTCCCAAGTGCGGTCGGCTACATCATCATCTATTTGTGTTTCCAATCGTCACTGCTGTCAACCTCATCACCGGATCTTTGTAATGGCCGAGGATGACCTCTTCACAATCATGACCTTCCCATGCCACTCTCCACATCTTATACTTTGCCTCCTACTCTGCAAGAAGAGGCGATATTGGGCCCCATTCTTCATTCTATGCCAAGAAGCTGCTGACTGCCCTCCCAAATTGTTCATTTCCCCTCGCTATATAGTGGTGCTGAGCCCAGACCACCATAGTAGATCTCTGACTGAGGGAACCGATGGGACAGAGTCGGGATGAGGAACAGGTGAGGCCTTGCTGACCCGCTCCCGGGCCATGCCAACTAATGGTTGTGTCTGAGGTTCCTCACCGACTCTTGGGCCTGGGGTTGTCGGGTGGAATGTCATCTGAGATGGGATGAAGATAGAACCTAGTCAAACCAATCAAGAACCCTGGGTGTGCTGAACAACACACGGCTGCTAGAATGACATCGGCAGATGTGGCCATCCACCGAGTGACCCTGCTGCGACGTCCCCTTGCTGTGCTGTGATCTGGGCCTGTTCCAGAATGTTTGTGCCTCTGCCACTGCGCAGGTGCAGAGCCTGCACCTCTCTGGCCTGACATACTGTTTGTTCTAAAAAAAAGTACAGACACTGTTGCATAGTTTCATAGTTTCATAGTTTCATATTTGTAAGGCTAAAAAAAAGACAAGTCGTCCATCCTAGTTTCAGCCTGTTGTGCTAAGGGCGTGATCCAGTAGAAGGCAAAAACCCCCAATGAGGTAGATAGCCAATTGTCCTCATTTTATGTGAAAAATTCTTCCTGACTCCAATCAGGCAATCAGAAAAATCCCTGGAGTCAATGACCCCTCCCTTAATCCTAGTCACTATAACTTGTTATATTATTACGCTCCAGAAATGCATCCGAAACCCTTTTTGAACTCTGTTATAGAATTCAACCATGACCATCCCCTCTGGCAGATAATTCCAGAGTCTCACTGCTCTTACGATAAAAGATCCCTTTCTATGTTTATGAGCAACTTTCGTTCCTCAATACGTAAAAGGAGGCCCCTTGTTCTAGATACAGCCCTGTGTATAAATAAATCTTGAGATAGATCTCTATATTGACCTATAGATGTATTTAGAACCTATATATTATGTCCCGCCCGAAGCCTCTTTTCTCTAAAAAACAAAATAACCCAAATCCTTGCCAACTTTCTGTGTACTGTAAAGTCCACCCATCCCTTTTATTATTTTTGTTGCCCGCCTTTGTACCTGTTCAAGCTCTATCAACAAGATGTTATCCTGTGCACTTGTTGCCCCAAACTGTACACAATATTCCATGTGTGGTCCTAACCATGACATGTATAATGGGATGAATAATGTTCTCATCATGTGCATCTATGCCCCTTTTAATGCAGCACCATGATCCTATTTGCTTGGCTGCTGCGCCTGACACTGGCTGCTACAAATTAAGTTTACTGTCCACCAGGATTCCAGTCCTTCTCCATTCACTTTTACCCAGTGTTTTTCCATTTAACATGTAATACATGTAATGGTGATATTCTCTTTCCCCATGTGCATAACCTGAGCATTTATCATGTTAAACCCATCTGCCATTTCCCTGACCAGGGCCTCCAACTTATCCATACCCTTTGGTAATAACTATTATCCTCTATTGTGGTTGATTACTTTACACAAGCCTTAGTAATCCGTCTGCAAAGATCGATATTCTACTGTGTATTCCCATGTGTAAAGATCATTAATGAAAATGTTAAAGAGGGAATAGGGGCCCAATAATACTGACACCTTGTGGTACCACCACTATAATCAGCATCCCATTTCTGAGTATTACCGTGTAATTACTACCCGTTTGTTATCTATCATGAGTCCAGTTACTTACCTCACTTGCACCAGCATTTTCCCCCAGTCCAAGCATTCTCATTTTATATACCAACCTTTTTAGTTAGGGCACGTAATCAATCAAATTGCTTTAAGAAAAATCTAGATATATGACATCCGTGCCTCAACCGCCCGATCCAGTCTTGCACTGACTTTCCTCAAAAAGAAGCTGATGAGATTATCTGACGGACCGATCCTTCATGAACCCGTGCTGGAACAGGCGTTATCATTATTTTCAGTGAGATACTCCAGGATAGCATCTCTTAGAAACCTCAAACATTTTACCTACAACAGAGGTTAAGCTTACTGGGCCTATAGTTTCCTGGATCACTGTTTTGACCCCTTTTTGATATTGGCACCACAATTTGCTATGGCGCCAATCCTTGGACATACCCCGTTATTAGACAGTCCATGAATATAAAGAATCGGCCTATCTAATTACATCACTTAATCGCTCTTAGGACACGTGGGTGTATGCCATCTGGACCTGGGATTTTGTCTATTTTAATCTTCCTAAGATTAATGATGATATCTTTGTATGATAAATATACACCCTTTTTTGACTCAAATGAACCCAGTAACAAGCTTGGGTAACCCTTTGGATATAAATTCGCTCCACAAATGGCCAGGAAAATTTACTTGTATGTTCGTTTTAAAAAACTGTGTGTTTTACTAAATGGTAAAAGCACAAACAGTCTATTAACCTTCAGACATGAAATTAGGTTACAGGAAAAAATGTATATATTTTGGCGTTTGAAAAAAGACGGTTTTCTTGGGTCAGTACCCCAGCAAAAACAACCGCTTAATTAACCCCTGGATGTAAATTGCGCCAAAGAATTGAGCCCACAAACTAGTAGCTTGTAGCTGGTTACAAATGCGTGTTTTTCTGCGCCACACAACAAGAGATTACATTGTAATTTAACCTTAGATTGTGAATTAGGCTAGCAGGAAAAATTTATATATTTGGCGTTGAAAAGATTGTTTTATTTTTTTCAGCACACTAGCAAAACAACGCTTAATTAACCTCGTGATGTAAAATAGCGCAAAAGAATTTGAGCCCCACAAAAATAGTAGCTTTGTATCGTGTTTACAATGACGTGTTATTCTAATACGCCACACAACAAGAGATACCGTGTAGTTAACCTTTGCTGGTGAATTAGGTGCTACAGGAAAAAATTTATATATTTTTGGCGTTGAAAAAGAGGTTTATTTTTGACAGCACACCAAAAAACAACGCTTAATTAACCCTGATGTAATTGCGCCAAAAGTAATTGAACCGCACAAACAGTAGCTTTGTAGCGTGTTTACAATTGCGTGTTTTCTACGCACCACACAACAAGAGATAACCAGTTTGTATTAAACCTTGCTTTTTTGAATTAGCTACGGAAAAATTTATATATATTGGTGCTTTGGAAAAGAACGTTTTCTTGGGTCATCACACCGACAAAACAACTGCCTTAATTAACCCCTGGATGTAAATTGCCGCCAAGAATGAAGCCACACAAACTAGTATCAATTTAGCGTGTTACAATTGCGTGGTTTTCTCTACGCCACACAACAAGAAATGACTGTTGTGAATTAACCTTTGCTTGAGAATTAGGCTTACAGGCAAAATTATATATTTTGGCGTTGAAAAAGACTGTCTCTTGGGTCACACACCACAAAACAAACGCTTAATTAACCCTGTATGTAAATTGCGCCAAAGAATTGAGCCCCACAAAATTAGTAGCTTTGTAGCGAGTTACAATTGCGTGTTTTCTTTCTACTCACACAAACAACAAGAGATACAGTTGTAAATTAACCTTTGCTTGTGAATTAGGCTACAAGAAAAATTAATATATTTTGGCGTTGTAAAAGACGGTTTCTTGGGTCAGCACACCAGCAAAAACAACCTAATTAACCCCTGGATGAAAATTGCGCCAAAGAATTGAGCCACACAAACTAGTAGCTTTGTAGCGTGTTACAATTGCGTTGTGTTTCTATGCCTACACACAACAAGATAATACAGTTGTAATTAACGACTTTGCTTTGAATTAGGCTAACAGGAAAAAATTTATAAATTTGGGTTGAAAAAAACGGTTTCTTTGGGGTCAGCACACCAGCAAACAAAACGCTTAATTAACCCCTGTATTAAATTTCGCCCAAAGACTTGATCCCTCAAAAAAGTAGCTTTGTTAGCGTGTTACAATTGCGTGTTTTCTACCCCACACAACAAGAGATACAGTGTAAATTACCTTTGCTTGTGAATTAGGCAACAGGAAAAATTTATATATTTGTCGTTGAAAAAAAGACGGTTTTTTCTTGGGTCAGCACACCAGGCAAAACAACGCTTAATTAACCCCTGGATGTAAATTGCGCAATAGAATTGAAGCAGCCAAAAATTTGAAGTGGTAATTTGAATTGTAAAAACGACTAGTTCTTTAATGAATACAACAGTAACTGGCCTTATGATCCCACTTGGAATATTGAATGTTATATGCAGCGGCAGTGGCCACCCCACGGCTTCAGATCCAATACCTCCCAAAAAATTAGAAAATAGAACATTTAGAAACAATCTCTGAACAAGCTGAGACACCCCACGAGAAATCGCTATATAAAAATTAATTCTTCAGTAAGATCTATCACCGCGGCAGTCACCTCCCTGATGAGCACAGTAGAGGAGTGTGAGCTCCCGCGACGCGCCCGAACTTATAAAGTGCGGGTGACGTCACAGAATCCCGCCGTCTCTGATTGGGCTTCACCTCTCTCTGCACATGTCATGCATGGCTATGCCCTTCTCCAGCCAGAGTGCTTTGCCCCATGTAGCGCCATTGCTCACAGACTTTTACATCAAAAGCACACTATCATTCACCCCCGAAGTACACCAAAGTTCGACTTCGTTCCGAACCGAAGTTTTCCTGAAATTCTAAACGAATTCCACTTCGTTAGAATCGATTCGCCCATCTCTACATATATTATAAAATTGTAGAACTTGTAATTATATTGTGATTAAGCTTTATTTAACTAATCTGGAGTACTCTAAAGTGTCCTATAATTACAAGCTTTTGATCTATATCTACCGTAATAACTTACATAAAAACCTGTAACACATCACCTAGCAACACATAACACCAATACACATTTTGTTGGTTGACTGTTGATTTCAGCCAAATACGTCTCTTTAAAAGAGTCAATTAACATATTATTGCAATTAAGTACATGCTAACTATACAACAGTTAAAGAATGGGCAATCTAATTACAAATTCTAATAAAGTATGTTTTAAAGCAGAGTTACAGTACAGGATTACTGTATTCACTTCTTTAGGACACTTTTGAATCTGTATATTATAACTGATTTAGCACATCTGGAAAAATCTAGAAAAATCTAATTTCTCGATACTTTATTAGGAGTGGACCTCTAATTGTACAATGGTTAAAGAAGGGTCAATCTAGTTTGGGATTTTAATAAAGTGAGCTTATTGTAAAGCAAAGTTACATTACAGGACAACAGCACTCACATGTTATTTCCTCAGGATTAATTTTGGATGTGAAAATAATAATTGACATTTATCATTTAGCACATCTGGGTATTTATGTCTAAAGAAAGATCTGTTTTCTTATAACTCCGGTAGGAATGGACCAAAAAGCAAGCACAAATTATGAAAACATTGGACCATATTAGTTGTAGCAGTTGAAGTTTAAATTTTCTGAAAATAGAATTGACTGATATATTTAAACTCTCATTTTTATATATTCTTTACTTGAAAATATATTTATGTAACAAAATAAATAGGATAATACTGCAGAAAACCGAATACTTCAAAATAAGCATCCAATTAACATAGATTCCTTTATAATTAACCATTTTATTGAAGATGTTCATTTACTAACAGATCAGAGGCTCTATTCCATTTCTCATGCTGAACAATGTCTTTCTTTTCCCTGGCAGATACTAACTCTATCTGCTTCGTTCAATAGGACACCTTGACAGATCCAGTCAATTGAGGTTATGACATTCTTGTTCAGTCAAACAGATGAGGCCTATGCTAGAGAATAATTTTCTTCAGGTAAATACTGCTGCCTGATACAATTACAGGGCCTGCTTCCTCTTTCCAGCCCGATTAATCCTTCCTACTATTTGTTATATTTGCAAGCTTATTCATGAAGTGCTGCTACAGATAGCTTCTAATTTAAGCTGGCTTTTAGATAATAATTACCATTTTTATTACAAGAATGAGTCATTTTTTTCTTTAGACAGTCTTAGCAATGTCACAGTTAATTTGAAGCAGACAAATATACAGTATAGTACATAGTATAGCACACCAAGATATCAACATATATAATAATAATATAATAATATATATATATATATATATAATATATCTATATTATATATATATATATAATATATTTGAAAAGATTGAAGCAGCACTCAACACCACAGATAATTGTGGTGCCAGCAAGAAAGTTTCGACCAAAAAAAACCAAATTAACAAAATCAGAAAAATCCACAGCTCCTCCAAATTGATTATGAAAGTGAAAAAATCGTGCCTTTATTCACCAATCAGCAACGTCCGAAAACTCCACAAGGAGTCTTTTCAAGGCTTGAAAAAGACTCCACTGTGGAGTTGAAACGTGCGAGGGTGAATAAAGCACCGATTTTCATTTTCAAAATCAATTTGGAGTCTGTGGACTTTCTTTTTTACATATATAATATATAATAAAATATATAATATATATATATATAAATAATAAATACTATTTATTTATATATTTTATTATTTTTCCAAATATAATATAATTTTTATATATTTTAAAAAATATATATAATTTGTATATATAACAAATAATTTAATTAGTCTTGTATTATAGATTTTTTATTTATATGATTCTACTACAGGGCAATTTTTCTAGCATTGGATTTGTGGGTTCATGCTTTTTTATTTTTGAAAAGATATAGCAAAATTATGGGGATCTATCACCGACATTAAGACATCCAGAAAACTTAAGCTCGTGATAAACCCTTTTCTTCACCAAAAATTAAACATAAAACTTCTGCCTTCAGCCCAAACTACTCTCAGTTCCCGGGTGGGGTTTTTAAATATTTTAAAAAAAACCTGTACCTATGCCGTAAGGCATTTTTGGACCAAAATTTTTTTTAAATTTTTCCCAATTAAAATTTTGTTAATTTTTATCTTTCTATTGGTATCTATTTTTTTGTAAAAATTTGGGGGATTGAAAAAAATTTTTTAGGGTGACACAGTGACCAAACCCCCTCCCCACAATTTTGGCACTGGGTATTTTTTTTTTTTTTTTTTGGCCTTCATCATAAAGAATAAATAATGATATAGTTTAATAGATCAGATATTACAATGCCAGATATGCTTTGGGCAAAAAGTTGGGAGTGTTGTACTTTAAATTTTTTTTTTTTTTATATTTTTTAATATTTTTACTTATATTTTAATCCCTCTAGGGAACTTGACCACTATTGAGTCCAATCATTTGTAATACTTATATATTATAAAATAATGTACAACTCTTGTTCTCCCATTACACCTTCGGGCATAAAAATTGGGGTCGGGTCCTTCATAAAAAATAACGGCTGGAATTGTCGTGGAATAACACTGACCTGAATGGTAAAGGTGATTGTAAGCTGTAAATAAAAGCTGGTTCCAACTGGGAAAGAAATGGACTAAGTTTTTGAACACCCTTCTTACACTTTTACTGACATCATAATGTACACTGTCTTCATATTTCGGTAATGGACTAAATCCATATGCTGTGAGCACCTCCAAGTAGTGTCTACCATCAGTCAAATTTTTTAACTTTTTACATTTAGTTTTTTTAAGGGGAAAAAAAGAATTTGAATTCAATCCCTTTAGAATATATAACTAAATTAAAATAGTATGAGAAAATTTCAACCATTTTTACTGATCTACACCATTTCAACTAATACCATTAACACACTTACCATCCAAAAAAATCACAAAAAGTCAGCCCATTGCTCTACGAATCCATATTCTTCTTACCTACACCAAGGCATTAATTATTGACCCCTAAAATCTGCTCCTGGTTTTATATAAGAAATTTAAAAAGGCAGAAAAAAAATATATATATTATATATATATAATAAATATATATATATATATATATAAAAAATAAATATATATATAATATATAAATTTTTATATATAAAATAATGAACAGGCCTTGCGAAAAATATCGCCCTCTTTAACTTTCAACCTTTTGCCACATTTCGGTTCAAATATAAAGATATAAAATTTACACCTTTTTTTTAAGAAACACAAGTGGGACCATTTGTAAGTTGAACGAAATTTATGGATATTTTAAACTTTTTAAAAAAAAAAAAACTGAAATGGGGGGGTCAATATTATTCAGCCCCCTTTAAATTAAAAACTTTGTAGGCCAAAACCTTTTTCTGCGATTTCAGCGCAATCGCTTGGGAAATTTTTCCCATCAGTTTTTCACCGAAAACTGAAAATTTTTGCCCCCTTTGTCCTTGGGGAAAAAATTTGACTCATAGGTTGATGGAGAGCGTTTGTGAACGCAGTTTTTCAGCCTTCCAAGATTCTCGTTGGATTCAGGTCGGCTTGACTTGGGTTTTTCTAACACCTGGAAGGTTTATTTTTTCAACTATTTCCCTTGAATTTGGGTTAGTTTTATCATTGTCTTGTTTTAAGATAAATCTCCGTCCCCTCTCACTCTTTTGAAGACTCCAACAGGGTTTTTTTCCAAAGGTCCTGTATTGGCTCCATCCCCATCAATTTTAACTTTCCCCGTCCCCCTGAAGAAAAGCAAGCCCCAAAACCCGATGCTACCCCACCATGTTTACTGGGATGGGATTTCAAGGTGATGAGCTGTGTTTTTTTATGCCAAACAATGTTTTGCATTTTGGGCCAAAAATTTGATTTTTGGGTTTTTTCTGACCCAAAACCTACTTCCACATGTTTTGGTGGTTTTACCCGGTGGCTTGGGGAAAACTTTAAACAAACTTTTTATGTAAATTTTGAAAAATGGCTTTCTCTTGCCACTCTTTCCCTAAAGGGCCCAATTTTTGCATGTACAATTGATTTTTCAGACCTCCCACCCAGCTATAGATCCTGCAGTTCATCCAAAGTACTGGCCTCTTGGTGCATCCTATCAGTTTTTTTACTTGTTTTGAGATGAAAAATTTAGAGGGGTGGCCAGGCTTGGTAATTTGCAGTGGTCTGATACTCCTTACATTTCCCAAAATGATCGCTGCACATTGCCCCTTTGGGGGGTTTAAAATTTGGAAATATTTTTGTATCCAAATCCGACTTTTAAAATTCTCCACAAAATATCATGGACCACCGGGGTTTTTCCTTGGTTTCATGATGCCTCTGCCTTTAAGCAGAACCCTGAGACAAAACAGGAGGTGCTTTATACGAACGGTTTTCACACAGGGGGATTATATTTATCATCATCAGTCATTTTCAACATTGGATCTTCAGAATCCTCACTAACTTCTGGGTAGTTTGCTGCACTGAAAGTAAAGGGGCCGAATAATATTGCACGCCCCACTTTTCAGTTTTTTTTTTTTAACAAAAGTTTAAAATAAAATATCAGTAATTGGTTGCATTGGTCATGTGCTTCTGCCTTACATCATGTTCGGAAGTGAACCGCTCAGAGCGGTTATTTACAACTACTAAAACTAGATGTTCTGACCATAAAAGAAAAAGAAAAAAAAAAACTGGGAACTAGTGCTGGAAGTTTAGAAGGGAGGTGAGTATAGTTTTTGTTTTTTATTTTTTTGTGGGTGGCACCCACTGCTTATACTTTCATTTTTATTTGGACCAGACAAGCTCATAATTGCCATAATTATACGTTACATTTTTTTAATGAGTCATAATGCAAAATTTGAGATTCTCTGATTTACTAAAAAATTTAAAAAATAAAAAAAATAATAAACAATATGTTTAGTTGTTCTGGTTATGAGACCTCAAAGCCACTAATTTAAATATATATTACAATATAAAGCCTGACTATTGCGATTTAAAAGGCTTTATGAGGCCTATATTTTTTTCTTTAACCAGTTTGAAATTCCATAATCTCATACAAAGTTATCATACGCATTTTTCCCACTTATTGACATAAGCATCCAGTCCATCACTCATGTATATTATTTTTAGCATTTGATAAATCGACACTGAGCTTCCAACATGTACTATATATACAGTGATTTTACAAATTATGCTTTATGAATATAAATGAAACTGAATAACATTAACACCAAGAATAACAAATATATTATGAAATCCATTCTACATTTCTACCACAGTCAACAATTCAATGTTATCATGCTCAATAGAAATAGAGAATAATAACTGAAAAGGTCATTTACATTACTGGGATAAAGTATTTCAGTTATTGGTGCCGAGTAGGATGTGCAGGATTTGTATAGTTTGAGACAAATGCCAGCTTTTTTTAGAGATAGTGTGTTGACCTTTATTAGATGAGACAATTGTAACCTAACAAAAATGGTAATAAAAGTAAAAATATTGAACAGCTTTTTTAATCATAAGTGTTCCAGGAAGAGTATGCACATATGTTGTATTACTCTTGTGCACTGATACATACAAATGAAAAGGAATGAAATAAAGCATATGCTGAGAATGGGGAAATTGATCATCACTCACAGTGCTGTCATGTAGAATTGCTTCCCATTCATTTTGTTATATTCTTTGTCCAGCATTTATGTTTCAAGTGCCTAATGTTACATCATCTGTGACCTTTAGGTGATTCTAACTAGCAATAAACACATTTAATATCATATCTTTTATATTACATTCTGTATTGATATAATGGGATGTATGTAAAGTGTCATATATCTGACTTTGTCATATTAACTATTTACCTTATGTTTCCCAGAGACATACTGTAGCTTTATTCTAGTGGACCTCAATGTAAATTCTGTAACAGTGACCTCATCATATCATGTACTGTTTAAAATATGGTCTCCTTTTAAGAGCTACATTTCATAGGGGTTTTTGGTCCTCTCAGTGCACCACAGTGAAAGTGTTACCCACTGTATACCAATGACCCTGTTTATTCTCAATGCTCTCTTATGAAAGGTTTTGCAAACATTTTAAACTATGTTATGTCTGTTATGTTCATTCAAAAAAGAAGATATATGAAAGTATAGTAGTAATACAAGTTTCATGGCTGTGATCAGTGTTGTAAGGGTCAAAATATTTGAAGACATACATATGTGTGAGTGTGTGTGTGTAGATAGATAGATATTGGTAGATGTAGATACACCTAATATATAGATTTTTTTTTTATGATGCTGGAAATATGCATAAAAAGGGAGATAGTATATAGAGAATATCATATAGAATTGGTGAGAGCCACTTATATTCCCAGGGAAATGGGCATGAGAAAACCTAGCTATTCAGAGAATCGGTAGTCAGAGAAGAGGTAAGTCTCTTCTGTGGGCCAGTTGATGCTGTGGGCCAGTTGATGCTGTGTGCCTGGAACCAAAATCTCTCCTTCATTAGCCATGTGATCAGAAAACCCTATGGTATATGTAGACACGGGACTTGTTTTCTGGGAAACAACGTTGAAAGGATATGCGGACCGTAAATTCAGCTAAGTAACATCTCTTTACTGTTGTTGCCTCAATTTTCTAGTAATCATTATTTATACGATGCTTTACCATATAGAGCAGCGTATAAATGAGCAAAAGTCTGCTATATGAATATACAAAAAGAAGGTTCAAGAAGACATGGGTGAAAGAACTCACCAATATGGAGAAACAACTGTAGCAAGTAGTGATGAGCGATTATGTCAACTATCGTTATCGGATCGAAAGTCGATATCGGCAATTATCATGCCGATATCCAATAGCCGATAATGGATAATCGCCGATGACCATTAAAGTCTATGAGAGAGGAACAACAGCTTCATTCTTACACCCAAACAGGGGAGGAAGCTTGAAATAACATCCACAACAGGAAACTGGATACTTGCTACATCTTAGGCAAGACAATTAGGCAACAAGAGTTACAGAAAAAAAGTCACAGACTATCACTATCCCTGTCTTGTACCACAGCATGACCCTTAAACCTGCATGACTCACAAATTAAAAAGTGCCAGAAGGCAGTATTATTTTAACCATCATTTTAGTTGAACTGGACATTGACTACCCCTGTCCTCTACCACATCATGACCCTCAAACCTGCATGACTCACAGATTAAAAAGTGCCGGAAGAAAGTAGTCTTTGAACCACCATTTTAGTTGAACTAGACATCGACTATGCCTGTCCTGGACCGCAGCATGACCCTTAAACCTGTCTGACCCACAGATTAAAAAGTGCCTGAAAAAGGAGTCTTTGAACCACCATTTTAGTTGAACTGGACATTTGCTATCCCTGTCCAGGACCGCAGCATGAACCTTAAACCTGTCTGACTCACAGATCAAAAAGTGCCTGAAAAAGGAGTTGTTCAACCACCATTTTAGTTGAACTGGACATTGACTATCCCTGTCCTGGACCGCAGCATTACCCTTAAACCTATCTGACCCACAGATTAAAAAGTGCTGGAAAAAGGAGTCTTTGAATCAACATTTTAGTTGAACTGGACATTGATTATGCCTGTCCTGGACCGCAGCATGACCCTTAAACCTGTCTGACCCACAGATTAAAAAGTGGCGGAAAAAGGAGTCAATAAGAGTATTTAAATGTTATATAGATTAATATGGCGGCCTTCGCACCACTGACAATAGGCGTAATTTACTATAAAATATGTATAACACAATATGCATACAACTGAGCTCTATGCGCCAAACAGATGCACAGACTGTAATAAGAGTACGTAAATGTTATATGGATTAATATGGCAGCCTTCACACCACTGACTACAGGCGTAATTTACTATAAAATATGTATAACACTATGGGCGACATGTATGAAGCTCGCCGCATCGGAGCGCACATTTTCCAGCGCTCGAACGTGAAAGCTGCGCCTCATGTATGTTGGCGCCCGAGGTGCGCTCATACATGCAGTGTAAAGTCAACCGCGCCTTGCCAGTGTGTGAGGCGCAGTGCGGGACTTAGGCGCAGTGCGGGACTGCGCCTAAGATTGGCCACCCGAGGAGGTGCTCTCATACATGCGGTGAAAAGTTCCCTGCGCCTCGCCAGTGTGTGAGGCGCAGTGCGGGACTTAGGCACAGAAGGGACTGCGCCTAACATGTATTCCGATTTGAAACAGGCTGGAAAACAGTGAGAAATCATTAAACATGTTAGTGAAGAGCAAAAAGAGTTGTCTTTCAAATGAATGAATGAATAAAGTGAAAAATCAAAGCTGTCTTAAAGCGAATAAATGTAGTGAAAAAGTGGATCATTTAAAATTAAAGGGAAAATATATAAGATCGCTCAAGAAATAAATATCAGCTCTCAGCTCCGTGAGGTATGGAGTATGAATCAAAAAAACCTTTTTATGACATGTAAAACATTATCTGAAAAAGAGCTCAAACCTAAAAAAATACATAAATAAAATCACTAATAAAAAATCAAGAACGGCGCTATATCAGGAATTTTGATATTTAAAATTGCCGGGAAATACAGTAATTCAAATTCTGTAAGCTCTTCTCATTGGTCGGCATAAACCAACCAATCAGAATAGGAGCGACAGTGAACCATTATAACCTATGGAGAAGTATTGACCAATCACATGAAAAGGCGGGACAGTTTAAAATACAGTAAAAAAGGCAGAAACGAGCTGATTGGTTGAACTAGCGGGGGCTTGGCTATTCCGGCCAATCAGAGTGCGAGCTACTTTGTCCCATCGTAGTCTATGGACAGATCGGGGCACTGAAATCTCAGCGCCGTGCGGCATGGAGTATTAGTAAATAAATAGTTTTTATTACCGTATATACGCGAGTATAAGCCGACCCGAGTATAAGCCGAGGCACCTACTTTTGCCCCAAAAAACGGGAAAACTTATTGACTCGAGTATAAGCCTAGGGTAGAAAATGCAGCGGCTACTGGTAAATTTTAAAAATAAAAATGGATACCAATAAAATGACATAGGCAGTTTAAAGTCCCCCATAGGCAGTTATATGGCCCCATAAGCAGGTTTAGGCAGGTATATGGCCCCATAGGCAGGTATAGGCAGGTATATGGCCCAAAAGGCACGTATATGTCCCATTACGCAGGTATATGGCCCCATAGGGCCATAGGCATGTAATAGGCAGTTATATGTCCCCCATAAGCAGATTATAGGCAGAAATATGGCGCCATACGCAGGTAATAGGCAGGTATATGACCCCATAGGCAGGTATATGGCAGGCTGTAGGCAGGTATAGGGCAGGCTGTAGGCAGGTATAGGGCAGGTATAGGGCAGGTATATGGCAGGTATAGGGCAGGCTGTAGGCAGGTAGAGGGAAGGTATAGGGCAGGTATAGGGCAGGTATAGGGCAGGTATAGGGCAGGTATAGGGCAGGCTGTAGGCAGGTATAGGGCAGGCTGTAGGCAGGTATAGGGCAGGCTGTATGCAGGTATGGGGCAGGTAAAGGGCAGGCTGTAGGCAGGTATAGGGCAGGCTGTAGTCAGTTTAAAAAAATAAAAAAAACAACCACTTACCTGGCTCCCCGCTGCTCCATCTCCCGGGCGCGCTCCTCAGTCTGAGGCCGCCCGGAGTCCACGTCGGAGCAGGGCGCGCGCGCTCTCTGCTCCGCAGGGGGTTCTCTTCACCAGCATGTGCTACGGAGGGGTAGCATATATGGGAAGGGCTCGCTGACACTGCCCGGGCCCCCGCCGCGTCATAAAACTGTGCGCTCACTCGGCCTTCAGTTATATGCGCTCCCTGAGAAGTCGCATATAACTGAAGTGTCCCTGCCGGCGCCCGGGCCATCGCAGCGCCCGTGTGCCAACAGTGACTCGAGTATAAGCCGAGGGGAGATTTTTCAGCACATTTTTTGTGCTGAAAAACTCGGCTTATACTCGAGTATATACGGAAAGTGGAAAACATTCTCTGTAAAAGAGCTAAAACCTTCTATAAACATACATAAGTAAAATCACTAACAACGCGTTTGTCGCCGTCACGGCGCAAAATCAGGAATTGTGATATAGAAAATAAAATCACTAACAACGCATTTGTCGCCATCACCGGCGCTACATCAGGAATTGCGATATAGAAAATTGCCGGGAAATACAGTAATTCAAATTCTGTAAGCTCTTCAGCACCGTTCTTGATTTTGAGAAGGTTTGAGCTCTTTTTCAGATAATGTTTTACACGTAATAAAAACATTTTTTTGATTCATACTCCATGCCTCACGGAGCTGAGAGCTGATATATATTTCTTGAGCGATCTTATATATTTTCCCTTTAAATTTAAATGATCCACTTTTTCACTACATTTATCCGCTTTTAGACAGCTTTGATTTTTCACTTTATTCATTCATTAATTCAAGACAACTCTTTTTGCGCTTCACTAACATGTTTAATGATTTCTTGCTGTTTTTCAGCCTGTCTCGAATTGGAATACGTTAGGCGCAGTCCCTTCTGCGCCTAAGTCCCGCACTGCACCTTACACTTTGGCGAGGCACAGGGAACTTTTCACCGCATGTATGAGCGCACCTCCTCGAGCGGTGAATCTTAAGCGCAGTCTCTCACTGCGCCTCACACATTGGCGAGGTGCGGTGGACTTTTCACCGCATGTATGAGCGCACCTCCTCGGGCGGCGAATCTTAGGCGCCTAAGTCCCGCACTGCGCCTCACACACTGGCGAGGCGCAGTGGACTTTACACCGCATGTATGAGCGCACCTCGGGCGCCGACACACATAAAAACGTGCGCTCCGTTGCGGCCAGATACATACATGTCGCCCTTAGAGTTTGTCTCCTCAAGCTATGAGTGATTCTACAGCAGTGATTAGCATATTCAACTTCTATTGAGTGTTACTTTGACAGTGCAGGAGATTGTCATCTGTTAAAAGGTTACAGATAAAGCCATGTTTTTCAGTCCTCACAACACATGTACCTTTTGTTTAGTGAAGCTAATCTTGTTAGATAGAATAAGTTTGCTTTGATCTCAGTCTTTCAGTGGAGTGACCTCACTCCCTGCTCTCAGATAATCAGACAACATCAATCTGGTATGCGGGTAACCCTAGAAACCTGTGTATACTTTCAGAGCACATAAAAACTCTCTTATCTCACGACTTAGGTAAAATATGTTGACCAATGTATTTTGACTAAGTCTTCATTTAACTGTTACTTTCTGTTGAAAACTAATCTTTGTAGTAAGTAAACTTTAAGATTCTGTTCACATTTGTTTTGTTTTTTTCGTCAAAGGCTCAGATTTTTTGATTGCGCAAATTTTTCACTCTAAATATCCAATTTATTTTTATGAGGCTAATGTATTTCAAAAAAATATATATTTTTCAACTTTTTTGTGATTTTTTTTATTCTACTATACTATTATAGCTCTAAAAAAATAGTCAGATCCTGTTATACAAAAATGGAGTCCAGAATTTGTTGGGACCAGTTAAAAAATTTATTTGCCCTACATAGAAAACACACAAACATGCAAAATATCAACAGTGATTGTTCTATAGAAGTTTAGAACATAATAGAAATCAATAAAAATACATTATTCTTCAAAACATGGGAGAGTAAATTATGACATGTTTCACACAAGTAATTATCTTAATTGCTGAGGTGTAGGGCTCTCATTGGCTGCTAAAATCACATGACCATGTTATATATATTTCAATGTATTGCCTTGTGAACGCCATTTTCGGCTCTCGCTCTGTACTGTACAGACTGCTCTTAGTTAGTTAGATAGCATTTTCCTCTCCATAGACAGCAATAGTTAGGGAGTTTGGTATTGCTGGCTGCATCTTTTTCACACCCAGAAGCTTTTATTTGGTGACATCTGCAGGCTCACATAACGCCTAACTCTCATATACATGAATATATATTATACAGAGTGCTTGGATTTACTAAATCATACTCAGTGCCCAAAGTTTAGTTTTGCAGGTTTTGGGGGTTCAGTAATTATATAACACATGGTCTCCAAATCTCCTATGTGTAAAGGGGCCTTTTGGACCCCCTCGGGATGATGCACCTCCTATAGCTACGCCCCTGCTTGCAAGCTGTCCTCATCTTTTCAGTTAGCCATTGAAAGGAATGAAGTATGTTAGCCTCTCATTTCTGTCACTCTTAGAGCCAAATTTTCTTCACAAAGTTATTCCACGTATCCAGTTTACTGTTATGAATGGTAATTACAGCTTCTCCTCACCTGTATAGGTATAACAATTAACTAGAACATCTTCTTCCATTGAATTTAATGGTGTTCGAGTTTGAGTTTTAGTTCGAATAGAACCTTGAACTGAACACACTAAAGTTCGAGGCTCTAATTGAACTAGAACTTTTTACTGCTCGCTCATCTCTAGTCTTAATATAATTGTACCTGGAAAAAAATTATAGGGAATACATAAAAGTAATGTTATGTAGAGAATAAAGCCTCTTCCCACCAGTTATTTAGATATGTAATATTACACTTCACATAAATAAATCTACAAAATCAGCTAATTCATCTCCCTTTAAAATATTCAAGTATTCAGAAAATGTTTAACTTCTTTGTGGTTTAAAACAAAAGTAAGAAATGTTCATTACAACAAATAAAAAGTGTATGCACACTTATATTACCAATTATATGTAAATTACCTCTATCCTATGAAAAAAGTACCCTATGGGTGCTTTTACACGGTGCATTTTTGGTGCGTTTTTTCAATGCGTTTTTTATGCAGGAAAGCACAGCAATTAATGCTGTACCTTGCTGCACAAAAATCGCGGCAAAAATCGCGGTAATAACCACAATTTTACTGCGAATTTACAGCGATTTTTGTGCAGCAATGTACAGCATTAATTGCTGTGCCTTCCTGCATAAAAAACGCATTGAAAAAAGCACCAAAAACGCACCGTGTGAAAGAGCCCTATAAGTAAATGCCTGACCAACGAAAAAGCTTCCAATATGCCTAAGGACACTAGTTAAACCAGAAACCTGTAGGGTGCTGTTTGAATAGATAAGATTGATTGAGTTTAAGGAAAAGGAAAATACTAGTTCTCAAGGAGATAAAGTTGGAACATGGAGTCTTGCTGGCAAAACTTCATAGGGGAAAATATGAAAATGATCTCTCTACTTCCTGGAGGTTCAGCAAGTATGTATTTTTCTTTCCAATGGATCATTACCTGTTAAACTCGATACACCAGCGATTTTTATTTTGGGCGTATGTTATCTAATTAATTTCTTCCCAGCTCAGTTGCATCCACACACTTTAAAACATTTTATTATGGACAACTGTGCTTGTGATCCCCAATCTGTTTAACGGTCCAGATGTGACTGGTTTTCTATGAACTGCAGGATTCCACCATCGCACTTAAATCCTTTCTGACAACTTCTCGACCACTCTTCACCCAACGCTACGCTCTATGTTCATCTGTATGTCCTTTCATGCAGAGAGTGCTCCTGTTGCAGTGATGTACTATGCGAGCCCCTAAAATGATGAGCTGCAGTTCTAAAACTCTCTAAACCCACACTGATTTTCTATGCTCTCTGCAGTGTGAAGATTCTCTAGGGTCTCTTATACCATAGAGCTGCTTTTTTTTCCCCCTTTCTCCTGCATGAAAGAGCTAAAAGGTAAAAACTGTCACCAGCAAGACGAACGGGAGACAAGCTAAAGCTGCAACATTTAGAAATACAGAGGAGACTGTGTAAGTTAGTAAGGGAAATGAGTTCTGTATTTCTGTTCTATTACTTGTTGCCCTAAAATAAGACATATCAAAGCAAGCGCAGAGAGATGAAACTCCAAAACTCTGTAAAGCCTGAGGCATAACAGGAATGCTAAGCTTTGTTAAAAGGATTCTATCATAGGGAAGAAGGAATAATATGGTAACCCGGGTGTAGCAGCATGGAGGCTGGGGATAATTGTTTAAGGTCACAGTGTCCTTCTACCCCAGAACCTCTCTTACCAGCCTGGGATCACAAACAATGTAAAAATATTGGAAAATGCTGCAGTTGTCAAGATGATAGTGGTTGTAGTTTCCCTGGGACACACTGCTGGCTGGGTAATGATAATCCCTTACTGCCTGTTTGTGTTATATGCATATATCAGTTTTGTGTAGCAGTGAACAAATAGGCAGGATAACAGCAATTGGTCATTCTAAATTCAACAATCACCTTTCATTACAGCAAGATGACACACCTGGGATCGCCTTTCAGATTCCAGCACCACTTCCAGTACCTCCTCAGGGACTTCAACCCTTATCATGAGCTTTAATTGCAAACAGGTCTTCTCTCTGTAAATTGCAATGCTGACATTTCTCTACCCAGGGCTATAAGCGAAGGTTTTTGGACACTGAACTGATGTCCATGGCTGGAAGTCTTGAGTTGATATTTAACAGGTCCAGTGAGAGAGATCCCTCACCGTTGAAGGATACAAGCATTACCCATAGTTGCCAACTTTTGAAAATGAAAAAGCAGGAGACATTAGTGGGCGGCGCGCTACGCACGCTGCGGCAGGAATTTGCATGGACACGCCCATCTTGATGGTATGCCACGCCCCTTAAAAAGCCACACCCACTCCACCTAACTGCATAACGGCTTTGGAAGAAAGCCAGGTAGATGCCCTTATAGCCAGGTAGTAGCCCCCCATAACCAGGTAGTGCCCCTTACAGGCAGGTAGATGCCCCCTTGTAGCCAAATAGATGCCCTCTCTGTAGCCAGGTAGAGCCAAATTTGTAGCCAGGTAGATGCCCCCCAGTGTTAGCCAGGTAGATGCCCCCAATTGTTTGCCAGGTAGTGCCCCCATTGTTTGCCAGGTAGTGCCCCCATTGTTTGCCAGGTAGATGCCCCCATTGTTTGCCAGGTAGTGCCCCCTCTGTTGGCCAGGTAGATGCCCCCATTGATTTCCAGGTAGTGCCCCCTCTGTTGCCAGGTAGATGCCCCCATTGTTTGCAGGTAGCGCCCCCTCTGTAGCCAGGTAGTGCCCCCATTGTTAGCCAGGTAGTGCCCCCATTGTTAGCCACGTAGTGCCCCCATTGTTAGCCAGGTAGTGCCCCCATCGTTAGCCAGGTAGTGCCCCCATGCCCCCATTGTTAGCCAGGTAGTGCCTCCATTGTTGCCAGGTAGACCCCCATTGTAGCCAGGTAGATGCCCCCATTGTATCCCGGTAGTACCCCCTTTAGTAGCCAGGTAGTGCCCCATTAGTAGCCAGGTATACCCCCCATTGTAGCCAGGTAGTGCCCCATTAGTAGCCAGGTAGTGCCTCCATTGTTAGCCAGGTAGTGCCCCCCATTGTTAGCCAGGTAGTGCCCCCATCGTTAGCCAGGTAGTGCCCCCATTGTTAGCCAGGTAGTGCCCCCATTGTTAGCCAGGTAGTGCCTCCATTGTTGCCAGGTAGACCCCCCATTGTAGCCAGGTAGTGCCCTCTTTAGTAGCCAGGTAGTGCCCCCTTTAGTAGCCAGGTAGTGCCCCCATTAGTAGCCAGGTAGTGCCTCCATTGTTGCCAGGTAGTGCCCCCATTGTAGCCAGGTAGTAACCCCCCATTGTAGCCAGGTAGTGCCCCCCATTTTAGCCAGGTAGTGCCCCCTCTGTTGCCAGGTATTGCCCCCATTGTAGCTAGGTAGACCCCCCATTGTAGTCAGGAAGACCCCCCATTGTAGCCAGACAGTGCCCCCCCTAAAACTAATAAAAATAAAATAATAAAATCCACTTACCTGACCAGGCTCTTGCAGAGCGGCCGGCTCCTGTCCGATCTCCTCAGCGTCACAGGGGAAGTGAGTGCAGCCGCGCGTCACTCCCTGCAGCCGCGCGTCACTTCCTCGTGTGACGCTGACATGTTTGTACGGCGCACAGCAGCGCCGGACATACAGGGGGAGGAGGCAGGAGGCAGCGATCCCTCCTGCCTCCTCCCTGCTCAGCGAGGTTCCGGGCGGGTGAAGCGGGTGCAGCGGCCTGTGGGAACGGACCGGCAGCGCCAGAGTAGCGCACCAGCGCTACTCTGTCGCCGCGGTCATTTAAAGGACCCCCGCCGCCTGCTGGCAGCGGGAGGACTGCCAACTCTGCCGGGAGGGCGGGGGGTGACCCCAAATAGCGGGACCCCCCGCCAAAAACGGGAGAGTTGGCATGTATGGCATTACCCTGTCAGGAAGGAACACAGAACCCTGACTACGGGGTCTTTTTTATACGTAACCCCTCCTTCTGTTATTGCGGTTACCTTGTTTGCTTCAAGTTTTACACGGCTTTTAATAGCATAAACGGAACTGTACTTGTCATGATGACCTTGCATTATTCTACACACTCTCCGGAGTTTTAAAGTTTGAGCAGAAAATACTGATATTATACATTTAACCATATACCACCCTACACACCCTTCTTCAGTATACCATAATAATAATGGCAAACAACCCATATATAGTGAGAAAGGGAGGGAGGGAAGGAAGGAAGAAATGGAGGAAGGAGGGAAGGAGAGAAGGAGGAGGGAAACAAAGAGGGAGGGAAGCAGGGAAGAGGTGTGGGGGGGACTCTGATCTCCATCATCCTGTGGTAATGTCTGGGGAAAAATTAATTCTCGTCCCAATATTTGATTGCTTTTACTTACTAAACTTTAATCATGAAAGCTGAAGCATTTTCCTAATGTCAGTTCCAGTCCAGGGGACAATAGCCTATACTTTGTGGTAGGATTGGCTCAGCAGAGTGCTGTATCCCCACTTTCAGTGTTGGTGGTGTTCTGAAAGGTCATTGGCTGTGTGGCTCAGTTCACTATTTAAGCCCACCTTCTTCTCTGTGAGCAAGCCAAGCAGGAGAACTTTATTATTTTCACGAATCTGCTCATTTCTTAACTCTGAAAGCACAAAAATTCTGGTCCATGCCCTCGTCATCTCCTGCCTAGACTACTGCAACATCCTTCTCTGTGGCCTCCCAGCTACCACCCTCACTACCCTCCAAACCATCCTTAACTCTGCTGCCCGTTTGATTCACCTCTCTCCTCGCTACTCCCCTGCTTCTTCCCTCTGCCGATCCCTTCACTGGCTACCCATTGCCCAGCGAATCCAGTTCAAGCTAGCAACCTTGACCTACAATGCTCTCCACAACCTCTCCCCTCCATACATCTCTGCCTTAATCTCTAAATACCTCCCCTCACGCAATCTCCGCTCCTCACAGAACCTTCTTCTCTGCTCTCCTCCTATGAGCTCTTCACATAACCGTCTCCGGGACTTCTCTCGTGCTTCCCCCACACTCTGGAACTCACTGCCTCAACACCTCAGACTCTCCTCCTCTCTAACTAGCTTTAAACGTAACCTGAAAACCTACCTCTTCCGGATCGCCTATAACCAACATTAACCGTGTTGCACTGCTCCGCCCCACAAACATGTCTGCCCCTCACCTTCTGTCTCTTCACCACTTCCCTGTAGATTGTAAGCCCTCACGGGCAGGGACTTCTCTCCCTCTGTACCAGTTGTTAGTCACTTATTGGTCACTTTGTAATTGTTTGACCAATGTTATTTATGTACCCGCCTGAAATGTACAGCGCCCTGGAATCAAGGGTGCTTCAAAATAAATGATAATAATAAATTACAATCTATAAGTAACTTGAATTAAATTTGCCCTATAAAATTCCTTTAAACTCATTAAATGCAGCAGGCAATAGTTACCGGACAGCCTAAGGATACTAATAAAAAAAATCTCCCTTTGTCAACCTTCATACTGGCAGTCCCTTTTGGGTGCAACCAGCAAGTATCTAATCAATGTTAGAGTTTAAAATTATTTATAAAATAAAAAAGTAGGAAGAGAGACAATTATTGACCAAAATTGATAAGACATAAATAAATACATGTTTGGTATCATCATAATCAGAATGACTAAGAAAGTAATGTTATTTGTGAGGTATAGTGAATGACAATAAATGTATTTTTTTACTTCCGAATTTTCAGTTCCCCTCAAAAAATGTTTTGCTTAGAATGTGTGAAAAAAACTGAACATTGTCTAATTGTGTTGACGATTCAAAAAATTATTGATTAATTATGTATTTCAATATAAGAATGAAAATTTCTGCCTATTTCAGGAGATGTAAAAGAACGTCACAGAAGAATAGCAAAACAGAAGGTAAATCTTTAGGTATTTCCTTTGAAAACAATTTCTTGCAGAGATCCAGATGGTATGGTGTCTTGAGGGCAATGCTCCTTGGGAAAACATATGCAAAACTGTCTTTCTAGTGCCATCTATAGTTAGCTACCTTTTAAGTCAATGTCAAACATAACAAATGCTTATGTTGTAAATATGGTATAGAATATTACAAAAGTTAAGGCATTACATAAAAAAAGTCCATCAAGTCCAACCTATAACTCTACCATAATGATTCAGAGGGAGGCAAAAATTCCTATCAGGTGGATGCTTATTGCTCTATAGTAGAGGAAAAAATCCTACCTGACTCCAAATATGACAAATACCAAAAGAATACTTGGATCAATGTTCCATATCAAGAATGAAATACCCATAACTTGTAATATTTTATTTTTCAAGAAAGGCAATTAGGCTCTTTATTAATTTTTTTTTTTTTAAATAACTCAAGCCATCAAACCATGTGGCAGCAATTTCCATAATCTCATATCTCTAATAGTAAAGAGTCTGCACCTATAATGGTGAAACCTTCCTTTCTTTAGACAGAGCGAATGCCCATTTTCATAGTTACAGGCCTAGGTCTAAAAAGTTCACAAGAGAGCTGTATTTGGTTTGGCTGATATCTATCTTGAACATTCTTTATATTGGTCCTTGCAACAGTTGAGGGAATTTCTGCACTTCTACTTTGATTGCTTAATCACAAGTGCTTTCAATTGCATTCCCTCATACATTTTCACTGCTATGTCATCAGCTGTCATTCTCCACCACAATGTTTAACATCTTTCTCACCTTGAACTGTCCCCTCATCTTTTGATCATACTTCAGTCACCCCAAATCTCTACTCTTTCTTACCTGTTATTGGCCTGTCTCTAACTTTCCCTTTGCTTCCAAACTATTATCTATTGTTTACTTGACTGGTCAATTACCTCTCTATGCTTTATACTCTGCATCAACTAAATTATTTAATGATCTATCAACCAAGTCCAATGGTCAGGGCTTACTTTTAATCCAAGTATCTATTGATCTGTTATCAACCAAATCCAATGACCAGTACTAACTTTAATCCCTCTAAATTTATCTCTAGACAACAAAATACTTCTTTACACTGTCCTATTCTTGTTTGTCTTCAATTTCTTTGACTTCACTTTAATATGTCTGTTGCTGGCTGGTAGGGTCCCTCAATATCCAATGTTGAGCCTTCTCCTGTTTTGTTCAAGTAATCCCAAGTTGGTCAGACTGATTTGGTTTCCAAGGACATTTCTCACTTGTTCATATCGGTTGACTGGTTTTATTCCTCTCTATATCTAAACTAAATCGTTCTTAAACTGCACTCCTTCAGTTTCCTCCATTATTTTCTTTATTCAAATCTGGTCTCCATTCCTGTCTGTAACACAACGATCCTCCCTAGACATTACCACTGACACTGCTATAATGCTAATCCATTCCTGATCATTTCTCACCTTGACTGTTGTAACTTACTGATAATTGGCATTCCACTAAAAAAATACTGGCTCTCCATTAGTCTATCACAAATACAGAAGTCAGGCTGAAGTTTCTGTCTAGCAGTTATATTAATATATTTGTTTTCTGTTGCTCATTATACAGGTTTCTATTAATGTTTTTTTTTACAGCAGTAAATTCAGAACTCTCCTTCTAGTCATCAAAGCTCTCTACAAATGTTATTTTGACATACATCTCCGATCTTATCCATGTTTACCAGCCCACTCATTCAGTTTGTTCAACTAATGACCCACAAGCCTTATCCTCCCTCATTACATGCTCTCACTTACTGCAGGACTTCACCTGTGCTTTACACATTACGTGGAACTCATCACCTTCCACCTTAAGATATTCTCCTAGCATTGTTAGTTTTAAACATTCTTTAAAATTTCAATATAATAATAATAATAATAATAATAATAATAATAATAATAATATCATCATCATCTTTATTTATACAGCAACGAAATACATCACAGCACTTTACTATGCACAGGGTATAGGTACAGACAAAATCAGACATTAAATAGTGTGAGAAGGTGACAGGTGGAGTTGCCGAGGGAAGGTATTTTTCCCCTCGGGTACTGTCTTATGTGGACCGATGCGTGTCACCGAGAGGCCTGGGCTCGGTGAAGGAAGGCCGACAGTTTAGGTGTCAGTAACACTATGTTACTGACACAGTGTTAGTATAGCGGTTCCAGTCCGCTTAGTCTGGGTCGTCTTTTCCTGGAGTGGCCAAAGAGCAGGGTGGGTGGCCACTCCCATTCACCAGGTGAGGCTAGTATTAGGCCTATAAAGCCTGGGCCTGCAGGCTTGTGTTGGTCTTTATGTGGACCTCTGCTGCTAAAGAGGGAAACCATGCGGGGATATTCTACCTGTGCAAGACAGAAAGGATTCCTCTGTATAGGTAGAGCTCAGCCGAGCAGGCATTTTTGTTTGTGTTTTGGCCTGAACCTTAAGGCCTTGTGTTTTGTTTCACCTGCCAAATAAACCCAGGCAGCGCCTGGACTTGAACTTTTATATCGCTGCCACTGTCTCTGTGTGTGGAAGCCCATACTGCCTACCATTCGTGATGCTAACCCCCACAATAGTAATAAATCCATTAACAAATCAAAAAAGAGGTGTGAGGATGCTGCTTACAAAAGCTCACAATCTATATGGAAATAGGATTTAAAAAAAGCTAAGTGCTTAATTTGTAAAATTAAAGGGGATTTATCATTTGAGCTGCTCGTGCTGTTCTGCTAATTTTCTCAGATTGAGTTTGAAATCCAGGGGCGTGTTCTTCCTCTCAGCAGGCGTGTCTCCCCTCCCAGGAGGCGTGTCTCCCCTCACTGAAGAACTGTGACATCATCATTTTGTTTGAAGCAGGGGATGCAGAGGGTTGTCTGGATATAACAGCTCTGTAGCCTCCTGCATGCTTATGTCTGCAGCCTTGAGGCTCCACAAGCTGCAGCAAGCACCTATTATATCTATTATATCTCTTAGTTTACACACTGAAAGCCAGCAGCTTTAACTTCTGTTCTAGTGGTATTCAACCAAATTGTACTGACAACAGGCAGAGACCTTTACTCAACTACAAGGACAAATGTCAGCTTCAAGTAAAGATCAGTGGGGGGAGAAGCAAATCAGCTTTGAGAGAAGAACCTGCTCAGCATGTAACTGACTTGGCTGATGGTGTAGCGGTAGAGTGTTGGTTTTACAACGAAGGGGTTTGGAGTTCTAGTCCCTCACAGGGTATATTCCCCCCCCCCTAAATTCTACACATATGTAGAGAGACCTAAAATATATATGTCAATCTTTATAATGATATATACACATACATAGCTCCCCCATATCATGTCTCATCCCCGAGAGTATATGCATTGTATCACATATGTTGGAAGTGCTTGGTGTGACTGTGAGGATGGGACACTATATAGGGGAGCTTTCTGTGTGTGTATATATATAAAATTATAGATGTCTACACATATATTTTCATATATTTACATATGTGTACAATTTATAAAAGAAAAAAAAAAAACAACGATGGGGCTTGAACTCCCAACCTCTGGCTTGCCAAGCTGATCACCTATGCACTGCACTACACAAGCAGCTCATACAGACACAGTGTTGAATCCTTATGTTATACACTACAGATGATGACGTCATAAGGAGGCAGGGCTTGCATTCGATCTGAGGAACAGAACGCCCTCTTTTCAAAGTAGCAGCTTAAGGACTGAACCTGTGAGTAGGTGAATCAACCTCTTGGCAAAAGCCCTTTAAACAGGCAGTAGTTGCCCAGATCCTTCCCTCTAGAGCTGAGATGTACATAGAGCCAGCAGACTCTGGTTTCACTATCGATTTTAACAGCTCAGAGGGGAGTAAACACAGAGTGTGCAGGCAGCCAATCACAGTGCAGGGGGCGTGGCCATGACGTTTCTTGTCTAGGGGCATATCCCAACAGGCTGAATGAAATGTCAGCCAGCCAATCACAGGGCAGGGGGCGTGTCTAGGGCACAGGAATCGACCAGGGGGGCGTTCTGACCAGCAACAGCAGAAATAGAAGACAGATTTACAGCGAAGCGGATATCTGCTAAACCAAGTGACAGAGGTAATACAACCCAATTACAAAAGTGATTATTTTTACTGTCCCCATAATCTGAGACATGATCTTTGTAATGATAAAACCCCTTTAAATAGCAATACCAACCTTCCATAAATACTGGGTAGTATACTTAAAAGTGGATAAACCTGTCACACAGACAGTATCTGCATGTACAGATAAATGCACCTATGTGCATGGGGTGTCAGCATGTACACAACTAAAGCAGTAGCAGCCAAAGCAGCTGTTATGGGGCCCAGTGCTTGAGGGGGACCTCTCAGGATTAAGGACATCATACATTTTATAACAATGGGAGTTTTCTGCTACCTATAACTTCTATGTAGGCTCTCTGATATATAGAACTATATGTGTAGCTTTAATTAGTGTTACCTGTACAGTTGCTTGAATTTCCCATTATTAGGTGTTGGGGCCCTGTCTCACTTTACTATGGAGCCCTATGAATGCTATTTACGCCCCGAGTGTGAGAAATATGATTAATTGAAGTAGGGGATCGTAAGAGAAAAGAAAAACTGATCTGGAATGGTGAAAGGCCTGCCTTCATTACGGAAGCTTAAATGGGTCTTCTTATTATGATGTTCCAAAGAGTCACAGCCAGCTACATACTCACACTTCCTGGTTAGGCTGTGGGTGCTTCTATAGCAGAGATTGGCAGATCGACTCTCCTATTATTAGCTATTCCTGTTATATTGATATGAGTGCAAGAGGTTTTTAATCTGTAGTGCACAATGCTACAGAGTTCTATGGGTTTAAGCGTGTCATTAACTTAGGTAAACAAGCTCTTGTACTAGAGATAAGACTCAGCAGGTTGTGATTCACCATGGTCGGACATCAGATTGAAGCAATGAGATAGGAAAGAGCAGAGAGAGGTGTTTGGTAACCAAGAGAAATTTTTGTACACTAGTGTTGTGAGCAATGGGGTAGGAAATAGATGTTATGGAGAGACAAACTTGGACTTATAGTTCCACAGACCGCAGTTAGTGGCTGGAATGGACAAAGAGACGTTTTCTCTGTCTCCAGAGGCGGAAAAGTTCCAAATCATTATAAACTCATCATAGCCAGGTTGGAACTCTTTTGATGGTAATAAAATCATGAAATTCTCCTAGAACTCTGTTCTCATCCTGTAAAGTCTTCCACTGGGAAGGCTGTTGAAGAGCGCTGGGCCCCTCAACTCTTCTTTTGCATCCACATCAATTGTCAATAGGGGAGGTCTGCATGGTGGGACAGACATGAACTTTACACATTAACCTTCTTTATTGAATGTAGTTTATGAAACAGTAATGACAGGTTTCAATTTCTCTTTAAGGCACAATAGAGCAAGTTTATTATTTTCACGTATCAGAGGAGATGTTCACCTTGGATGCGATAAGCAAGGTTAGAGTCTCTGATGGCAATTGGGTACAGATGACTTCTCATACTGCTTGAAAGCTTTATGTATGGGCAAGACTTGCATATAGGGATGACCAGGAAACCTCCTACACTCCTTATACTGGTCAGACTGTGGTAAACAGTTTCTGAGCTGGGATTTCTTAGATTAAATATTACTTTAACAGGAGCATCTGTAGAGGCTAATGTCCTCTCACCTGTCTAGATCAAAACTCCAACAAACTAGTTTGTTCCAGCCTGATAGTGTGAGGAAGTAGAGTTGGGAGACTCCTTCCACATGCTTCCGGTAATTTCCAGTACCAACTAATTGATTGTGAATACCTAACTCTCATATTCATACATTAGCCAGTATATGCCAGCAAAGTACATTGCACATTAGTTAATCCTCAGTCTAAGCACATAACCAAAGCACTATAACATAACTATTAATGCATTATACATTTTCTAAGTCACAAGAATTGTGATACAATGTACAAGGTCTACTGACACATTACAACTGTTTCACTCAGCAACAGCAGAAAGGGTACTGGGATACAAAAAAGCAGTGTCTTTGATAATAGTCTTACATGTTAAGAGGTTATCATTGTGGTGAGACAGCCCCTTTAAGTTACATAACACTTTGGCAGCCAGGGACCTAAGAAGAGCTCTCTCCTTACCCCAGTTTGCCACATGTCAAAGCCTAGTAAGCCATGCTAGAGTCATGTTTAACATTGACAGAAAATAATGCTTTGGAATATTAAATGTTCCAAATCATAGTGCGCAGAAGCGTCTGAAACTGTCTAAAATACGTGGTGTAAGGCTTGTAAGACATTTTTGGCGCAAATTGAGACAGAATTCTGGCGCAACTGCCCTGATAAATGTGCCCCAATGTTTTTATTTTGTTTATTTGCAAGTTTTGGTTTCGATAGAATTTAATTAGAACCTATAGAAAATAATTTGTTACTTTTTTTGTGAAGAGATCTTTAACCCCTTAACGACCGCACACCGTCTTTTGACGGCGGCCGGTGCGGGTCGTTCGTCTGCAGCGACGTCTTTTGACGGCGCTGCAGACATCGGGGTTTGCGGCGCCCGGCGCTGCAACTGCGCTGGGATCGGGGCTGTACTACACAGCCCCGATCCCAGAGCATGTCCTGCAGGCATCGGGGAGCGGAGGAAACCTCCGCAACCCATAGCTTAAAAACCCCTTTGGGATTGCGGCGGGGGGGCTTTTTTCCCGGGCAGCGCAATAAAAGGGAAAACCCCCTTTTGCTTTTGTGGGGGTGATGGGAACGCCCGGGGGACCCGACAGAGCTCAGGGCCCGGGCCGCACATTTCAGCTCGGGGTGACCTAGCGGGGCCCCCCGGGATTTTATCTGTAAAAGGGAAGCCAGGGGATTGGGGACGCCGGGTGTGTGTCCTAATCACGCCTGTGTCAGATTTGACACAAAATTAGAGGGTTTGGGCATATATAGAATGTTTTAAAAACATTACAAAAGGGGGGAAAAAAAAAATTTTTTAAAAAAAATGTTAAACATTTTCTCCCTTAATGGGGAGAAAAAAAAAAAGTACAAAAAAACCATAAAAAGTTTTAAAAAGAAAAATAAAAAAAGTAAATAAAAAAAATAAAAAAAAAATTTAAAAAAAAAATAATTTTTTACAAAAAATTAGCACGCAAAAAAAAAAACCTACACATATTTGGTTTTCCACACAACCGTAAAAAAACCTTTAAAGAATTAATCTAACAAGTTTTTAAAGGGTGTAAGGAAAATTGTGAATTGTGTAAAAAAAAAAAAAAAAAACAAAAAAATTTTTTGTAAAAAAAAGGGAAAAAAAAATACTGAAAAATTTTTTTATAAGTGTATTTAAAAATTTTCCCTTATAAATTTAACAACTTGTTTTCGAATAAAACGAGGCCTCATCCAACTGCGTATTAAAAAAAAAAAAAAATTTTAAAACTTTTTTAAAAAAAAAGGGGGCCCCAAAAAACTAAAAAAATTTATTCGGCCCTTTAAATTTCTTTTCAGGCTTTCCCGGCTTAAGGGGTTTAAACCCCATACTAAAAAAGAAATTTTCCTCCCCTACGGGGCTCCCCAAGAAAAGGCCTGGTATTGGGGATAAATATTTTTTCAAAAAACCCAAAAAAAAACCCCTTTAAAAAAAAATTTCTCCTGTTTTTTTACAAAATTAGAAATGGGCCCAAATTGATTTTTCTGTTTGGGTTTTTCCCAGAACACCCTTAAGGTTTTTCAAATGCTAAAGAAAAAGGGGGCCAAATTTAAAAATTTGGGTTATACGGGTCAAATAAAAAAGAATATAATTCTCATTTTCCCCCTCCAGTCCCGGGTTTCCACATTTGGATCTCCCCCAATCTTCGTTGAGATGCTGTTAAATTTCCAAAAACGGGGCAAATTCCTCTGTCCCAAACCGACTAGCGCAGGGGTTTTCACGTGCCTCTATTTAAATCACCTTTTAAAGGCACAGCTTAAACTTTTAAATGAAAGGGAAAGGAAGTAGATAAACCAACGGCAGTGACAGCATGTCAACAGAAGATTGGAGGCAAGGGTAATGGGGGTTGGAGAAAGGGCCCAAGTGTTTGATCAGGAAATGGACATGGGGTTAGTATAATTATTTTTAAAATTATTATTTAAAATGCCCCCCTTTTAGAGAATTTATATTATTTTTTAGAAAATTTAAAAAATCCCCTTTAATTTTACTAATCAACATGAAACAAAAGAAAGGCCCCTATCCCCCTTTTTGGGGTTTGGGAATGGGGGGTTGTTTGGGGGGTGGGTGGGGGGGGGGGGGTTTCTTACTGGTTTGGCCATGCAAAATTTTTACGGGAAATTAACTCTGCTGCCAAATTAAAGGAAATTGTGGGTTGGTTTGGGATTCTACGGTTGGGTATGGTCGAAAGAAAGGAATTATTTCGGGGCCCCCCTGTACAAGGGGAAGTTTTGGGGGTCTTTAGATTTAGCTATTTGCACATATTTTACCTTTCACTATTGGCCCACATCAGTAGAAAAAATGGGCCCCGCTCATAACAGTTTTTAAAACCACAATATATAAAAATTTTTTTAATTATTGTAAATTGAAATTTTTCTTTTTTTTTACGCCAGTAATGAAAAACACCCTTTTTTAAATTTTTGGGGGAAAACCCCCTTATTTTTTTCTACTAATAATATATATAAAAAAAAAAGGGGTTTTTTCAAACTAAAAAAAGATAGGTAAAAATACCTTGTAACAAGGGCTTTGGGTGAAATGTATGACAATAAATACAAAAACAAAGAGCTGGGCCTTTAATTTAATTTGAATTGCTTAGTTTTTTTGGGAACCCTTGTAAAAAAAAAATTTCAAACTGATCATGACGCTATGAAGCACCAATGATGGTTTTAATGGTAAGTGACATTTTAAAAAGGGGAAAACCCCCCTAAGGGGTTTTAAAAAAATATTTTTTTTAAAAAGAAAAAATTCTTTAAAAACTATAAAATTAAGCAAGAAAAAGGAAAAGGGAAGAAAATAAAAAAAAACCCCAATCCCAAACCTCAGCACCCCAACCATCTTTTTAATTTAGAAATCCCCAAATTTAAATTTTTTATGGGGCTTTGGGATTTGCTATTAGTTACATTTTTCCTGCTAACACAATTTTAACTGCAGTGTTTGAAAGAATTGGATTTTAATTTCCCCTATTTAAAATTTCCCCAGCTTCAAAATTTTAAATTTGGAATGAAGAAAATAATTTATTTAATATACAAACAAAAACAGCACAATCCCAAAAATTTTAACTTAAACCCTAGTGAAAAGGGCTTTTTTTCCCTTTTTGGACCAATGCCATTGATGTTTTTCTTTAATTAAAATATAAAAACAAACAGATTACTCAGTAAAAAAACAAAAGCCTAACTGGCCCCCTGTAAGGCAAAGTGAGGGGGTCAAAAATGGATTATAAAAGATATATTAAACAATTATAACAGATCAACATACTATAGATCATAAACAATTTGTTATATCAATTATGTACTGTATCCGATACAAACAGAAGTCATTATACTATTTGGTCTTCCATAAAGGGACTGTGTCATCAAAAAAAAATTTTGTCAAATTTTTTTAAACCCCTTTTAAAAATTTTTGTTAAAAAACATTTTTTAGGGAATTTTTGGTTGTTTTTTTTTTTTTCATATACTTTTCAATATTTTTTAAAAAAATTTTTAAGTCTTGCAGTTTTTTTACTTTGGCCACTTTTGGGCTTGGGTTTGGGACTGCTTTAAGTGCAGCAAAGGGGAGATGCGTTTAAAAATTTGCTTTATGCACCAAAAAGACTGACCCCCATTTTACTTCTACAAGGAAGTTTTCTAAGTCAGCTCCCGTGCCCTAGGAAGAAACAGTGTGCAAGGTGAGGTGAAAAGGTGAACTGGGACCCATCCCCTCTTGTGACTGGTTTTGGGTCTTGTGTTAAACAATTTACACCCGGGGATCACCTTTCCCTTTTGACCCTCTTTGGTTGATTTAAAGAGGGAGGGCCCAAATAGAAATCCTTTTTTTTTACCCAATTTAGGGAAAAGGGGCAGACAATTAGGGTTAGCAGCCAAAAGGGGAAAACTGCAGGACTAAAGAATTAAATTTAAAAAAAACTGAAAATGATTTTGGAAAATAAAATAAAAAATAACTAAAAATTCTTAAAAAAAAGTGCTTAACCAAAAAAAAAGTGGGGGTTAAACAATAATTTAAAAATTTTTTTGAAACCAAAACCCTTTAACCCCCCTTTTAAAACTTGAAAACCCAAAAAAAAACACCCAAGTTAAAAACAGATTTGTAATAGAAAAATTAGAGTGCTTAACAAAATTAATGGCTAGATGCTGGGGGGGATGGCACATGGGTTTTAAAAAGGGGCATGAAGCAGCCAAACCCGGGGAAAACCCTCAGAAAGAAGGGCAGAGGAAAAAGTTGTGGGGGGGGCTAGGCCTGACTGGGACATTAACCCCAAAAAAATTTCAAGAAATTTTTGGAAAGAGGGGGGATTTTCCCGTTCAGAAATATTGGGTGCTGCAGAAAAACCCCTACCCCTGTCCCGCTCTAGTAAGGGGGAGGGAAAAAGGGGTGCAAGGGATGCTAAACCCCGGTTTTTATTTGGGGGGTCCATTTTAAAAGGGAAAAAAACAAGGCAATCTGTCACAAAGACCAGGATCGTCGGAACAGTGTTTTTGGCCCTTTCCTGAGGGGCTGGAGTTCAAAAAAATCCGGGGGATCGGATTGACAAATTTTTCTGGGGGCAGGCTTTGAGAATCCAGCCGTCCAAGGTCCCCAAAAGGGGAGTTAGAGGTAGGTGGAGTCTTTAAAAAAAGATTTCAGGGATTTTTTGGGCCAAAAACTCAAGGGAGGGGCCCTCCAGGGAAATTTTTTTGAAATACTACCGTGGGGCCCACACCAGAGAGGCCGCGGGAGATTAAATGAGGGGAATACGTTTCTAAAAATTTTGGGGTAAGAAAAGGGGAAAATTTGGTTTTTTGGCCACGGGGGTTTACTTCTTTTATTTGACCCACAACTTTTATGGAGGGGTGGGGGGTTCACCTAAAAAGGGGGGGGGGGGCAGCTGTGGGTTTTTGGGGACAAAAATTGGGCCCGGGAAATTTTGGGTTTGGGAAAATTTTTAAATAGGGACTGGGGGGTTTTTGGGGGGTTTAACTACACATATAGTGGGGCCAAAGAAAAGTGGAAAATAAAGGTGGGGTGGAAATTTGTAATAAAACAGGGGAGGGGGGTGGATATTTTTTTAGTTTTTAAAAAGGATAAGGGGGTTTTAAAATAAAGTTGGGAAAAACCAAAAAATTTTACCATTTTCATGGGGACTGGGGAAGGGCGGGTTGATTCAAAAAGAAGTTTAAAAATTTTTTAAAAATTTCCGGAAAACCCAAAAGGTTTCGAAAGAATTTGAAGTTTGGGGGTAACTTCGGGTTTTTCGAAGGGGTGCTTTTTATTGGGTAAAATGGGTGCGAGCACAAAGGGGTTTTCATGGGGCAAAGGGAAATCTGGGAGAAGAAGGGCATAGCCCGCATGACCCTTGGAGAAAATGAAACCAAAATTTAGAGACCGCGGGATTCTGTGACGTCACCACACAAAATAGAAATCCGGGGGCGACGCTGGGAGCTCACCTCCTCTCACTGTAAATGAACAGGGGGAAGGGCTGGGTGCTGATAGCTCTTACTGAAAAAAAAGATTTTTTTTACAGCGATTTTTTTGGGGGGGTGTTCACTTTTCTCAAGACTGCTTCCTTAACGTTTTTATTTCCCATTTTTTTGGGAATTGGATCGAAATCCCGGGGTGCTTTCCCCTGCGTGTCATATACTTTAAATTTCCCATCGCTCACACACATTGAAAATCCAAGGGGGAACCAAAGCCAGTTTTCCCGTTTAAATTTATTTAAGGGAAAAAGCGTTTTTTTCAATACAAATACCACTTCATTTTTGGCTGCTCAATTCTTTGCCGCAATTTACATCCAGGGGTTAAATTAAACGGGTTTTTTCACTGTGGTGACTCCCCAAGAAAAAACCCTCAAATTTTTACCGCCAAAAATTATAAAAATTTTTTCCTTGGGAAGCCTAAATCCCCAAAACAAAAGGGTTTAATTTTTCAATTTTATCTCTTTTTTTGGTTTAGCGTAAAAAACACACCATTGAAAAACGTTTTTTAAAAACTATTTTTTGGGGGTGGGGTCAATTCTTTGGCGCAAATTTACCTTTTCCCGGGGTTTAAAATTTTAAAATGTTGTTTTTTTAGCTGTGGGGAATCCAAGAAACCGTCTTTTTTTCCCCCGCCAAAAATAAAATACTTTTTTTCCTGAAGCCTAATTTTACAAGCAAAGGTTTAATTACAATTTTTATCTTTTTTGTTTGGTTTTCGTAAAAAACACGGGCATTGTAACACGCTACAAAGCTTAGTTTGTGGTTTTTTCAATTTCCCTTTTGGGGCAATTTACATCCAGGGGTTAAATTAAAACGTTTTTTTTTTCAGCAGTTGTTTGAACTCCAAGAAAATGTTTTTTTTTTCACCGGGCCCAAAATTTTATACAATTTTTCCCCGGGAAACCTAATTCACAAGCAAAGGGTTTAATTTTCAATTTTAAACTCGTTTTTGTTTTAGAAGTAAAAACACCCATTGGGAAAAACGCCCACAAAGCTAGTAGTTGTGTGGTGGCTCAATTCTTTGGCCCCAATTTTTCATCCAAAGGGGGTTTAAACCCAAGGGATTTTTTCTGCAGTTGCACCAGTAAAAGGAAAAATTTTTCTTTTTTACCGGGCCCCAGAAGAAATTCTGTAGCATAAATCATATCCGAAGGTTAATTTTAAACCCCTTTTCAAATTTATAAAATACACAGAGTTTTTTTAAAAAGCACAAACAAATCAAAATTTTTCCTGGCCCCCCCTTTTTTTTTTGGAGCGGAATTTAAAACCAAGGTTACCCCCCAAGGGGTTGTTACTTTTTTCATTTGGGGGTCCAAAAACAGGGGTTTTATTTTCATAAACAGATATCTTCATTCCAAAAAGTGTCCCCTAAAATTTTTGAACAAACAGTATGGGCGACAGAGAGGGGGGCAGGGTCTGCACCCGCCATGGCAGTGGCACAAACAAAACCTTGAACAGGGGCCCATTGGGAGCACAGCAAGGGGACATCGCAGCAGGGGTCACCTTTTGCTGAAACCAAACGGGGCCGGGTGCATCTAGCGGGGCCGTGTGTTTTGGGTTTAGCAACCCCAAGGGGTTTTGGAAATTTGGGGACTATTTATCCCCTTCCTCCCCGATGAAAATCTGAAAAACCCCCCCAAAAGTCAGTGGGGGAACGTCAAAACAACCCTAAAATTTGGGATGGCCTGGGGGAGCGGGTCCCGGCCCAACACCTAACCTTTAGCCCGCCTCTGTCCCATCCTTTCCCCCAGCCAGAGATTCCAAATATGTTTGGGCGGGCTCATGCCACTATATTTGGGGAGGGTAAACAATTTTAGGGGGGCAGTCAGGGAGCTACTTGGCCCCAAAATTCCCCGCTTTTTTTGCAGTAGGGGGGCAAAGGGGGGGATTTGATGTGGAGAGTGGCCCTGGGAAATTTATTTTTGGGGGGGTCACTTCGGAACCAAACCGGATGAGGGCAGCAGTGGGCGATGAAACCCCAAATGATTTTTTTAGTGTAAGGGGGGGCCTGCACTTGGGGAGCCGGGTGAAACAAGGGCTTCAAACATCCGGGCAGAAAGAGGGCGGGCGCTTTCGCGTCAGGCAGCGGCCAGCCAGCAAGTGCTTTGTTTTGGGCCCTGGGGGTTTAAAGGGTTTCCCGCAGGGGCGAGGTTTGGGAGCCAAGCGGCCATGGGGTTTAAAAAACCCCTTCGCAAGGGGCCAAAAAAGTAAGGGGGCACAGGGGTTCATCGAGGCAGCGGGGGGTATAGGGCACTCAGTGCGGAGCGTTTTGGGGGTAAAATCAGCTACTTTTGGGGGTGGCAGTTCTTTGCTAAGACACCGGAGGGGCCGAATATTTGGGGGAAAATGTAGAACGTGGGCAGAAAATGAAACGTGGGGGCCGGGGGGCTAACATTGGCACCACGGGGCCCTGCTCAACACATGCAGCGTCCCCCATCCGGTGGCCCCGGGAGAAAAGTTGGGTCGGAAAGGGTGGTCCCTCCTGCCGGTTCCGCAGCAGGGAGCAGCGGCCCATGGGCCCCATACCATTTCATCCCGTCAAGGCTCCACCACCTCTGCAAAAAGGGGCGTTTTCTTTTTTTACTTTATCACCCTTTCCGATGCCCCCCTTCTCCCCGGGTACTCCCTGGGGGGGCCCGCAGTTTTTGGGCAGCGAGGCGATTGCAAAGAGACAACAGTTAGCATCCAACCCTCCTTTAAGGGGCAGCAGCTGACCGTGCTCCCTGTCCAAGGGTTTTTGGTAAATTGCAGTCCCCTTTTCCTTTTCCCAAATTTGGGGGACCTGCACCAATTTAAAAAACTAAAGGCTTGGTTTCCGGGGGAGATGGGGAGAGTTCCAAGCCGGGAATTTCTTTTCCAAAAAGGCGTACCAGCACTTCATAAATATTAGAACAAAAAAATGGCCCGCCCTTGAGCTTATCGGTTTTTTCCCAAGGGGGCACGGCAGCACAGACGTCCCGGAACTTAACTAAAGGCAGGGCCAGGGACATGTCCTTTACGGCCCCTGGGGGGAATGCTTCCTGCCCAGGGACACCAACAAATTTTGGAAAAGGAGACCGGGCCCCCCTTTCCCCCTCCACCACCACCACCATCTCAGGCCCCCACAAGTAACTTTCCCATCATACCACATTTTATGTGGGGACAGCGGTTCACGCAGGTTTTACACCTTTCTTGCCTCGGCGTAAAAGAAGTCACACAGGGGAGGAACCTGCTTTCCCTGTCATGCAAACAAAAATCGATATGGGGGCTTTCCCCCGGGGGCCCCAAAAGCAAAACGAACCATGGGTTGAAGAGGGAAAAGGAGTAACAAAGGTGGGCCGCCTGGGGGGCCCCCAGGGGGGAAAGGGCCCTGCGGGGGCCCCGAAAGGCGGGGACGTGTTTTTAATCTGGTTAGTGAAAAGGTTTTTCCCTTTAAATCTTCCAAGATTTTTCAGCAGATTTCCGGAAATGGGCCCGGAAAAATGTGCATTTTTCTTTTTCCATTCCTTTCAAAAAACCAGGAACACCCTTTCCCCGAGTTGCAGCGGCAGAAAAAACCTCCCCCAACACCCTTTTGGGTAAGCATGTTTCCGCCCTTTGGAATTCTACCACACAATTATTGGGCCGGGTGTAAGAACAGAGAAAGGCCCATTAAAAGATTTTTTTGATGATCCAGGGGGACAGGGGGGTAAAACCCCCTTTTGAAAATTTGGGTGTCTCCAGTGGCAGCTCATTTCGTGACCCCTTCTGTTTGTTGAGGCCATTCAGAGGGGCCCCTTTTTTTTTTTCATCCCCCAGGACTACGGGATGAAAAAACCCAAAAACCCCTGCTTCATGTCCTGGAAAAAGATGCTGAAAAAATTTCTGGGCAGGGGGACTGGGGGAATTTTTGGGGACAAAAATCTCGCAGCCAAAAGGGGTTTTCCCCTGGGGACTGAAAATGGGAGGAAAGGGGGAGGAAAGGGGGAGAGGACATTGGAGGGAAAGCATTTGTCTGGTGAAATGATGGATTTTTCCCACCCAGGTGGGCAAGAGGAGGAGGGGCAGGAGCACTGGAGGAGGTAGAATTTTGGGGATTAGGAAAACAAGGCAGATGACCCGCAAGCACCTTTGGGATATAGCAGGGGGGAAAATGGAGGCCGGGAGCCCCCGAGCATTTTTTTGGGGGAAAGAGGCCCCAGCATGCGAATTTTGGCCCTTGCTAGTGACAACCCAATAGACAGCAACCGGCAGAGGGAAGACTTTTTTGGCCTCCACCCAGTTTTTTTTTTTTTGGAGCCCTCGCTACCCGGGGGCCAAAAATGGGGGCCTTTTTTTCCCCAGCTTTTAGAGGGGAGCACAAAACTTAAATACTAAAGGGGAAAACCCCCCGTAGTCAAATTGGGCCCTGCCTATGGCGGGGATCGGGGCCCTTTCCCCGACCCGGGCCCGACCATTGGGGGTTTTTCCCCAGTGCTCACGTACTACTGCCGGGGGGGGCTGGCCCGGGGGAAAGGGGGGGGGGTAGGGGGCGGGAAACCGCGCCATCACAGCAACCTAAATTTGAGTCACTTTTAAGAGTCAGGGGTTCCTTCACGCCCCCTAGTGAGGGTGGAAGGGCCCCAGCAGCAGCAGAACCCCGGAAGGGAGTCCCCTGAACCAACAGGTTTGGGGGGCCTACTTGGACAGCACTTTTGCCACCCAGTTTTTTGAAATTTCCCGGACAAATGGGCAACCAAAACCCGGATGTGTGGCCGCCCAAAATTTCCGAGTTTGCAGTGGAGAAGCTTTTTCCCCGCCCCGGGCCCTAGTGGGGGGCATCAGAGGCGGGTGTTCAGTTTGGTTGGGGCCATCGTTTTTCCCCAAGGGAGAACCCGCTTGCCCCCGGGAAAAAGTTGGGAACAACTGACCTTTGTCAAGATTTTAATCACGTGGGCGGGCCCGGTTTTTCCCCACACCCAAAAGCCCTTTGGCCTCAATTCCCCGGGTTTAAACTACCTCCTCAGCCACTATTTTTGAAAGCCGCCACCCGCCCCTTTATGGGCCCCCAAAATTTTCAGGGGTGACAGTTTCCCCCCGCCCAAACCCCCATTTTTTACCGGGTGGGAAATTGCCCCCCCCCAACCCCAAAACTCTGTCATTGTTGGGCCCCCTTTTGACCCCAAAGCGTGACTGCGGGTTTCTGGAGCCGTGACATCCACACGTGTTTTCACTGGGGGCCCCTCTTCTTTACCTCATGCTTTTGGGTCCCCCCGCCGGGCCCCCTTTTAAAAACTTTTGGGCATTTTGCCACTCTTTGGCCTACTCCTTTTTTTTTGGGCCCCGGGCCCGAATGTCATTTTGGGGCCACTGTCTAAACCCCATGCGCTTGCTGTTTCCCACTTTCCGTTACCTTCCAAAAACTGTTATTTTTTGCCACCTGTGGCCTACTCCTGTTTTTTGGGCCCCCTCCAAAGTGCATTGTGCCCCTTTTTCTTACCTCATGCTCTTTCTGGGCTGCGCCGTGACCTCCACACTGTGTCATTGTGCCCCTGTCTTACCCTCATGCTGCTGGGTTTTCCGTGGCCCCCCCACTCCCCCTTTTTATCTTATTTCCCCCTTGTTGGGGCCCCAACCCCCTGTTTTTTTCACCTCCAGAATGTCATTGTGCCAACGGGCTTACCTCATTTCTGGCTGGCTTGGCTGCTTGCCGTGACCTTTCCCCACTGTTCATTGGCCCCGTCCCGACCTCATTCTGCTGCTGGGCCCTGCCCTCCACTCTTTGTCATTTGCCACCTTGGGGCCCACCCAGTTTTTTGCCACCTTTTCCCGAATTGAATTTTGCCACTGGGCCTGACCTCCCTGCTGGCCCACCGGGGAAACCCCCCACACGTTTTATTTGGGGCCACTCTGTTGCCTTGCTAAATGTTTTTTCCACCCTCCAGAATGTCCCTTGGCCACTGCCTGACCTCATGGGTTCTTTCCCCGCCCTTACCTCCACTCCTTTTTAGTCTTGTTCCACTCTGGGCCTCCCCCCTGTTTTGCCACTTCCAGAATGCCCTTGTGCCACTGTCTGACCTTATGCTTTCTGTGGGTGGGCCGGGGGGTCCCTATCCACACTCTTCCATAAAGGTTTGGGCCCCTGAGGGCCCCAGTTGTTTTTTTTTCCGTTTTTTGCTGGCATGGAAATTTTTTCAGGGGGAACATTCCCCCTTGAGTTTTTTTTGGGCATTTTTGCCCTCTTAAGTTTCCCAGGGAATATTATTGTGAACGATTCCCAAGAGCGGGCGGCAGCGGGGCTTTTCTAACAAAACACAAATTTTATGAAGAAACCCAAAACCCAAACTCCCTCGCATATTTAAGCGTTGGGAAAAACGTTCTACACACCCCGCAGGCTCTGTGGGGGCCTGGAAATAGCTTTTTTTTTTAAAAGCGAATTTATGCCGAAGGAATTCGGGGGGCCAAAACAAATTTTTGTCGGGAAAAATTTGGCGAAAAGGGCCAATTTTAATTTTTGAAAATTTGGGCCCCCCCTAATGCCCGACCAATGCCAGGGTTCCCACCCAATAAAAAACATGAATTAGAATTTTCATTTTTTGCGTTGGAAAATAAGACAAAAATGGGGGAAACGAGGACATGGCTGGGCGAGAGCCCCCCGAAAATGGTTGTTTTAAAATTTCAGGGCTACAGTTTTTTAAATTAGGGAAAAAAATCTTAAAAAAACCGGGGAAAGGGGGGAGGGGGAGTTTTTTGTATTTTCTTTAAGCCTGCCCCTGCAGGAAGATGGGGAAAAGGAAGTGAGGGATTTAGGGGGCCCATTTATGGGAAAACTCACTTAAGCACTTACTGGAAAGAGAATTATTAGAAACAGGAAAAATTTAAAAAATTTTTTGGGTCAACCATAAGGAAAAGAAGGCAAAAAAATAAGAAAAAGAAAGTGGTTTTTAAGCTACTTAAAAAAGGAGGGCCCGTAAAAGGGCACAAAAGCAATTAAAAAAAAAAGATTTTTAAAAAAATGGGTAAAAAACAGCAAAACAGGAAACAAGGGGGATTGCCAAAAGAGGGAAAACCAACCCCCAAAATATTTTTTTAATGTATAAATTAAAGGGGGTTAAAACGGAAAAAGTTGACCCTTTTTAAAAATGGTGAGGGATGGTTTTTGTAGAGGGCAAGAGAAGAAAGGGAGACCAATTAAAAAAAATTTTTTTCTAAAGTGTTTTTTTAAGGAAAAAGAAACCTTTCTGCGATGTTCAGGTTTAAAGGGGGTAAACTCCACCTTAATAGGTTTTTTTTTGTCTAACCCCCGGAAGGGGTGCCCGCTCCACCATAAAAAGATTAAAAAAGACAAATTTACTAGATCCTTTTTGGTTTTACACCCCTGTGTCCCCAAGGGAATTAAAAAAAAGTGGATAGATAGGGGCCCCCATTCTTAAAAATTTTTTGGGGGTGTAAATTTAAAGGGGTTTTTAACCCAAAAAACTGGCGCAAAGCCAAAAGTGCCAGTTAAAAATTTTTAAAAAAGAGTCAAGAATGATCCCCGGGGAACTAAAAGGGCCGGCCAGTTGAACCTCTGTTGTAAAATTTTTAAGGTTTTTTTAAGATATTTTTATATGAAAATAAATGCATACCTGGGTTTCAGCATGGGTTTATTAAGGATCGGCCCGTCCAAAAAAAAAAACTCATCAGCTTCTAAGAGGAAGTTCTAGAAATTGGGTCAGGGTGAGGGATTGGATGTCATTTTATCTAGATTTTCTAAATTTCCCATAAAAAGGGTTTTTTTTTTAAAGGGGAAAAAGAGAAAGCTTTGCTTTTGGGGGGGGAAAAAATTTTGCCCAAATGGGTAAAAAAACTGGGGCATGATATAAAACAAAGGATGGATATTTAAAGGTACATACTCAGAATGGGGGCACTGTTACTAGTGGGGAACAACAGGGTCAGTATTGGGGGCCCAAAACTCCTTTAATATTTTTAATTACAATCTTACATATGGATTGCACAGTGAATTAATCAACACAATAGAAGACAATGTTTTAATACAAAGGGATCTGGTTAAGTTGTAGGCCAGGGCAGAGAAGTGGCAGATGAGGATTAACACATATAAAAGCAAGGTTATAAACATGGGAAGGAAAAATCCATTACATGATTACTTATTAACATGGAGAAGGACTTGGGATTCCTAGTGGACAGTAAACTGACTTGTAGCAGCCAGTGTCAGGCAGCGGCTGTAAAGACAAACATGATCATATGATGTATTAAAAGGGGCATAGATGCACATGATGAGAACATTATTTTACCATTATAAAAGTCACTGATCAGACCACATATGGAATATTGTGTACAGTTCTGGGCACCAGTTCACAGGAAAGACATTGTAGAGCTTGAACCTGTTTAAAGGTGGGTAAAAAAAATAATATAAAAGGATGTTGGGATGCATGCCCAGAAAGATTAGCAAGA
Organism: Phyllomedusa bahiana; assembly: GCA_025379985.1. Classification (NCBI taxonomy): domain Eukaryota; kingdom Metazoa; phylum Chordata; class Amphibia; order Anura; family Hylidae; genus Phyllomedusa; species Phyllomedusa bahiana. Next base: position 139,149 of record JAODAL010002981.1, read on the forward strand.
TTAGGGTTATTTAGTTTAGAGAAAAAGATGGCATTCAAGTGGACATAATAAATATGTTTAATATATAGTAAAGGTCAATATAGAGGATCTCCTATCAAGATCTCTTCATACTCCAGGACTGTATTAAGAACAAAGGGCATCCTTACGCCAAGGGAAGAACAGATTTTTAAAGTATACATAGAAGGGATTCTTTACTTTAGGGTAGTGGAAGACTGTTTTTTATAGAAATCTCTGCCCAAGAAACTTGTCATGTTAAATTAACAGAGTTCAAAAAAGGGAACTGGATGCTGTTCGTAGAGTGTAGATAATATACAAAGTTATAGGATTCTGGACTAGTGTCGTTGATCCAGGGATTTATTCTGATTACCAAATTGTAGTTGGGAGGGAATTTGTACCTTAAAATGAAGACAGTTGGCCTCTACCTCATATTTTTTTTCCTTTCTCTGGATTAACACTGTAGCACATTAGGCTGAACATGATGGACATTGGTCCTTTTCCAGCCTTACAAATTATGTTATCCATAGAGTATACAAAGTCTCTTGAAATATGCATTATTATTCAGATATATACATTACCATCCAGATGAGCTGAGACTGCTATGATAGCATTCCTACTATGTGGAAAACCACACTTGCGCTACATTTTGTAAGTCAAGTCCCCTTTCTCATGCGTTTTCGATACCAACTTCCTATCCCATATATACCCATTCTGTCATATGATTACTTAGATAAATATCCCCATCATAAACATTTAAAATCAATAAGAAAATATAATTATTAGTTACTATGCACTGCTTATTCTATATTGTATCACACTGTATTAGACTGACAGCAGTGACAGTCTAACTAATCGTGCTGTGGTATATCCATACTAATCCTGCACAAGACGTTCAATAAACTTTATCGTGTGCTGCATAAGCTAGAAATGAACAAGTTATACCTACTGGCACTGATCTAAGCCTATACCGTGCTTATGCTCTGCGACCCTTATTCATAATGAGCTTGTATGACTATTAACCCTTCGGCAGCAAAAACAGTGAACTAGAAGTGTGAACATAGTAAATATCTCTTTATATACAAATCTATGTAGAAAGACGGCCTTCCTGTATAGTACCATTTTATTAGCAGCCTAATAGTATATCTAAGTAAACCTCAATACACATAGAAACGCTTGCCAATTGCATTCCTCATTGAGACCTTTTGGATCAAGTGCTTCCATTTTATGTATTCAAAATAGCTTTCTTTGTAGCAGTCAGGTTTTTTATTTGATGTTCATTTGAACCAATCACTTCCTCAAGGATACACCTCCTAAGATCACTATTATTATGCTGGCATTCACAAAAATGTCTCTCTATTGTGGTTTCACCAATTTTCTTTCAAGTTTCTTTTTTTTCATCTACGTTTTTAGTTTTAAATAATCTTATTTGGGATATGTGTTAATTTAGTCTGGTTCTAACCATTCTAAAGGTCTGACCTATTTAGGGCACTTTAACAGATAGATATAATTTTTTGTCAAACGTGTAATATCCATTGACAAGAACATGGAAACCATTCATCTGATGATTTATATTATCCCCTTTGATTTATACTACTGCATTTTTACTTTTTTTTTTATTCTTGGCATGTGTAGGGCACGAAAAGTAAAATAAATTATGTAAAAGTTGATAAAGCTAATATACTGAAAACAATGTTTATTTTTGATAGAGCAGCATATACATTTATAAAGTCTTTAATGAGTCAAGTACCCTAGGGAAACAAGTAGAAAAAATGAAAACGTTTGAAAAAAGTGAAATAAAGACACACACCTAAAAAAACACAGACAGAAAAATACAGTAAAACACGTACACTGCCCCTTTCCGATTACAAATGCCAATTACTGGCCAAAAAGTACATATATTTGGTATTGTCACTTGCATAAACACCTATTCTATAATTCTGTCAAATTATTTAACTTTAATGATGAACACCATAAAAAAGAAATAAAAAAAACGCTAGAATCAGTACCAGAACTGATGTACTTTTTTTTCCTGCCTCCCAAAAAAAAAACAAATTAAAAGGTGATCAAAAATTCATGGGTACCTCAAAATGATACCAATGAAAATATCAAATTATCCTGCAAAAACAAGCCTCTACACAGCTCCGTATACAACAAAAATAAGAAAGTTATGGCTCTCATCCTAAGGTGATGCAAAAATGTGTTTTTTTCTTTTTTTTATTAAAGTGTTGTTTGAAAGCAGTAAAATATAAATAAATAAATACATTTGGTATCACTGTAATTGTATCAACAAGTTAACATAAGTTATGTCCTTTATACCACATGGTCACTGCTGTTAAATAAAAATAAAAAACATTACCAGAATTGCTGGTGATCAGCAGTGAACCCTAAATAGTACCAACGAAAATGTTAACAAATCCTGCAAAAATCAAGTCCTTATTTGTGTCTATATACAGAAAATTAAAAAAGGATGGCTGTCAGAATATGACAACATAAAATGCAATTTGTTACAAAAGCATTTCTATCGTGTAAAATTAGTAAAACATAAAGCTCTACATAGAAATTATACTATTGTAATTGTACCAACCCATATAAAAAAGATACAAATAATACTATACAACAGAGGATTTTGGACCATATTATCACTGCAAAAATTATTATCCCTGTTTAAAACTTATATTTTTACTCAAAATACTTTTAGAATATATAACTGTAAAACCCCTATACATTAACACATCTATACCTAAATGATGCCAGTATACCTTTATTATCTGTCAGCGGGGTAATTTCGGGGGTGGGGGGGGCCCCCGAAAAAGGCGGCTGCCGCTTAGATGGCAGACAATTAATGTTATGTATGTAGATTAAACATTAGCTATCCGATGCGTTTCCAATATAATGTAGGGGTTCATCAGGGGATCCAAAAACCACTTACTGTGGACGTCAAAAATACTGTAACGCTATATACAACACATTACGGACCTTATTGGTATGATACAAAAATATACTTAGCTAGATGCTACCAGGTTTTAATTGCTGATAACCCTCGCAGTACTTTGATATGCTGGCACCAGGATGTAAGGGAAGTCGGAGCTGATCACCTCCATTCCCTTATAAATATCTTATACCTGGCCCCTATAATGTATACTTAATAACGCCCACATATCTTATCCTAAGATTAAGGATATTGGGATATATCATTTACTGTTGCCGGGTTCCTATATCATGTATACGCATGTCGGGTACTGCCGGATCGTACAGCTCCGGATATTAAACTGCGCATGTTCAGATTCCGCAGCATGCGGCGGGCCCGGACTTCTGTTGTGCGCATGTAGGATACAATGCCCGGGAAGGTCAGCCCGGCAAGGATAATCTCGCAACACGTTGCTCTTCTATTAGTTCGCTTTATTTGCGATACCAAGGTGATTTTGCCTCCATTATTAAACTGGATGTCTTATTATAAAGATTGATAAGCTTCGATACTGTCCGTTCGCAGAACTTGATAACCCAATAAAACTAATAATGATCCAGTATGGGGCATAAAAAAGGGGCCAATATTACGGGGCACAAACATTCACTGTTTCAGCTGACCTGAATTGTCAGACTGTAAGTAATCAGTGAATATGATAAAGAATCTACAATATAACTGATACGTATTTAATGGTCTCATTTCAAGAATTTACAATGGTCCTCTGTGGAGAGTGAGTGAATGACAGAGCCGTGTGAACAAACCTAAGATGATGTTATTATAATTTACTCAATAAAGCACAAATTGTTAGGTCCTCTGAGGCCTTTGATGAACCGACTCCCTCGGTAAATCCATTGGGCTCTTTACATAGAATTTCGTCTATCACATTCCTCCCCTAGGGGGTGGTCTCACAACCTCTAGAATCAAATAACGCAGGGATTCCCATTTCTCCATTGTGATGTTCCCAAAACTTGTCGTGCTATGGGGTTTCTCTCCTAGTTTCGCATCATCCCAGAGTTCTCCCACCCTTCTCTTAAACATTCTTTTCGTTTTTACTAAGTATTGTAGTGGGCATAAGGGCTATATCACATATCATAGACTCCTTCCGACCTGCAAGTTTCGCAATCAGTCCGAATGTAACAAATTGTTTCCCATTGGCGGACTTGTAAATGACTTGGTCTGTTGTATGTATGGGCCAGGCCATGCATCTTCCTGTCCACATTTAAAACATACCAATCGGTCTCCTTTCCAACCAAGTACTTTGAGAGGGCAATGGTGTATAATGGATATGGGACCAATCTGTCCTTGATTGATTGCCTTTTCTCGTTTATTTTATCAGGGGAATAGGGGAAGGTATCCCTTCTAAATCCTGATCCAATAGCTAATATCCCCAATATTTTTGTAAGTTATGAATCACCTCTTGATTTCTATCATCAAATGTTGCCACTAGGCGCACCTATTATTTTCCATTTGTCCTCCTGGGATCTGCTTGTAGCCAATGTTGTTCTATCCTGTTTTGTGATGCCGGAAACGCAGATTCAAACCCTTGGGGGGTTTAATTTTCCCCCCCGGATTCAAAAACCAGCTTCTCAGCATGTGTGACGGTCTCCTAAAGTCCTCTTCTTCTGGAAAAATTTCTCTCCAATTTCCAGAAATTGGATTTTTGGTAATCCCTCCTTCTACCAGGGTGGGGATGATAACTGTACCAATGCCTGAAAGCTGTTGGTTGCTGTGGGTTTTGTACGATGTCCTGTATGGATATTGCCATTTCGTGTCTTTGACATTAGGACATCCAAAAAGGGGTAGGCACATCTCCTGCATTTCAAAAGTGAAAATGACATTCCGATCCTTGTTCTGTGGAGTTGTGCAACAACTCTCAAAGAGACACCTTGTGCCCTCCCAGAGGATGATGAATAAAAATCTGGGGGGGGCCACTGATCAATCCCCTGGTTGGGCACCAAGGTGCCTCCCACCAGCCTGGAACAAATTTGCATATGCGGGAGCAAAGTGATCCCCATTGCAGTGACCCTTGAGCTTGTGGAAGTCTTGTTGCAAAAAGACAATGTAATTATGTTCTTAAAACAAAATCCTCAGTAATCTGATCACAAAAGCATTTATGAGCTGAAATTCTGTACTCTTGTAGACAAGAAATGTTCTCTGGCCAGGATACCCCCCATATCTAATGTGGCCTATTACTATACAAACGTTCCACATATATAGAGCCTAACAGTACTTCTTTATTGACCGCAATACCATCCATCTACGCAGAGAAGATCAGAGTGTCCCTTATATACTGAGGGCAATGTAGTTAAAAGTCCTGTTGGATGTTATCTATATAAAATCCTAACATTCTGTGGATTGATCCCCACACTGCGACTATTGAGTCTACTTTTACTGGGGAAAACCTTATGGATCTTAGGTACTGAGTAGAACGTGGGTTACTGAGATTACATGGCATATAAATTTGACACTCTGTGTGCGATATCAGGCCATTTCTAGTCCTCCACGAGTACTGTCTCTAGTTCCATAGCAACTGTTGTCGTAGGGTCTCAGGCAGACAGAATATCATAAACACATTCTAATCTTTAGGAGGTCATTAACAATCCTTTTATACATGTCATGATTTAATATGACTATGTGTCCCCCCTTGTCCCGAGGTTTAATGATTGTGACCTTGTCCCGTCAATTGCAAGGTTATGCTTGTCAATTCCTCTCTTGCGGAGGTTATTGTGAAATGGTGCTTCTGTTCACTTAAATGACGAAGGTTCTTGGGAAGATATTGTAAAAACACAAGTCAATCTCATGTGTGTCTTAGCTGATTTGGGCATTCTCTGCTCTTTAGCTTGAGTTAGTATGTCCCTCTCTCATATCTTCCTCAAGTATAGACACTAACGTGTGTATGCCCTCTAGGTCCTGCGTTGTGACACCCAATTGATGGCATTCAATTTTATCTTTAATTTTGAAAAATTTATGCCATTTAAGCTTACGAACAAATAAATGTAGATCTTTGATCCATGTAAAATCACTGAACTTAGTAGTGGGCACAAAGGTTAAACCTCTCTGTAAGATCTGTAATTCTCTGTTACTCAGTTCCCTATCTGTAAGATTGATTATCTGATGGTGATCTGGTATCAGTGCTTCTGACGGTGTCTCAGGCCCGACGCAGGGCCCCCCCACCCCTCTAAAAAAGGGGGGGCATTGGAGTTGCCAGAGGATGAGGAGGCATAGTAATCCATATGTACTCCCCTTTCTCCTAAATTCTGTCGTGGGCCCCATTTTTTTGATCTATTCCCTCTTGATCTGCCCCTAGATTTTGTAGTTGTTTGTGAATTAGTGTCTGAAGATTCTGCGTCTGACGACACTACTTCTCTAGACATGTACAGAAATCCCACAGCAACCAACAGCTTGCTGCATTGGGACAGTTATCATCCCCTACCCTGTAGAAGAGGGATACCAAAAGGTCAATTTCTGAGAATTAAGAGAAATTTTTCCAGAGAAGAGGACTTTAGGAGACAGTCACACATGCTGAGAAGCAGGTTTTTGAATCGGGGATACCCCCCAAGGGTTTTGAATTCTGCTTTCCGGCATGCACAAAAACAGGATAGAACAGCATTGCTACAAGCCAGATCCCAGGGGACAAGGAAAATAATGAGGTGCGCCTAGTGGCAAAATTTGATGATAAAAATCAAGAAGTGATTCATATCTTACAAAAATATTGGGGGATATTAGCTTTGGATCAGGATTTAGAGGGATACCTTCCCTTACGTCCCCTGATAACATACCGAAAAGGCAGATCAATCAAAGACAGATTGGTCCATATCCATTATACACCATTGCCCTCTCAAAGTACTTGGTTGGAAAGGAGACCGATTGGTATGTTTAAATGTGGACAGAGATGCGTGGCCTGCCCATACATACAACAGACCAAGTCATTTACAAGTGCCTCCAATGGGAAACAATTTTACATTCGGGACTTTGCTAACTGCAGGACGGAAGGAGTAGTGTATATGTGTATATGCCCTTGCCCACTCAATTACATAGTAAAAACGAAAAGAATGTTTAAGAGAAGGGTGGGAGAACATCTGGGGGATGTGCGAAATAGGAGAGATACCCCAGTAGCATGACATGTTTGGGAACATCACAATGGAGAATGGGAATCCCTGCGTTTTTTGATTCTAGAGGTTGTGAGACCACCCCCTGAAGACATCCCAGTTTATCATGTGCAAAATCCACCTTTGGTATCGCAAATAAGGCGGAACTAAATAGAAGAGCACTTGTTGCTGAGATTATCCTTGCCGGGCTGACCGTTCCCGGGCAGTGTATCCGGACATGCGCACATCAGAGTCCGGGACGCCGCATGCTGCCGGAATTCTGACATCCGCAGTTTAACATCCGGGACGCCGTACGATCTGGCAGTACCCGGACATGCGTATACATGATATAGGAACCCGGCAACAGGTAAGAATGATATATACCAATTCCTTAATCTTAGGGATAAGATAGTGGGCGTTATTAGTATACATTATAGGGGCCGTATAAGGTATTTATAAGGGAACAGAGGTGATCAGCTCCATCTCCTTACATCCTGGGTGCCAGCATATCAAAGTACTGCGAGGGTTATCAGCAATTATACCTGGTAGCATCTAGCTAAGAATATTTTTCTATCTGACCTAATAAGGTCGTAATGTGTTGTATATAGCGTTACAGAATTTGACTCCACAGTAAGTGTTTTTTGGATCCCCTGATGAACCCTACATTATATGGGGGAAACGCGTCGGGATTGCTATGTTTAGATGCTACATACATACATTGATATTGTCTGCCATCTAAGCGGAGCCGTCCTTTTTCGGGGCGATTACCCAGCTGACAGATAATAGAAGGTATACTGCATCATTTAGGTATGTGATGGTAATGTATAGGGGTTTAAGTTATATAGTCTTAAAGTAATTTAGTAAAAGTTAAGTTTTAACAGGGATTATAATTTTTGCAGTGATATACCAACCCTTATAGTAAAGATATAATGCCATTTATACTGCACAACAAATTCTGTAAAAATGTAATCCAAAAAACAATAGCAAAATTGCTGTACTTTTTTTCCATTTTCACTGCTCAAAGCTAAAAAAAACCCAGTGAAACACCTGTGGTCCCAGAATGCACAAGACAGTACTAAACACTGAGGGGTGTTGATTGTAAGATGGGGTCACTTCTGGAAAGTTTCACCTGTACTGGTGGTTTGCATGCAGTGCAAATACAACATAGTAAATATCAGTACTTCCCTTGTACTCCCTGCCATGTGCCCAAACAGAAGATTACACCCACATATAGGGTGTTGCCTTTCTCATAAGAAATTGCATAGAAAATTTTAGGATGCCTATTTTCCAGAATTTCTTGTGAAAGCAAAACACTTTCAACTAAAACTGCATATTATTGGGGAAAATTTAAATTTCCATGTTCACAACTTAACAAAAAAAATTGTAAAACAGCTGTACGGTCAATATACACTTATTACAACCCTATATACATTCCTTTGCATAGCAAATTTTAGGATGCCTATTTTCCAGAATTTCTTGTGAAAGCAAAACACTTTCAACTAAAACTGCATATTATTGGGGAAAATTTAAATTTCCATGTTCACAACTTAACAAAAAAAATTGTAAAACAGCTGTACGGTCAATATACACTTATTACAACCCTATATACATTCCTTAAGAGGTATAGTTTCAAAAATGAGGTCTTTTTAGGGTTGTTTATTAAGTTTTAGCACATTAGTGTATCTGTAAACCAGTAATGGTGTCTAAAAAGTACCCTAATGAAAATGAGACCCCAAAATCCATAATTACTCCTTTTTTTTGAGACTTGTGGTTGAGTCAAATAGTACACTAGAGTGACATATGGGAGATCTCTAAAAAAAGTAAAATCAGGGAATCAATATTGAGTTGTACTTCCCTGTCAATATCTACCGTGTTCCAGTGAATAATCTGCAAATAAGTGAAAATATTAAATGGAACTTCTAAACACCTAGAAGGTTAACAACTTTTTAAAATGCTGTTTATAATACTATCAAGAGTGTAGTTTCTTAGAGGGAGTCATTTATAGGGATATCTAACATACAAACCCTCATTGCCAAATTAGAACTGCACTGGTCCTGTCATGATCGAGCCCGACAGACCTTCAGCTGTGTGTTCTAATCTCCAGCCACGGCGGGAGCGACGTAAAATGTGGTTTATGACATAAGTGTGAACTTGGTTTTATTTTCTGCATTCACTAATTGATTCCTGGCCAACGCCTTGGCCAGGAATCATCCAGCACTCCACTACTCCACTAGTTAACCTGGTTTCTTGCTGACCTTGTTTGAGTGACAGTCCTTTATTCCAATCTGGTCCTGTGCTTTATCCACCTATTACCTCTGTTCTTTTTTCTCTTGTTCCCTTTATAAGGAGTACTCTACCTACGATGCTGCCTGCTATAGAGGTCTTTTTGCCTGTAGCTAGTGTTTCCTTTCTGCTGTCCTTTCTGTTATCTGACCCTGTTGTGCTACTGACTATTCTCTCTCCCAGTGATTTTGTACTTCTGCGCCCGACCGGCATTGACCTTTTGCTTGGACTCCATTTACCCCTTCGTCACACGTTTTTGTACCTCGCTGCCCGTTCTATTACCGACTTGGACCGCCTGACCATGTTTACTTGTTTTGTGTTTGTTTGTCCTTGTCTGTCTTGCACTTTGCTCAGTGTAGTCGCTAGTCTTCCGGTTGGGGTCAGCCTATTAAGGAATCGGGTTCCCTAAAACGCAGGGACAGAGGCTGGAACTCACTTCAGGGCCTCACGTGTCTGTGTCTTGGTGTGTGTCCCTGACCGATCCCTAAAACAAAATCTATTTTGCAAATGTTCTTGAAAATGGGAAAAATTACTACTAAACTTATAACACCCCCAATGTTGTAAAAAAAGACATTAAAAAATTATATGAACAGAAATTAGACATATGTTAGATGTTAGTTGCAAACAATTTTGTGTGGTATAACTATTAGTCTTACACACATACATTTTTGAACAATGAAAATGGCATATTTTTCTACATTTTTACAACATTTTAATATTTCCTGTGACAATGTGCCACGAAAAACAATCTCTGAATCACACAGGTAAAAGCATTAAAAAAAATTTCTCACATAAAGTGACACATGTCAGATTTGAAAAGTGGGGCTTTGTCATAGAGGTCAAAACTGGCTTGATCGTTTAGGGTTTTAAGTAAGACATGTCTGTTAGCCAACTTTATTTAGCACCAAGTACATTATCACAATATAATTTGTATCTGTTTTCCACACGATTTAGCTTAAATAGTTTGACTTTAGCTTAAATAGTTACATGTTTTATCAACATTTATTGAATTGACAAAATAAGTCTTCTTAGCAATAAGTTTTCTTTTTGCAACACAATTTGAAATTTGGAAGTGACTGGGCAGGCTTTTTAATTAGTCAGTCAAGCATAGATTATATATGATTATTTCATTTTATAAAATTTAGATAATTAAAATCTTAAACACATTTACTGAAGATGGTATCACTCTTTAACTGTTCATTACCTTTAGATAATTGGTAGATAATTTCACCAAGTTGTAATTTATGTGATTCTATCGGGTTTACATGTACCGTACCAAAATAAATATTCGTGCAGATTTGTATTTTTGTCTTTGGAATTAGTCGTCTTCTTCCAACCTGACATCAAGATATGTAAAGCTGACAACCTTTAAAATGTTTTAGCTTTTCCGAACTAAGGGTTTGTATAGCAATAAATATCAGCATAATGAAGATGAATGACAAGTCAGGAAAGACATTTTAGTTGCAGCCAAAATATTTAATTAAACATAACATTAGCATTACTTCTGTCCACATGGATTACTGAAAATACAGTAAAGTTCAATTGTTCTGCCCTTAGGCTAAATAAATCACTTCTTAATCTGATGTTGTTGAAATTTAAAATTGCACAATGGTATATTCCATACAATAAGACTGCAGGTAAAAAAATAAAAAAATACAATAATTCTGCACATATAGTGGGTTAGACAAGTTATCCGCCCCCATTGAACTGTTCCTCATTTTTAAATGTTACAGATACAAACTTAAATGTGCTTTATTTAGCAACACAAAGTGCCAATAATTTGTGAAGTGTAAAGAAAGTGATTAATACTTTTTTTTAAATATGTATATGCATTCAGCCTCTCCCACCCACACCTACCTCTCCCTGAATCAATACTCTGTAGGAAAACCTTTAGCGGCCATGACAGCTGTAGGCTGTTGGTGGATGTTTCTACTAGCAGTAGCTTACATCTTCTAGAGGCTAGAATTTTTCCTCAATCTTCTTTGCAAAGCAGCTTTAGCTCAGTCAGATTGGTTGGTGAACAGCAATTTTCAAATCATGTCACAGGTACTCAATGGGATTTAGGGGGGGGGGACGACTAATGTGGAATGATCAAAATATGACCGAGTTACAAGTAGTAGGAAACCATGGCATATCAAATTAAATATGAATATTTATGCAAATTTATTCAAAAGTTTTTGTATTTGCAAAGTGTGTCGAATACTGCTTACAAAGAACATATATAACAAAAGTTACAATGGTACAATAGATGCATAGATGTAAGTCAAGTGACATTTCAGTTGTAGTCTTTGTCAAAACTGACATCTGGGTGAGGCACGTATAGATAGAAATATGTAGGTACATGGCAGTAATGTACACAAAAAAAAAGATCAGTGCTGTGGAGAAGGAGTCATAAAGGGAGCAAGTAGGGTATCCCGATGGGAGCTGTTGAAAGCAGGAAGAATAGAGGAGGACTTCCGATGCATCTTGTATATGTCAGCGACTGGACAGAGGGCCCGCACACCATGCCTAATTACGCCCTGGCCCTCTGTCGCGAGCATTTGCAGGCATGTCTGTGTGGGCACTCCGCTATTTGGCCTAGTAAATCTAAGGCCTTAGACATATCAGGGGATGGCCGAACATCATCACAATGACGTCATATCATCGTGCTACTTGCACCAACTTCACTAGGAGAAGCCCGATTTGCCCAGACTGCTGCTCATTGGGGAATGGAAAGAGGTGCGTTTATTTTTAGCTATTTTTTCATCTAATGGGGTCCGACCTGCTGGGGGCCTATCTATTGCCTACCTAGGAGCAATCTACCTATCTACCTCGTGCCTATTTAGTGCCTAACTACAGCCATTCTGCCTGCCTGCCTACCTAGGGAAAATCTACCTACCTACCTGGGACCTAAATACTGCCTATCTATATATCTATCATAGGCCTACCTACCTACCTACAGCCAATCTAACTGCCCATCCCAGGCCTAACTACTGTCTATCTACCTATCTGTGGCCTACCTAGGGGCAATCTATCTACCTAACTGGGGCCTATCAAGTGCCTACCTGTCTACATGGGGCAAATCTAGTGCCTACCTACCTACAACCAATCTACCTGTCTACATAGGGACAATCTACCTACCTGGGGCCTAACTACTGCCTTCCTACCTACCTAGGGGCAATCTACCTACCTACCATGGGTCCTAACTACTGCCTACCTACCTAGGGGCAATCTACGTACCTTCCATGGGCCTACATACCTGGGACCTAACAACTGCTATTTAGTATTCATGCTGCCCTAGGCATTAGAGATAGCCGTTAGCCAAATGTTGATTAGTTTTTCTATATTTTACAGGTTTCCACTCTGGATTATGTTGGATGAGTGTTGGATCCATTTAATGCCCCCAAGTTGACGTATGGGTAGGTCCTGCAGATCGTGTGTGCTCACAAGAGAGCCCTGCATGATCAATGGTATATTGCTGGCCTCATGCCGCATCACCCATGGCCGCGATGTATTATCATCACCGCAGCTAAGTAACAGACAGAAGAAGGAAGCTTCTTCTGTCTGCTGTTGGCACAGCAATGGCAATTGGCCGCTGCTGGTCTCCTACTAGAAAGCCAGGGAAGTGAAAGAAACACTTTCCAGGCTGTCTGTGATGTCACCATGCCCCGAAATGCATTGTAGGCATTGGCGAGCATTTCTGCTCTGTACTGATTTGTATTATATCAGTGATCTGAGGATCACTGATACAAAACTTTGTATATGGAAAAATAAAAAAAAGTTATGGCTATCAGAAGACAGCGATGCATACATATTGTTTTACACAATAAAAACACTTTTTGTGCTTCAACATACAAAACTACCGTATATACTCGAGTATAAGCCGAGTTTTTCAGCACAAAAAATGTGCTGAAAAATCCCCCCTCGGCTTATACTCGAGTCACTGTCGGCGCTCGGGCGCTGCGATGGCCTGAGTGCCGACAGGGACGCTTCAGTTATATGCGACTCCTCAGGGAGCGCATATAGCTGAAGGCCGAGTACAGCTGACAGCCTCCGGGCGCTGCGATGGCCCGGGCGCGGTCAGCGATCTCCTCCCCTATGTGCGACTCCTCCGGAGCGCACACAGGTGAAGAGATACTACTGCGGCGCAGAGAGCTAGCGCTCCCTGCTCCGCAGTGGACTCCGGGCGGCCGCAAACTCGCGGCCGTCCGGAGTTTCCGGCACAGGCAGTGTGTGTCATCACGCTGCGTGCGCGGCCTGATGACATCACCTGTCTGTGCCGAGAAGACCGAGGAGCACGCGGGAGGCGGAGCAGCGAGGAGGCAGAGCAGCGGGGAGCCAGGTAAGTGTTTTTTTTTGTTTTAAAACCCTGCCTATAGTTTACCTATAGGACCTATACCTGCCTATACCCTGCCTACAGCCTACCTATAGGACCTATACCTGCCTATACCCTGCCTACAGCCTACCTATACCTGCCTATAGCCAACCTAGAGGAACTATACCTGCCTATACCCTGCCTATAGCCTACCTAGAGGACCTATACCTGCCTATAGCCTACCTGGAGGACCTATACCTGCCTATAGCCTGCCTAGGGAGCCTATACCTGCCTAGAGCCTGCCTAGGGGAACCTATACCTGCCTATAACGACCTATACCTGCCTAGGGGACCTATACCATGCCTATAGCCTGCCTAGGGTGACCTATACCATGCTTATAGCCTGCCTAGGGGGACCTATAACTGCCTATAACGACCTATACCTGCCTATAACCTGCCTAGGGGGACTTATACCTGCCTATAACGACCTATACTAGCCTATAACCTGCCTATGGGGGACCTATAGCTGCCTATATCTGCCTATGGGGGACATTAAACTGCCTATACCAGCCTATATCTGCCTATGGGGACATTAAACTGCCTATATCTGCCTATGTAATTTTATTGGTATCTATTTTTATTTTTAAAATTCACCAGTAGCCGCTGCATTTTTCACCCTAGGCTTATACTCGAGTCAATAAGCTTTCCCGTTTTTTGTGGCAAAAGTAGGTGCCTCGGCTTATACTCGGGTCGGCTTATACTCGAGTATATACGGTATATAAATTGGGTATCATCATAATTGTATTGACTCCCAGAATAAAACTAACTTGTTATGTAGTTATGTTAAAATTAAATGAAAAAACACTACTAGGATTGCAGTATTTTCTTCACCCTGCCTTCCAAAAAATGGATCTAAAACCGATCAAAAAGCCTTGTTCCCCAAAAAACGATACCAATAAAAACGTCAATGCATTCCACAAAAAAAAAATCCCTTAAACATCCCTGTACACAGAAAAATAAAAAAGTTATGGTTCTCAGACTATGGCGATGTAAAAATGTGTTTTCCTTATTGAATAAAAGTGTATTTATTTGTAAAAGCAGTAAAACATAAAAATTACAAATTGCTTATCATTGTAATCATAGAGACCTGTTGAGTAAAGCTAGCATGTAATTTATACCGCACAGTAACCGCTGTTACTATGGGTACTACTATAGAGTACTACCGAACTTGGAAGAAATTGTGTAACAAAATTTGGGATTCTTTTTTTCCAGGATTCCATGTAAAAATTAAACATTTTTAGCTAAAATTGCAGATTTTTGGGAAAAAATATATTTTTTCATTTCAACGCTAAAAAAAATTGTGAAACACCTGTGGGGTCGATATACTCACTGCACCCCTGTATATATTCCTTAAGCGGTGTAGTTTCTAATATGGGGTCTTTTTAAGGTGCTTGCAAACCTGGAATGGCGCCTAAATAAAATCATATTAAAAATGAGAACCCAGAGTCCGGTAGGTGCTTCTCCTACTCTGAGGCTTGTGGTTGAGCCAAATAGCACACCAGGGCCACATATGGAATATCTCTGAAAACAGCAGAATCTGTGAAATCAATAATAAGTTGCATTTCCCTGGTCATATCTACCGTTTTACTGTCAATAATGAATACACACTAAAAACCTGCAAAAAAGTTTGCTTTAATTTCTTTTAAATACCTAAAGAGTTAACAAACTTCCTAAACACTGTTGTAAACACTTTAAGGGGTGCAGTTTCTTAGGTAAAGTTTAACATACAGGCCTAGCCAGTCTCCAGACCTTAATCCCATAGAAAACTTAAAGAGGTAGTTGAAGCTGAGTCGTCTGGCGACAACCTCAAAATTTTAGTGATTTAGAGAAGATCTGCAAAGAGGAGTGGACCAAAATTCCTCCTGACATGTGCGCAAACCTCATCATCAACTACAAAAAACATCTGACTGCTGTCCTTGCCAACAAGGGTTTTGCCACCAAGCCTTAAGTCTTGTATGCCAGAGGTATCAAACACTTATTTCTCACTGCAAAGTGCAAATACATTTATATAATTTACACAATGTGATTTACTGGATGTTATTTTGGATATTCTATCCCTCAATATTAAAATTAAAGGAGTTGTCTCATCTCATTACAAGCTTTCAGCCTATCCCTGTGCCTGGCAGTTGAATTGAGGGGCATGCTTCTTGTCTGCCTCTTCTCCTCCCTCTTCCCCCCTCCCCTCAGCACACAGACAGCTCTCCTCTGTAACTTCTATACAGCGCGGGGGGGTGGGCAGGGGGTTTGCTGCCAGAGTTAACCCTGTGTTTGCCTGCCTAGGTCTGCTGCAGGCACCTGGATCAGCGGTATTTTTAGCTCCACGGAGACATAGTGAGAGGGCTGATCGATGGTTGTGGAGCCAGAGGTCTGTGAAGCTGTGTATGCTAATAGCAGAGCAGGGGAGATGCAAGTGTTCCTATACCCCCTGCTCAGCATACTAATCTGTACATCACCAGCAACAAACAGACGCTGTCAGAACAGACACAGGGCAGCTGTGAAGTGTTACTATACTCAGGATGTGTCACTAGTACAGCAGAGCATGAAGCATTCACATGCCCCCCTGATCTGTATAGTATTAGTATAGTCACAGTTCCACAGACACATCATGATTATAGTAACACACAGGGTGACTGCTGTCACATCTATTGAGCAGCCTCACCTCTGCTCTCTTCAATCTGTGTAGAGAGCAGGAGGAAGCAGGCACACACAGGGTTAATCCAGGCAGCACAGACACAGAAGCCAGAGCCTTCCCCCTCCCTCCACTACAGAAGCATTCTCTGCTCCAACCTGTATTCTGAAGCTGATGAGTCATACAGACCTGACTGCCAGTGAGATAAAGATCAACAGGTTGGCTGCTATAGAGATTTGAGAAGCTGATGTACTACTACTAACAGGGCTAACTCAAAATCAGTAGGACATTTGTAATGAACATATATTGCAAAGCTGCTTGTTTTTTTAAAGATCTTTTAATTAAAACCCAATCATTGTAGCGAGACAACCCCTTTAACCTACCCTTAAAATTATAGATTGTTCATGTCTTTGTCAGTGAGCAAACTTACACAATCAGCAGGGGGTTAAATAATTATTTCTTTCGCACATGCCTTTTCAGCTTTACCCAGGGATTACAATATTTTGTTCGTTATGTGAATTGTATTCTGTATTCTTTAGCGGTTTTCCTCTCAAGATGCCTATTTGTAATTGGCAATCTTCCCAGAGCACAGTTCCGTAGTGGGTGGAGACTGCTATTATGTCTTCTGTACACTTCTTCTCTATTTCTATCTCTTACAAAAGTATATGGCAGTCTGGAGGACAATAAACATGAATGTGCTGTGTTGCTGTGAATGCAGCACAGATGCAAGACAGCACACTATCTAAAAGTCAAATGGTGGTGCCGTTTGTTTGTCTGTACCTCTCTCTACTTCCTCCTGCTCTTCCCTTTCCCTACTCCATAAACTTCTATAAGAAGCAGTTGATCTCTTAGGGCGACATGCCAGTTTTAAATCTCTTTAGAGGAGTGTTGAAGGTGCCAGTATGTATCAAAGTGTCTTACAGCACTTTATACATGTGTCCACTTTATACATGTGTCCAGTTCTTCAGCAACATTTGTCTCGGCTATTCCACTTTGAAATTGGTATAAATTTGTACGACAGTTATGCTCCAAACTTTGGTTCATTAGTATTTTTCACTCTAAACTTTGTTGCATTTGTACAGACTCCCATATACAGATTTCTCATTTGCTTTAGTGATCAGAAGAGGAGGCAGAAGAAGATGGTGATGAGTCTGATAAGTAAAGACAAAAGCATTTTTCTGTCATAAGATATTTTACAAAGTTCCTTTTTCACACTTGTAATATTGATATATGGTGAAACTATTTCAACTGTACTTATTCTTTAATCTGTTCCTGACAAACACTAAGGTGACAGTACTTTTGTTATTTTCATTCCTTCCTTCTCAGAGCAAGAATTCATTTTATTTTTCTGTTCAATTTCTGTTGATGTTTTTTGCAGGATTAGTTGTATTTTTAGTTGTATTATTCAAACTTGCATAAAATCTACTGAATACCAAAATATTTTTTTTTGGTCGAGTGGAATGTGAAAAAAAAACTTTTTGGATTTTATTTTTAATGTAGTTCACTATATGATATAAATGACTGTATATTTTAGTGATATATTTTACTACTGTTTTAAAATTTGCATTGCCATTTTGTGTGACAAATAAATTTTTATTTTCCTGTAAAAATATCTGTTAAGGCACAATTTTTATGTGTTAACGGTCCTATTTGTACATACAACATATTAATCCTTATTTGTTCATACAAATTTTTCATCATTTCTTGTTCCAATTTTTTGATGAGGTATGACATCCCAGAAGAAAAAAAACAGTTCTGTTGCTGTTCAGGATAAGAGACGAGCGAGCAATAAATAGTTCTAGTTCGATTAGAACCCCGAACGTTAGTGTGCTCAGTTTGAGATTCTATTCAAACTAGAACTCGAACCCCATTAAAGTCAATGGGAGAAGATGTTCTAGTTAACTATTATACCTATACAGGTAAGGAGAAGCTGTAATTACCATCCATTACACTTCATCTCTTTCAATGGCTAACTGAAGAGATGAGGGCAGATTGCAAGCAGGGGCGTAGCTATAGAAGGTGCAGCGGTAGCAGATGCTACGGGGCCCTGCATCCTGAGGGGGCCCAAAAGCTCCTTTGACACATAGAAGATTTGGAGACGTTTGTTATACAATTACTGAACCCCCAAAACAGCAAAAACTTAACTTTTGGGGCCTTGAGTATGATTTAGCAAATACAAGCACTATGTATAATATATATTCATGTATATATTAGAGTTAGGCGTTATGTAAGCCTGCAAATGTCACCAAATAACAGATTCTGGGTGTGGGAAAGATGCAGCCAGCAATACCAAACTCCCTAACTATTGTTGTCTATGGAGAGGAAAATGCTATCTAACTAAGAGCAGTCTGTACAGTACAGAGAGTGAGCTGAAAATGGCATTCACAGGGCAATACTGTGAAATATTTATAAAATTTTCATGTGATTTTAGCAGCCATAAAAGCTCTACACCTCAGCGATGACGTTGTTGACGCTTCTCTGTGTTCTGCACTGATTGGATGGCCGGCAAAAGTGCAGAAAGGTGATTGGATGGCCGCCAAAAGTGCAGAAAGCCATTGAAAACAAAACTGAAAATGGCGTGTCGAACTAGAACTTTACTTGAACTAACTGTAAAATGTTTGGTTCGTTTCGAATTCTGAAAATTCAAGAAGTTCTTCTAGAACTTAACTTTTCTAGAACAGTTTGATCAACATCATTCACAATAAATAAGGTTAAATTTTATAGATCACAGTTATACGGGTGATTTGAATGACGAATACAAAGTGGCACCAACCTCCTATGTAATGACCGTGTTTGTGCTAGTAGTGGGCATCAGCTGCAATTAACAGTTAGCTCCTAATATGCACTCCCTTTATGACATTGTGATGTACATGTTCATTATATGCTGGAAAGGATTTAAATCATGTACATATTCGAGTCACATTATTATGACCATTTCTTACTTTCGATGTCGGCATAGTGCAGCCCATAAAGGAAGTCACATGTCCTAAGCTGGCTTGGTGGGTGAATAAGGTGTGTGATTGCCTGTCTGCAAACATAAGTAGTTCTTGGACTGTTTGTGTAATGGTGTGGAAGTGTATCATGAGTGGACAAGTGGAACCATTATGAATAAGCAATGAGAAAACTACAGAGCACCACATGTTATTGATGTGGGAGGTCAATGTTAGCTACAAAGGTAGAGCAGTTTACCACCAAAATGAACCAGAGGGCTACCGGATGTGTGTAAAACAATAGTTCAGAAAAATCTACAGATGTAGCAGAGTACAGCTTGACCGTGATATCACGACTTTTCATATTATCTGCTCTGATCTGTAAACAAAGGCATTTGGAAAGCATTGAAAAAGGTGAGATAACACTCTGTGCCATGATATCACGGTGCAATATCTGTTCTGTTTATTTCTGCTACATCTGTACCACATAAGGGGCTAAAAAGAAGATGAATGGTCACTGCACCTTTCCTAACAAAGTTGCATCAGCAGAAGAGACTTCAATTTTCTTGGCAGTAAGGGAATTGGGCCTCCACTGATTGGCAAAGTGGGAAAAATCAGAGAACACCCACCTTGCAACCACTGCTGGAAGAACACAAGCTGGTGGCAGAAGCGTTATGGTCTGGGGAATAGTTTGTGGTATTTTCTGGGCCTATTCATCCATGTTAAAGGCACGCTCAACCAACTTGGGTATGACTCCATTCATGATGATCACATACACACATACATGCTGATTGTCTTCACTAGGGCAGATGAGATCTTCTAGGAAGACAATGTGACATGTCACACAGCTAGACATATCCAACATTAATTAGAAGAAGATAAACAAGCTATTTAATATTCCTGACTTAAACCCAATTGAACATCTGGGGCACCACCTTGATCATTGTGTTCACTCTATGGATCCTTGCTTGTGCACTCTCCAGCAGGTGTGGGCTGCACTAGTCACCATGGCTTTAGACACCAGGACCTAACTGAATCACTCACATGGTTTCTAGCTGCTGACCATGCTACACACGATGGTTACTCTGGATATAGGCTGGTGGTCATAATAATGTGACTCGGTTTTGTAGATGGGTAGCAATTCTGTTAGATTGCATGATTTTTCTGGTTGAAATTGCCAATTGTTGATTAACAAGATACTAAAGACTAAAACTATAATGACTTACAGCACAAAGATACTTAATGCACGAAAATATCTCTGTGGTAGCTTTAAAAATAAAATCTAATTGATCTTTAACACCAGAAAAATGTAAAAATGCATCATAGCTTAATTAAAAACATAAGTGTAACTCTAACATGCTCAGCATACAAATGGCTTCAAAAATCCTCTGCCTGACTGTTGCTGAGCAACTAAAAACTACAAAACATAAGGATTTAGAATGAGTACGCCCAGGACTTTTACCCCTTAATCTCTTTAATCCACAAAAATGTAGATTAGTTAAGCAATAGAGAACAATTAATTTGACACACTTTATCCGTGATTTTTGAGAAATCCTTAAAATAGGGAGTCTACACAGAAGTGAAAAAGCTTTACACACTTATATGGAGAAATATATCACTTTACACTAACACAGGTGTCTAAGAAAGATCTCTACCTCGTAGTAGGCTGGTCTCGCAAAAAGCAGTTTGAAGCTTTTTTTGGCTTTCACTATTTGCTAAAACACTGCAGCAAGATGTTAGTTAAAAGTCTAACAAAATGTCACACAATACACTCTCTGAATATAATATTCCCTTATACTGTATTTTATGACAATAAAACAGATAAATGCAAGGTTATGCAAGTGGGAAGGAAAAATCCATTCCATAATTACTTGCTAACAGAAAAACTATGGGTAAAACTGACATGGAAAAGGACTTGGGAATCTTAGTATTTGACAGTAAACTTAGCTGCTTCAGCTACTGCAAAAGAAAATAGGATCATGGGGTGTATTAAAAGGGGCATAGATGCACATGATGAGAACATTACTCTCCCATTATACAAGTCACTGGTTAGACCACACATGGAATATTGTGGACAGTTTTGGGCACCAGCACATAAAAAAGACATAGTAAAGCTTGAACAGGTTCAAAAGTGGGCAATGAAAGAAATTAAAGGACTGGGTGGACTATAATACCCAAAATGATTGGCGAGATTCGGGTTGTTTTGTTTAGTGAAAAGACGTTTTTGGGGGGACATAATAAATATGTATAAATACATCAAAGGTCAATATAGTGATCTCTCTCAAGATTGATTTATACTCAGAATTGTATCTAGAACAAGGTGGCATCTTCTACGCCAAGAGGAAAGAAAGTTTTTGCATAAAAATAGAAAGGGATTCTTTACTGTAAGAGCAGTGAGACTGTGGAACTCTCTGCCAGAAGAACTTGGCATGGTGAATTCACTAACATAGTTCAAAAAGGGTCTGGATGTATTTCTATAGTGTAATAATATAACAAGTTATAGTGACTAAGATTGTAGAGAAGGGTCGTTGATCCATGGATTTATTCTGATTGCCAGATTTTAGTTGGAAAATAATTTTTTCCTAAAATGAGGACACTTGGCTTCTACCAGATGAGGGTTTTCGCCTTAGTCCGGATCAACACTAGAGCACAATAAGTTGAACTTGATGAGAAGATGCTATTTTTCAGTTTCACAAACTATGTAACTATGAAGCTACATAAAAAAGTGTCACACATAGTGCACTCTAACAATATCAGTGCATCTAAGGTGTACCTGTCACCATGCACTATGCCTTGATAACAGGGTCTCTACATCTTTCTGAAAATATCATTACCACCCATAGTGCCCCTATATATGTTTTTAAAATAACAATAGCTCTGAAAATAATATCACCTTTAGTGCCCTTTCACAAATTTTGTAACCTCAAAAATATTTGTAACACACAAATTGCCCCTGAAAACATAAATACCACCCTGGAAACATGACTGGCATATATTGTGCCCTTGCAAATAGTGCACCATATATTAATAAATGTTCCAGCCATAGTACACTCTGTTAAAATTATTGCCACACACTGTGCCCTTGAAAATATTTGTACCATCTATAGTATCATCTGAAAGAAGAATGTTACACAGAGTGCCCCCAGTATATATTAATGCCACACACAAAGCCTGTGAAAATGCTTATGCCACCTGTAGTGTCCCAGTCCCTATCACCATACTTTCTTCTACAGTCCAGTTCTGGCCTCTTCTAGCCAAGATCAGACGGATTGATGATGACAGTGTGATCAGGCCATGACTGTCAATGTGCCCAACTGGGCGGATTCTTGGAGGTCTACTCGTAATCTCATACAGGGGCTTTGGCTGGTGAATCCCCTGGTTGGCTTCAACCCTCGGCAGGTTTTCAACTATTTGCATGTCTTCAGCGTGCATACAGTTGAAAGCTATAGCAGAGTAGAGGACCATTGTCTTCTTTCCCTCCTGGGGATGCTTGTGCCATTTCCTTTTTTAGGCCAAAAACCTAAGGCGATCTGCCTTAGACTTTTGTCATACAAAATGTAATCAATTAGGCCTTCAGAAATAATCAGAAATGATGGCTGTTTTGTGTGTCTTCTCATGGAATACCTTTTGTGCATCAAGCCGCAATAAATTTGTAGTGGGTGCCACAGAAGTCCTTTCTTCTATATTGGTCCTATATAACTACTTACCTTAAGGGCTATATACCTACCTGTCTACTAACGGGGTTTTATATATCTGCCTACTAAGAGGGATAGATACCTAACTACCTACCTGGGGCCTTTATAAATAACTAACTGCTGTGGTTGCTATATACCTACCCATCTACTTAAGGAGGGACCTATGTACTTACCAACATGATGAGGTTCTTATATACCTACCTACTGTGGGACCTATATAACTATATGTATACTAACTGGGGTGCCTATGTACCAACTACCTACTGAGGGGGCAATATACCAACCTACTGGGCTCCTAGAAACTTACCTACCTACTTAATGGGGTCTATATACCTGCTTAAAGGGGTGTTATCGTTTCATTAAATGGTCTTCAGAATAAGGGGACAGTGAAAACAAGCAACTTTGCAATTGGATGTCATTAGCAAAGCTGCCTTGTTCTCACAGTGTCCCTTATCTTGTGTTTTTATTTACACTGATATCCAGTGTGGGTCTAATCCCTCCTGATCCCTCCTCCTTGCAATTCACTAGCTGAGAGCTCATTTACATTCTGTACAGCCCCTGGGTTGATTCACGGAGCTGTGTGTCTGACTCAGAGTTAGGGGCCGTAGCATTTTCTGTTT
Organism: Phyllomedusa bahiana; assembly: GCA_025379985.1. Taxonomy (NCBI): domain Eukaryota; kingdom Metazoa; phylum Chordata; class Amphibia; order Anura; family Hylidae; genus Phyllomedusa; species Phyllomedusa bahiana. The sequence continues at coordinate 162,709 of JAODAL010002981.1, forward strand.
CCACACCTAGCAGAAACAGACTGCAGCAGATGGTACAATGAGAAAACATGACAGTTTTGACCCTGAGCCTTACTCTCCTGCATACATGTAGATCTGTGCCGTTCTTAGAAAGCTGTAATACATCTCCAGCTGTGAGAGATCAGTGCTCAGATTAGATTGAATGCAGCCTGTGGTATGTATACAGCTCTTATAAAATAAGACTGATAGGGAGAGACACAGTGATATGTGGACTCAGAGGGGAGGGGGGGGGGGGTCTCAGGCCAGCAGTGAAGGGGGGATGATGTCATCCAGCTCGGAGGGGAAGAAACACCCCTGCATTCACAGAGCTGGGAAGCTAAGAGAAGTGTGACTCAGCCGAAGTAAGGAAGCGATACATCCCCTTTAACCTACTGGATGGGTTATATATACAAACCTAATTGGAAGCTATATACCTATCCATTGGGGTGCTAGTTACTAATTTACTTAATGAGGGAGTCGATCTGTCTAATTGTTGAGTTTGTATAGAGGTGAGGCACAGGTTAAGAGCTGCTTGAAAATTAAAGAGTCTAAGATCTTTGTTTGTTAGAATCTCCAGAAATAAGTCCTGGCTGGAAGAAGTCATCATCATGTTCTGGACTGGATGGTGAAGAAAAGAAAAAGTGAGCAACTCCTATCAGAGAAGAGATTAACTGGTTGGACAGCTCCTCAGAAAATGGCCGGATTCCCCACAGTAAAAGAACAAGGCATTTTCAGACCGATGTCTCCTCCTGATAGCCGCCAACATTGAGCCCAACACCATGGGTTACTCTTCTGAGCCCCCAATCGGGAAGGGGTGAAGAAGGTGGGAGAGGAGCTTCAGTAGAGATAGCAGAAAAATATTTGACAGGAGAGCCTAATCTGAAGTGTCCAGTCAACCCCCCCCAAGCCTTTCCCTGCATCTCTCTCTTAACCTTCTGTCAACGGATATAGCCAAAGTCATGAGGTCTCCTAAGGTCTCAGGAGTAGGATGACTAACCATAGTTTCTTTCACTGCATCAGACAGCCCTTGTCTGAAAAGTGTCTTGAGAGGTTGGTCAGACCACCCAATTACCGAGCTCCATTGGCGGAATTTGGAAAAAATAATCCTCAGCTGAGCGGCGACCCTGCTGGATGGATAAGAGATGGGTTTCTGCTAACACCGCATGGTTAGGATCATCATAAATGTGGCCCAATGGCAGGAAAAAATTTGTCCACGGATCTCCACCCTGGGGCCTCGGGAGGCATACCTAATGTCCAAACCTGAGGGACACTGCCATGGCAACTTTCTCAGCCTCCGAGAAAAAATGATGGAACTGAAAAAACAGGTGACAAGATTCCCTGAAGGTCCGAAATCTATCAGGGTTACCATCAAAACAGTCAGGAAACCGCATATTTGGTTTGAGCTGTAAATTTTGACCCACAAACCCAGGAGCAGATAAGGACACTGACGGGATGGCTGGATCAGACGCTGGAGTAGACATAGCATCCAGCTGAAGTGAGATCTGGGACATAAGGCCCGCCATGCCCTGAAATTGTGTGGTCAACTAGTCCAGGCGGTCAAAGACCGATAGGTTGGTACCCATAATGAACCGCCGGGGAGTTGTCTAGAATATTGGCCTGCTATAATGTCTTCAGGGACTTCAGGGACACACAAAGAGACACAGACAAGTGAGACCCTGACACTGGTCCCAGCCTCTGTCCCTGTCTTTTGGGGAACCTGACTCCGTACTAGGTTGGCCACAACCAGACGACTGATAAATGCACTGAGCACAGACAGAGACAAACAAACACAGAACAAGCAAGCATAGTTGAGCAGTCCAAATTGGCAACGAACGGGCAGCGTAGTACAAAATCGTGAGAAAAAGAATAACTGGAATCCAAGCAAGGGTCAGAGTACACAGAGAGTCAAATGAAAGAGCAGGCGAACTATAGGGAGAGTAAACCATATAGTAGGCAAGGAAAGCAGGAAGCAGGTGGGGGAAGGGGAGAAAGAAGAGCAGAAGTGATAGGAAGCAGAAACTGTCAATCACCAAGAGAACAGATTAACCCCAAGAGTACTGGAAGATTCCCGGCCACAGGCGTAGGCCAGAAATAAATTAAAGTCCAAGGTTAAAGAACAGAGTTCACACTAGGAGGAATGAAACTAAGCAAAGGTGCAGGTATGGTTGCAGCGGCCGTCGCTGGTGACCCAAGAAAGATGGCACGAATGTGACAGGTTCTGTTCCAAACTCAGACCGAGACTAGCCCAGAAGGTATGAACCACCTTAAAGAGAAAGAGTTAACTCCTAACAACTACTTTTCAAAGCTGATAATAATTGTTCAGTATTGCTGGCAAAATGTGATCCAGCACCTCTTTTAATGCTTCTAATTCTTGGCACATCTTATATGTAGATGCAATCGATCTGGATATGGTGACATGCACCTTTCTAAACATATCATATTCAGGCACGCTTGAATGCAAATGATGGACATTTTCAACAAATATTGTAACATAGTTGTGATTATTAAGTCTGCACTCGCCTCAGCCAAACAGGATTACTTCACCACTGTCATATCCTCCCTGTCCCACAACCCCAGACAACTATTCAAAACCTTCAACTCGCTTCTCCGTCCACCGGCACCTCCTCCCCCATCCCTCCTTTCAGCAGATGACTTTGCCACCCACTTTCTAAACAAGACCAACCTCATCAAGAAAGCATCACTCACTGTCCCCACCACCCACACCCATGCCGGCACAGTCCCCACCGCCAGCCCCTCTACCCACACAGTTCCCACAGCCACCACCTTGCACTTCCCCCCTAACTTGCTTCTCTACTGTCACTCATGACATTCTCTCCTCTCTACTCTCCAAATCCAACCTCACTACCTGTAACCTTGATCCACTCCAATCCCACCTCATCCCAGACCTCAGTCCTGTTATACTCCCAACTCTCACCCATCTCTTCAACCTATCACTAGCCTCTGGCATCGTCCCTTCACCATTTAAGCATGCCACCATCACATCCATCCTGAAGAAACCTTCTCTTGACCCCTCCTCTCTGTCCATCTATCGCCCCATCTCACTGCTTCCATTTGCTTCGAAACTCCTCGAACAACATGTCTACCTTCTACTGTCCTCCCATCTGTCCTCCAACTTTCTTCTTGACCCACTGCAATATGGTTTCTGATCCCATCACTCTACAGAAACCGCCCTAACCAAAGTCACCAACGACCTATTAACCGCAAAAGCCTCACGTCACTACACTGTGCTTCTCCTCTTAGACCTGTCCTCCGCCTTTGACACTGTCGACCACTCACTCCTCATAAAAATCCTTTTCTCCCTCAGCATCACGGACTCAGCCCTTTCTTGGATCTCCTCATACCTCACTGATCGGACATTCAGTGTCTCTCACTCTCGCACCACCTCCTCCCCTCGCCCTCTCTCTGTTGGTGTCCCCCAGGGGTCAGTCCTGGGCCCACTACTCTTCTCTATCTACACTCTTGGTCTGGGTCAGCTCATAGCATCACATGGCTTCCAGTACCACCTGTATGCTGATGACACACAGCTCTACATCTCCGGCCCAGACATTAACGCTCTACTGTCCAGGATCTCAGACTGCCTATCATCCATATCCTCCTTCTTCTCCTCCCGTCTTCTAAAACTTAATGTAGAGAAAACTGAATTCATTATCTTTCCACCGTCCCACTCCATCCCTCCACCTGATCTCTCTATCATAGTCAATGGCTCTACACTCTCACCGGTGCCGCAAGTCCGCTGCCTTGGGATAACACTCGACTCTGCCTTGTCCTTCAAACCCCAAATCCAAACCCTTACCTCCACCTGCCGGCTCCACCTGAAAAACATCTCTCGCATCCGCTCATTCCTTAACCCTGTCACTACAAAAATGCTTGTCCACGCCCTTGTCATCTCCCGCCTCGACTACTGCAACATCCTTCTCTGTGGCCTCCCATCCAGCACTCTCGCTCCCCTCCAATCCATTCTCAACTCTGCTGCCCGTCTTATCCACCTCTCTCCTCGCTACTCCTCCGCCTCTCCCCTCTGCCAATCCCTGCACTGGCTGCCCATTGCCCAGCGCATTAATTTCAAGTTACTAACCCTGACCTACAAGGCTCTCCATAACCTCTCCCCTCCATACATCTCTGCTCTAATCTCCAGATACTCCCCCTCACGCAACCTCCGCTCCTCACAGGATCTTCTTCTCCACTCTCCTCTTGTCACCTCCTCACACAACCGTCTCCAAGATTTCTCTCGTGCCTCCCCCATACTCTGGAACTCGCTGCCCCAACACCTCAGACTCTCCCCAACTTTCACCAGCTTCAAAAGCAATCTGAAAACCCACCTCTTCAGGATTGCCTATGACCTAGAATAACACCGCTGTCACTACACCCCACAAACATATCTGCCCCTCACCTTCTGTCTCTTTCCCCCTTCCTTGTAGATTGTAAGCCTTCGCGGGCAGGGCCCTCTCTAGTTAGTCAGAGATTGTCACTATTGACAATGTTTGACTTATGTTATGTATGTAACCCCTTGAATGTACAGCGCCCTGGAATCAATGGCGCTATAAAATAAATAATAATAATAATAATTATCATAAAGTATGTGCATTTAAAGTTTTTTATGTAATATGTGAAATAGTTGACACGTTATTCGCGCTTTTACGGGTACCGAAGTGAGATGGCAACTTATATTTTCTGCTAATTATACTTTGCCTTTAATTGATGACTTCTTGTATATATTGTATGTTTTACTTTATGGATTACATTGTTTGCTAAACTGCTAAACATTTTCTTTTGGTTTACCGTGGCTTTAAAGGGGTTGTCTCACTACAAAGAATAGCTTTCAAAATGTAGGGAACACTAAATGAAGACGTTTTCATAATATATTGCTTTGTTCATTTTTTTTTTTGTTAAGGAGCAACAAATGATTTTATCACCTTCTGTGGTCTCTCTGGTTCCCCAAGTGACAGACCTGTGTACTCCTTATCCCCTGCTGTTTGTTCTATCTGATAGCAGGGAGTGACAGGCCCTGGCCAGCAGTGTGAAAGCTTGTGTGTTATCTGATCTTCCATACAAAAGACTAATTACTCTACTGTTTACATGAGATTATAAACTTCTCCAGACCTCAGAGAAGGTAATTTAGCTAATTTAGACTGATAAACAGTCTGAATACATGGAGATCATATGCTAATTACAGACAGCTTGACCAGGAAGTGACAGAGCAAAGCAGCATTATTTCATTCATGCATCCTATGAAACTTTAAGATGAGACAACACCTTTAAAGAAAAGTTTACATGCTATAAATTTGGCACAGTCATTACAGCACAGTGAAAACCTCTATTCCACAATGCATCATTTTTAATACCCTATTCATATGTTGTAGAAAAAAAAATCTAGAAGGAATTTCGGATAATCATATCTATAGTATACTTTATTCATCACTAGTGTTGAGCGATTGCGTTGGCTATCGAAATTGATCGATAGTCGATAGTCGGCCGCTATCGATAAGGTTTTTTCGATAGTGAGCGTCGATTATGAGCGATGACCATTAAAGTATATGGGAGAGCAACAAAAACCTTCATTATTACACTCAAACAAGGCTGGAGAACCCTGAAATTAACATCCACAACAGTCAAATGGTTTACGGGCTACATTTAGGCAACACACTTAGGTTATAAAAGCCCACAGAAAAAAAGTCACAGACCTTTTCACTATCCCTGTCTTGTACCACAGCCTGACCTTAAACCTGCATCACCCACAAATTGAAAAGTGCCAGAAGGCAGTATGATTTGAACCATCATCTTACTTGAAAGGGAATTGAATATCCCTGTCCTGGGTCACAGCATGAGCCCCAAACCTGCATGACCCCCACATTTAAAAAGTGCCGGAAAAAGGAGTCTTTCAACCACCATTTTAGTTGAACTGGACATTGACTATCCCTGTCCTGGGCCACAGCATGACCCAGGGCCGGAGTTACAGTGGGTGCGGTGAGACCCAGGCTGGCGTCCGTCATCTATTAACACACAGGTTAAAATCCCTGATGACGCAGCAACGAAAACTGTCGTGCTGAAGCAGAGTGCGGAAGCGGAAGTGTGAGAACTCCAGCCTTCCTCAGTACACAATCAACACCTGGGTAGCGCTTGTCCCTCCGATGAGTGTGGACCAATTGACTTCACTTGGAAATACTGGTGGTTAAGCTCCTGTTACACCCAGGTGCCCTTTATCTTGGCATTCTTTTTCTCATTTTACTCAACGTGCTGGAGGAAATGGTCTCTGTACTTTGTTTCTCTGTCCGTGCTCCATACTCTAAGTCTTCTGAATAACCTACATCTGGTCAAGTTTTCCTGTACCTCCCGGTACAATTCAGAGGAATTTTTTTAACAGCTATTTTGTACATGCAAGTTTTTTAGTACTTTAATTTTGAAAACACATATTTCAAATAGGATGGAATCCCACCATGTCTTTGGTTCTCTTTTTTTTTCATTGTATTAAATGGGTTGTCTCATACAGGGATTGATAGCAAATGTTAAAGATCTTGCAAAATACAAGTCATTTTGCAATATGTGTCCATTAACAGTGTCCTACTATTCCGGGTTCTGACAGCACCATCACCCTTGAGCCACTCTTGACAATTTTGTGAAGACAAATGTCTGTTAGAAACAACATTTTTTAGAATAGGAACGTTTACTGCATGTCAAGCAAAATGCCCCAAAAAATTCAAAGCAGGGACCCTTGACCCACTTTGGACAATTGTGAAGAACAAATGTCTGTTAAGAAACAAAAATTTTTTTTATAATAGGACCTTTTATTATTGTTTCATTTCAAAGCAGAATGCCCCAAAAATTATAAAAATGACTTCAGCCACTGTTAAAATTGTGAGGGAGAAATGCCACTCAGAAGCCACATTTCTGTTCCAAAGGACCATGATTATTGCTGTATCTACAGCTACATGACCCAAAAAATAAAAAATATGACTTCTCAGCCACTATTAAAAATTGTGAGGGAGAAATCCCACTTAGAACCCCATATTTCTGTTCCAAAGGACCAAAATTATAGCTGTATCTCACAGCAACATGACCTCAAAACTATAGACAATGCGAAAAAACTTCTTAAGATAAAGTGAGTAAATGGAATACGGTGTTGTCATGAAACCTTGCTGTCTTTTACAGTCTCCTCACAGCAAAACCAGCAAAATGGAGTGTTGGGAAAAGAGGATAAAAATTGCAGTAAGAAATTATTAGTTTAAAAATATGTTTTCAAGAGGACCATTTCTGTTTGAAAAAGGAATGTGAAGTAGACCGGCAACTAATCAGTGCCCAAACGGCAATTGGGGCCACAACATCATCAGAGATCCATGCCTGATTCATCTTGATGAAAGTCAAACGATCCACTTATCTGTGGAAAGCCGGATGCGTTTGTCTGTAATGATCCCCAGCTGTGTTTGAAGGCCCGCTAGATATGACGCTGGCTGCTGGGCAGGACAACACCTTATGGCTTGATGAGCCAGCTCGGCCATTCGTCCATTTTGGGAATACCCAGAAATCTATTGGGTCCGGAACACATGCAAAAACATCGGTGTTGAGACGCAGATAGTCGTGCACCATGATCTTAACTGATCTCTGTGTGTTGGATGTGTGCCCTGCATTGCATGTTTTGGGTGAGGTGGTAAACAAAGATTGCCAGAGGTCACCCATTAGGCTTCTGCCACCTTGCCCTGCTGCTGCCGCTACGCCTACTGGCACTCTACTGCTGTCACGTCGCTGATGTTGTTCCACCGTGACATTTGGGGAACGTGAAGAAAGATGCAACAGATGTCTCCCAGTTGATCAATCAGCAAGGTCTCCATTTCCTGCATTTTACTCTCTATTTGGGTGGGTGAAGGAAAGTGCTAGTTTGTTTTAAACCGGGGATCCAGGGGGGTGGCCACCCAGTAACTGTTGTTCATTTTGATGGCCTTAATGCGAGGATCATGTTGGAGGAAATGGAGCATCCAAGCACTCATGTGAGAGATGGAGCCTTGATTTCCAAGCCTCTGGGTCGAGGGGCACTAGCAAACTGATCTTCCTCTCTTCCTCCTCCGCCTCAAATTCGCGCCAACCTTTTTCCAAGGCAGGGACGTCGGTAACATCGGTGCCCTAGGAATTCCTCCTCCTCCTTCCTCCTCCTCCTCCTCCTCCTCCTCCGCGCCTCCGGCACAGCTTCAACACAGCCCTGACTTGCTTGAGATGATGCACCCTGAGAGCTGATGCGCCACCTTGCACTAGCTCTGACCCCGAACCACTCCCTAATGAAGCCCGATAAAATTGTGAAACTGTCTGGGTCTAGTGGATTTGACGGAGAGAAAGGTCCATGCCCGCATCTTGTTCCGTCTCCTCCTCCGTCGCTGGCGGGACCTGTTGTTTCAGAGTGTCCAACGATCGTTCCAGAACTAAGATCACCACAATGTCATGCTGAAAAGGGGCATTGTCCGCACTGACCATTTTGGTGGCTTCTTAAAAAACTGGCAAAGGATGGTGCAGAGCCCCTTTCACCGCCTCACTCTCGGTGGTTAAACCCACCCGAGGTCAAACCCTCTGCTTGTCAGGCCTTTGTGTCACTTCGACTGCGTAATGGCATTGCGCTGCTGCCACAATCGCTTGGAGCATGTGGAGGGTGGGAATTCTAGCGTGTTGCCACGTCAACAATGAGACGGTTGACGGGGAGGCCGAAGCTGACGCTGCAACGCAGCCAGGCGGGACGAAGCAGGGTGCAAAACTGCAGAAGTGCGAACTCAGACCTCGACCCTCTTCAGCAGGCAGTCCAGACCCGGGTAGCTCTTTAGAAATTTCTGGACGACAAGGTTCATGACATGTGCCGGGCCAAGGGATGTGCTCCAGCCTACCGATCTTAAGGGCGGCCAGCAGATTTTCGCCCGTTACCCCACACCATCTTGCCTGGCACAAGGTTCTTGTCACACAGTCAGCGCTCGGTTCTCGATCTTAGAGCCGTCCACAGCCCCTTTGGCCCTGTGTGTGGACGGTCTCCAAGGCAGTTAATTTCAACAGGGCCCTGGTGTCTCTAGGCACGTGATGCCACCAGAGGACTTGGGGGAAGAGCCCTGCCCATCCCTGCGGTTTGAAGAGCGTGCGCCGAGCCTGAGAGCCACCGTCACCCCCAGAGACAATCCACCCAGCTCACCCAGTGAGCTGTCACAGGTTTATAGCGCTTTTGGCCGTGCTTACTAGTCCATGTGTCGGTGGTGGGGATGGACTTTTCCGGACACAGATGCAGACAACGCGTTTTGAAATTTTAGATGACACGTGGCTGGCCAGGGCAGGGACGGCTTTTCTGGCAAAGAAATCCCTGCTCGGCATCTGGTTTTGGGGGGGCAAGGCGAGGGCCATGACGTGGGGGAAAACCCATCTGTGTCCACCAGACGGAAAGGCAACATTTCCAAGGCCAAAAGCCTGGCAATGCCGACATTCAGGCTTTTGGCTTTGGGATGGTTTGGGTTAAAGTGTTTTCATCTGCTCCCAAAACCCGGAAGAACAGAAGGCTGGCTGCTAGACTGGCCGCTGTACAGCGTGCAGGTTCGTCAAACTGGCGGAAGGAGAAGGGGTAGGAATGGGTCTCTGGTGGTGCCCGGTGGTACTGGGCGACGGTGGAGGCTGAAGCGGAGGCTGATCCCTGATCATGACCCCTGAGAGACATGGGCAACTGAGGAACGCTTGGTGGGGGCGGGAGGAGGAGGAGGCGGAGACAGAGGGGGTGACAGTGGGGTTGGTGGCCCGGCGTCGGTTCTGGGCCTTTTTTGGGCCAAGTGTTCCTCCATTTCAACTCATGCATTCGCTGCATGTGATAGACATGTTGGTGGTGGTTAACCACTTTAAGGTTCTTGCCTCTACTTATGCTTTACGGCAAAGGCGGGCATATGAAAATCGCTGGGTGATCAGGGGCTTGCTCAAAGAAGGCCCAGGCTTGAGAGGTCCTGAACCTTTTTTGACAGCGATAAGCGAGGAGGGGGTTTGCGCTGACCGGGGGCTGTCGGAATCATATCAGCGGACTTCTGCGAGGCCCTCTCCCTTTTTGTGGCGGGACCCGTATTGACACTACCCCATCGTCTTCCTCCTCGTCCACTGATGAAGCGCTCGCAAGCAAATTCTGTGGAAAAAAACAGGATGGATCCGCAATGTGTCATCATCCATCATCATAAACACAGGTGACTTGGTCTCCTGACTTTCTGCATCCAGAAGCTGCGGGCTACAAGCAAGGGGCAGCGCAAGGCGTTGCCGACCGCCCGGGATTTTTGCCGATTGACCCGGGTTCCTTCACCTCCTCTGATGGCATCAGTACTGGGCGTCAGAGCAGACTAAAAACATCCTCTTGATCTTTTAACATGCCTTCTGACCCCAACCGCATTTTGTCATCAAAGAGGTCTTCAGACAATGGATTATCCACAGTGGTGGGTACACGAGTTGACATTTGGGCTGCTTCATGTTGGACGGATGCTGATGATGCTGATGACGAAAATTGTGGCCGTGACTGCGAGGACGAGGAGGTAAGACTGCTAGATGCAGGTTGCATTTAAACCCCTGAAGGACAGATTGGCGATGATGTTCGTTACTTAGATTTTACAGGGCCCTGACCCAGCGATGACAGGCCTGACGGTCCTGCAACTGACGATCCGCTGGCGTGTTGTCACCAGCACTGGAAGGAGCACCTTCTCTCGTACCTCTACCTCCATGTGCTACCCCCCTCTTTGCTATCTGTTATGTTTTGGTATAATAAACAGTATTTTTTGCACCTTTCAATTCACCTGTGGTGAATATAGAATTGCTGTTTTAAGATTTACGTAGATGCTGCGTCAATGAACAATGCTGGGTGTGCAAAAGTCAAAAAACACGTAACTGTTATGTTTTGGTATAAAAAACGATATTTTTTGCACCTTTCAAATTTACCTGTGGTGAATATAGAATTTGCTGTTTTAAGATTTACGTAGATGCGCGTCAATTATAACAATTGGGTGCCCCAAAAGTCAAAAAACACGAATGTTATTTTGGTATAATAAACGGTATTTTTTGCACTTTCAATTCACCTGTGGTGAATATAGAATTGCTTTTTTTAAGATTTACGTAGATGCTGCGTCAAGAACAATGCTGGTGCGCAAAAGTCAAAAAACACGTAACTGTTATGTTTTGGTATAATAAAAAGGTATTTTTGCACCTTTCAATTCACCTTTTGGTATATAGAAAATTTCTGTTTTAAAATTTACGTTGATGCTGCGTCAATGAACAATGCTGGTTGGGGCAAAAGCAAAAAAACGCAACTGTTATGTTTTGGTATAATAAACGGATATTTTTTGCACCTTTCAATTTACCTGTGGTAATATAGAAAATTGCTGTTTTTAAAATTTACGTAGATTGCTGCGTAATGAACAAATTTCTGGGTGTGCAAAAGTTTAAAAACCACGTAACTGTTATGTATTTATATAATAAACGGTATTTTTTGGACTTCAATTCACCTGTGGTGAATATATAAATTTCTGTTTAAGAATTACATAGATGCTGGTCAATGAACAATGCTGGGTGTGCAAAAGTCAAAAAACCCCGTAACTGTTAGTTTTGGTATAATAAAACGATATTTTTGCACCTTTCAATTCACCTGTGGTGAAATTATAGAATGCTGTTTATGATTTACGTAGAGCTGGGGTCAATGAACAATGCTGGGTGCGCAAAAGCAAAAAAACACGTAACTGTGATGTTTTCGTACGATAAACGGAAATTTTTGGCAACAAACAACTGTGCGGATACAAGATTGCTGGATTGTAATTTAACTGCAAAAGGGGGATATATCAACATCAGTTACAAGTGTAAGGGTAAAATTTGAAAATGAACACTATCTGAAATGTATACTGTAATTTAAAAGTGGGGTTTTGCAGCTAACAAGGCAGCAGTTACTAGAAATATTGTTTCCATATATTCAGGCTGCCCAATATCCAGGAAATATTTCAATAGAAAACTGTTAATAATAAAGATATTGCAGTGCAATGTCTACACTAAGTCTTGGTGAACTTTATCGTGTTCTTTATAGATTAAAACTTGTTGTGTCGCCCGCGGCCCCACAAACCCCCGCGCTCCAACGCCCGGGAAATTTTTCAGGGGGTAGGATGCTGCTTTAAAATTCTTTAGTTTAAATCATAAAACTTCAAATCTCCCAATTAACAAATTGGAAGGATCACAGCTAATAGTAGAGGTTCTCTTGCAGAAATAGGGCTAATTTCGCTGATGTTTTGGCACAGGGAGAGCGAGGTCTACCTATGAGATGAGAGACACTGAGGGTGAAACAGGGAAAAGCTGTCTAGTAAACGGGGTCTGTGAATTTTTCCAGCCAATCGCAACCATACATATACCAGTCATGAGTGGCACAAATTTTCACCCTGCTATATTCTGGAATTCTGATTTGCTGGCCCGCCAAAATTACAGGAAGCGCCGGGAAAAAAGGCGCGATCTTAATAAAAGATACATGATTTCAACCTTTAAATTATCGCATGATCTGGAAATTTCAATCACCATAAAAACCTTGCCGATTTCAACTTTGTCGATAAAAATCGCTCAACACTATTCATCACCTATTTTGATTGAATAAAGACATTTGCATTTGAATCTGCATGTAAAACTAAAGTGAAATTTACAGCAGAGATCTTGTGATTTTCTATTGAATTTTTGCCCATACATTGAACATAGGTCATAACATTTTAAATTTCCTAAGAAAATACAGCTTTTATTTAATAAGATTGACAATGGCCCAATGAAGTCTGTATTATCAAAATTTTGCAATGATTGACTAATTTAGCTAGTTTTGTTTTTTATTGAAAATGTCCTTGCTCTTAACTACTAAGGATAACTCTAATTAATCTTGCCTTTAACCCTATGCAGAACCATAAACGTTTTTGAACACATAATGAATTGTACAAAAGAATATACTCTTCCTGCATATGTAAGTATGATTAGCATTTTATAATTGTACTTGTAGAAATATTGTCTCAGCATGACAAATACATTAAAATTAACCTAAAAGGTTATCTTTACCACAGTAAATTGTTTAGTTTTCAAATATGTTATCCTTAAAGGCCATGGACACCTTTTACATGGGAAAAATATTTTTATGTATGTTAGTGGCTATTCTAAGTTAAAAAAGCTGCTAGACCGTCATTCACTTTCAGACTCCTCAAATGCAGTTTGGAACCTGCACCTAGTGAGACATGCATGATCGGCCTTTTCACCCTTTTCTGGAGTAAAATGCGCCTAGGTGAGCAGTCTACGATATTTAATGCACCTAATGAATGTGTTAGTCGCATTGTTCGTAAGACTCGACACTATCTAATGCGCCCAACAAGAGGGGGCGTTTTAGGGGCATTATTGAGTAGTGTCACACCACACTCATAATATTATATACATATATGAATATGGTTCAGCAAAACTAGATGCATTACTGCTCCGACAGGCAGACTTAATTCAATGTGGTCAGCCTGAGCCTGAGGAGTCGAAGTGGAGATAGATTTGCTATTAGGGCAAAAAATGTCCTTCATTTCTCAACTTACACCAGTCCAATAATAAAAAGTAATTTCTGATCATCATCAAACAATATAAAATTAAATTATTTAAATGTAATAAAAAATATTATCATATACAATTAATATAAAAACATATAATATCCCAAAAATATCTCCTATAAAATGCATTTGAATTTAACAGAATCTAAAATTAGCATATCATTGCTAGCATATTTGATGAGTGTACTTTAGGCACATTTAAAAGTGTCATGCCTGGCATAAAATGTGCCTAGTTTTGGTCTATTACAGTTCATTTATATAGAGAATACAGCATCAGTTTTTTTGGTGCAAAATACACCAAACAAAATGGTGCAGCCCTAATGGGACATGTCGCCCTAAATCTTTAATGCTGCTGCCTGCACTATCTATCATAAACTACTGTGAAGTAGCTATGGGTGGGTAGAGGGGGGGGTGATCTTCCTGGGTGGCACTTTTTGGGAGTGGCACTCTTCCTGTGAGGGCCTATTCTCTTTTTGGCTCTCAACAATCTTCAGACATAATGAAGTTGAACTCCTTGAACCAACCATAGCTGCGGTGATAACCTTCTGCTTATCTCACCTGCTCCATCAGAAAGGTGAATCTCCCTGGACAGTAAAAGCCCTACCTACACCACTGATTAACTAGCACTTCATCTTAGATATTTTATTTAAAAAAATTAAAAAAAATTAAATGTTCAAATCACCCTCCTTTTGCCATCTTGCAGATAAAAAAATAAAATAATAAAAAATGTACACATGTTTGGTATTGCCCTGTCCAAAAAAACCTAATCTCTTAAAATATAACATAATTTATTCCATGCACTAAACTCTGTAGAAGAAAAAAAAAATCCAAATGGCAAAATTGTGTTTTTTTTTAGGTAATTTCACATCTCCTTAAAATTGGAATACATTTTATGAAATAAGTCCTCACTCAAATCTGTAGGTAGAAGTACAAAAAAGTTATTGGTCACTGAAAATGGCGCTGCTGCACAGATTTCAAAAATAGAAAATGTTTTATGGTATCAAAACATTATGAAAGCCATACATGTTTGGTATTGCTGGATTCATATCAACCTACATATACAGATAACACATCATTTTTTCTGAAGGGTTTTAATGCCCCTAAAAAATTTAAAAAACCCCCCAAAAAAACGCCGAAAATAAGTTTTTTTTTTTTCATTTTGGGTCCATTTTTTTCAGTTTTTCAGAGATTTTATGGTTGATGAATGATACCAAATTTGAAAAATAAAAAAAAATAAAAGCCCTAATATGTTCATGTAGATGAAAAAAATAAAAAAAGTTATGGTTCTGGGAAGGTGATGAGAGAAAAACGAATGTGAAAAAATTTACCCCAAAAAACAGGCCTTTGCATTAAGGGTTTTTAAAAGGGGCCCGAGTTTTCATATTTTTGGAAACTTTTTTAATTTTGCCCAAAAAAAAATTAAAAAAGCCCTTTAAAAAAATTTCTGTTTAAATTAAAACTGGCATTTGGCCAAAAATAAAAAATTTGGGGTAATCCCCCAAAATTTAACCCCAAAATTTTGGGTTTAAGGGGTTAAATATATAGTCTACTCTATTATTCCCTTTTTAAAAGAAATGAATGCTTGAAATGCATTCTGTGTTTAAGGAGTTAAACAAATATGGGCCCTTTTCTCTTTGGGCTTGAAAATTTCAGGGGCTTTTTGTAATTAAAATTTTAATTTTTTGAGATTTCACTAGTATACATATTGGAAAGAGCAGAATTTTTATGGGGAAAATTAAAAGACCATTTTTGTTTAAAAAAACATTTCATTTTTTATTTTGGTTTTTTGGATCTATTTATTTTCTAATGCTTATGTCAACCCCAGTACGGGCACTTTTATGCTACCTATCCAAATACAATGGGCAGGCAAATCTGGCCCAAAATACCGGGTATGGGTCAAGCAGGGTTTGGCACTAAGGGGAGGCCTAAAGTTTTTTTTTTGGGGGCCTTTGTTGTTAGGTATGGTTTACAAGGGTTTAATTTTTCCCAAATGTGCCCCTAAATTTCGGTAAACCCTAGTTTCATTTAAAAAAATATGGAAATTTCTCTTTCCCCTCCCCGTCCTAAAAATACAAACCTTTTTTGTACGCGCGGGGAGGGTAATTTAAAAATACAAAGAGGGATGGGGTTTTCGGGCTGCCGGGGCCCCCTCCCCTCCGTGTCGGGGAGTAAAGCCGATTTATTTTCGACTTCTAAAAAAAAACCCAGTTTAAATTTTGGGGGGTACTGTACGCCCCCCCCCAATTTTCGCCAGTGTGAACATACCCTTAGTGTATAATCACAGGCCACGGCAAACGAAATGCCAAGGCAGCAATCATTGTTCAAAGAGAGCCCCCTCCCATCCGGCAATACCCGTATTTTCTAGCAAAAGGGGTTTACTGGCCTGGGTTATAAAACTCTTTAACCCGGTATCAAGTTGATAGAGGAGTTAACAATTACAGCTGCAATTCTTAGGCTTAGCTCATGGGCACAAATTCTGTTCCAATGAGCCCACTACAATAATACATTCTGTGTTTATTCCCTAATGTTTTCAAACTATGTTTTTCTCATCTAACAGTCAGAAAAATTAACAACTTGCTCCAAAATAGAGGACTGAGAACTTTACAATAACGATACCAAGCTGTGCACATGCTCTCTTCAAATGACTAGAAGAGTAAAGTTCTGTAACACTTAAAGATTAGAAATAAAAATTGTAATTCAGTGAGAATAAGAAGAGAATTGTTACATTATTGATGCAGAAAATATATTTGGAAATTGGATATGCTTTATTTACTAAAAGCGTAAGATCCCTTTAACGTACTTGAACTTTTATGACAAACAGTATTAGAAGACATTTTTATTTTCGAGCTCTGAATTCTACGTATTCCCTTTCTACTTTTTATTAGAAAAGGCTGAAACAATTTCGTTTCTATGAAAAAACATAGAAGATTGCTTAATAAAATGCCTTTAAACCTAATATACATGCTTTAAAAAAAACTTGAAAGCATTTCAGTTTGAATTCCTTTTATCATGTATCCTGACCTTTCCCTTTAAAGCCTATTCAGGACTTTCTTACCCAACTATAGTCTGTTCTTTTTCAAAGAATGTGGTATAGTTACACCTACATTAATTTCAAATATTAGACATTCAAAGCAGAGTAGAGAGGCTTGAAAAATCTTTGAAATTTTTAACAATCCAACAAACTTGAAGTAAAATAAAACTACAAACAATGTCTTTGTCTTTCCTTTAATGAACACAAATGAGGACTGTTCCTAACAAATCTTGAAAGGCTTAAATGACTTTGCTCTAAATTGTATTTCAAAATACCATCACATTAGAGTGAAAAAAAGGGCCAAATTAAAAAGTCTATAAAAACCCGTCAGTTTTCTGTAAAAAAATATTATAATTATGTGATATACCTAATAAACATGAACATTTATAAAACTATGGAATTGATTTTCAAACACCCAAAGTTACTTTTATCAGAATATTACACTTTTTAAAGGGTATGGATAAACTGACCTTTTTATTGTTTATGGTAAAACCTGGTTAAATGTTCTTCATTAAAAATAAAAATTCCACCATTTTGCTGGTGAGGAGTTTTTGTAATACCTTCATATACTGTATCTAGCCATCCTGCTGCCTCTGTTATTCAGCTGTAGATCCACACCTCTCTTGACTGTATTAGCTCTCTCTGTTCTTCCCCGCCCTTCTTTCAGTGTTAGAGAAAGCAGAAAGGAGGAGGAATTGTACATGGCCGAGCAGGAGAAGGAAGAAAGCCTCCAACTTTTCTAGGAAGGAAGATCGCACAGTCAGAAGATAGCGAGGAAAGAACACAGAACAGTCGTCAGTGGTAGTGGTGGACCACACATGGCTTGGTATTGTTAAGAAAGAAAGAAGCCACAGGAAACTTTATAGGGAGTGGGTGGAATCACACTGTAACATTAATGTCTGTCAGTCAAAAGTTCCATTAAGGACTGCAGAAGAAGAAAGCAGTACAAGAATGAAGCTGTAGAGAGACATAAAAAATTAGAGCGCACATCTACATCTAGAACCTGGATTGACAGACCTCAAAACTGCATGTGTTATTGGGAGGGACATAGACACATGAGAAAAGTCTGCAACTAGAAGCAGGTTGAAAATTAAAAATGTGCTAAAAAAAATAAGGAATGAAGAGTAAAGCTATATACTTTGGGCTACATATTTTTTATTACATTAGCTATTAACATATGTTAAAAGAGTCTCCAAGTGAGGTTAATATTGTTAACATTTTTGTATGTGACTATCCACAAGTCAAAATTTAAAAAGTTTAGTTTAAAATGAGCCTCTATGGTATACATAATTTTGGCATTTTCGTGAAAAATTTTTCTTATGGTTTGGGGACTAAATGGGATCAACAAATGGTGGAGAATTTAACAACTGATAACAGTTCTGTTGTACTACTGAGTGAATACTTAACACACTGTAGTAGCCATTTATGTTTTACACCCGGATAATTTCTTCTGCCACTTCCCCAACTCCAGGAAATGGCTGTGGTCAATCTCATTCCGAAAACTGTATTGATCTATTGCCATTCCTCCTTTGTTGATTGACTTCCACACTTTGCAGTTGCCATAAAGCACACACACACATACACACACACACAAACACACACACACACACACACACTTTTGCACTCGGCCTATGGATGGATAAAGAGATAAGATACGATCTTGGTGGAATGTTTACAGAAATTAGGCTTTATAATAATGTTTGTTGTTGACGTTTTGTGCCCAACTTGTTATCATTCGATAGTGTTTGGGGGAATTATCTGTGGCATCCGATAGTCGATAACAGTTTTTTCCCGATGACCATTAAAGTCTATGGAAGAGGAACAACACCTTATTCTTCACCAAACGGGTTTTGGAGAAGCTAAATTAAACATCCACAACGGAAATGGATACGGCTAATTTTAAAGGCAAAAAATTAGGTTTAAAAAAGCCCAAGAAAAAAAAGTCCACCATTCATTTTTCTTGTCCTGTCCAAAGCATGACCCTTAAACCTGCTGACCCACAAATTAAAAAGATCCAGGGGGCAGTATTATAAAACCTCTTTTACTTAAATGGACATTTACTATCCCTTTTCCTGGACGAGCATGACCCTTAAAAACCCGTCTGACCCACAAAATTAAAAAGTGCCCGGAAAAAAAAAGTCTTTTTAACCCATTTTTTTTGAATGGACATTGACTAACCCGTCCAGGAAAGTAACCCTTAAACCTTCTGACCACAGATTAAAAAGTGCCCGAAAAAGGAGTCTTTCAAAAACCATTTTAGTTGAACGACATTTACTTCCAGCCTGGACCCCAGTATGACCTTAAAACTGTTGACCCCCCAATTAAAAAGTGCCGGAAAAAGGGCTTTCAACCCCCATGTTTGTTGAATGGACATTGACTATACCCGTCCCGGGGCCGGTATGATCATTAAACCTGCTGACCCAAATTAAAACGTGCCCGAAAAGAATCTTTGAACCCCACAGAGAGAAAAACACCCTTTAGATTTTTGACGACCGTAGTGGCCGGGCGGGCGGGGTTTTCTGGAAAAAAAATGCCTGCTAAGCTCTGGTTTTGGGGCAAAACAAAAGGGCCATGACGTGGCGGAACCCCCCGTTCCACCAGATGGAAAGGCAACTTTCAAGGGCCCAAAAACCGGCAATGGCGACATTCAGGCTTTTTGCTTTGGGGTGGGTTTTGGGGTTTAAAATGTTTCTTCTTCTCCCAAAAATTGGTAGACAGAAGGCTGGCTGCTAGAAAAGGCCAGTTTGGCATTAGGTCAAAAATGGTGGGAAAGGGGAAAAAGGGGAGGTTTTTTCTTGGGGGTGCTGGGGGTACCGGGGGCCCGGGGAAAGGGGTGAAACGGGGGCGACCTTGATCTGACTCTGAGAGACTGGGCAGCTGAGGAAGCTTGGGTTGGGGAGGAAAGGGGGAGAGGAGACAGAGGGTGTGACAGTGGTTGGAAGCCCCCGGGATCGGTGGGCTTTTTTGGCCAAGTGTTCCCCCATTTTAAAAATGCATTCGCGCATGTGATAGAAAATGTTGGTGGGTTTTTAAACACCCAAGATTCTTCCCTCTAATGATGCGTTTAAGGCAAAAGGTGGCTATTACCTTGCGGTGAATCAGAGGCTTTTCTCGAAAAAGGCCCGGGTTGAGAGGTCCTGGCCCCCTTTTGGCCCATAAGCGAGGAGCAGTATTTCCGCTGATGGGATGGGGAATAATCTTTAACAGATTTGTGCAACCACCCCTCCCTTTTGAGGGGGCCCATACGGGCAATACCCCATCGCTTCCTCCTCGTCCAATGATAACGCTGCAAGCAAATTCTGCTGAAAAGACCAGTTGGGGGGGGGTCCGAATGTTGTCATCATCACATCAAAAAAGGGACTTCCTCATCCTGACATTCTGCACCTGGGCTGGGGGCTACAAGCAAAAAGGGACTGCAAAATTTTTTGGGAAAGCCGGGATTTTTGTGATTGACCGGCTTCCTTCTGTCCTTGATGGATCAGGGGTTGGGCGTAGAGAGCAAAAAACATACTCTTTGGCCTCTTTTTCTTGGAAAAAGCGTTCT
>JAODAL010002982.1:0-182854 GCA_025379985.1 Phyllomedusa bahiana
CTGGTGTTAATAGATGAGGGACCCCAGCCGGGGTTTCACCGCATCCACTGTAACCCCGGCCTGGGTATGTGTGGCCCAGGACAGGTTAGTCAATGTCCAGTGAAACTAAAATGGGGGTTTGAAAGACTTCCTTTTTCCGGCACTTTTTAAATGTGGGGGTCATGCAGGTTTGGGGCTCATGCTGTGCCCAGGACAGGTATAGTCAATGCCAGTTCAACTAAAATGGTGGTTGAAAGACTCCTTTTTCCGGCATTTTTTTAAATGTGGGGGTCATGCGGGTTTGGGGCTCATTGCTGTGGCCCAGGACAGGTATAGTCAATTTTCCATTTTCAACTAAATTGGTGGTTGAAAGACTCCTTTTCCGGCACTTTTTAAAATGGGGGGTCATGCAGGTTTGGGGCTCATGCTGTGGCCCAGGAAGGTATAGTCAATGTCCAGTTCAACTAAATGGTGGTTGAAAGACTCCTTTTTTCCCGGGCCTTTTTAAAATGTGGGGGTCATGCAGGTTTGGGGGATCATGCTGTGGCCCGGGGACAGGTATAGTCAATGTCCAGTTCAACTAAAATGGGGGTTTGAAAGACTCCTTTTTCCGGCACTTTTTAAATGTGGGGGTCATGCAGGTTTGGGGCTCATGCTGTGGCCCAGGACAGGTATAGTCAATGTCAGTTCAACTAAAATGGTGGTTGAAAGACTCCTTTTTCCGGCACTTTTTAAATGTGGGGGTTATGCAGGTTTGGGGCTCATGCTGTGGCCCAGGACAGGTATAGTCAATGTCCAGTGAAACTAAAAATGGTGTGAAAGACTCCTTTTTGCTGCACTTTTTAAATGTGGGGGTCATGCAGGTTTGGGGCTCATGCTGTGGCCCAGGACAGGTATAGTCAATGTCCAGTTCAACTAAAATGGTGGTTGAAAGACCCCTTTTTCCGGCACTTTTTAAATGTGGGGGTCATGCAGGTTTGGGGCTCATGCTGCATTCCAGGACAGGGATATTCAATGTCCAGTTCAAGTAACATGATGGTTCAAATCATACTGCCTTCTGGCACTTTTTAATAAAAATATAACTACTCGTTTTTGAAGTTAAGACCTCTAGGGAATCTAGTTTGCAGAGACACTATCCAAAAAGCGTCCCTGTTAAGGAGTTTGTACCTCCAGTCTCCTCCACGTGGAGGTTTCTGTACTTTTTCTATGCCGTAGAATATAAAATTGTCTGTACAATGGTTATGAGAGTCAATGAAATGTTTACTTGCTCCAGATATGCTAGTGGATTTATTTTTAATATCTGACAGGTGCTCCACTATGTAAGGTTTTAATTTCCTAACAGTACATCCTATATACAGCAAATCATATTCAATGCAGTGTATAGCATAAACAACAAATGTGGAATTGCAGTTAACAAATTGATTTAATTTTGTATTTAAATTGTCTCGTGCCAAAATCTTTTTTGCTGGAAACCGCATAGTGGCACATGTTGCATCTTGGGCCACCGCACTTATAGAAGTATTTTGAAACAGCCATGTTTTTTGCGGGTTATTATTGAAGAAAGCACTGGGACACAGGACATCACCTAAAGTCTGACCACATCTTGGGATTATTTCAATCCCTTGATTAATAATTTTGGAGAAGGTGTCATCTGTCTCGAGAATGGAGAGATGCTTAAAGGGGTTTTGCCATAAAGTAAAATTGATGTGGGAAGTTTGTAAATGAAATAATATACATTTTTACCATTTCTCATTATTAAAAATTCTGCACCGTTTTTGTTTTAGCTGCTCCCTTAGTGATCCATTGTTTACAGCTCATCTCCAGGGGGTACGACCTTCTCATTCCTGGTCGCACATCATCTCTCCTCTCAGGCAGCTACTGACTGTTCAAACCCCAGGTGCTGTCATTCTACTCCCATCCTCTGTACTCCTTAATAATTAGTCAAACAGTGCAAATAAATGAAAAAAAGAAACCTCAATCAGGTTTTTGCTTTGATAAAGAGAAATAAAATCCACAGGTTTGGTTCCTGCAGGGATCTGAACTGAGGACCCTTGTGCCTGGAGGCAAAAGTTTTACCTCTGAGCTACAATGTAGCTACTTACAATTCTATACATAAACAGACCTTTCACTAGAGAGAGGAAAGGCATGGTGATGTCACCCTGCTGGGTCACATGATATGCAATTCAAACAAATCACATATACCCACTCCTGTGCACACAGAGCTGAAGAGCTGGATGCAGGAGGTATGAAATGAGATCGCGGCAAAACCCCTTTTAGGAGAATTTGTTTAATCGTATGGAAATCCCTACTGTATGGGGTGGAAAGAACTGTGGGAGATATAAGATTTTTATTCATTCTCTTAAACTTTTGTTTATCCCAAAGTAGAGTATTGCGACCAATTTTAGCTGTATAAGCTTGTGTTCGATTCAACATCCAGGTTTTATAACCCCGACTGCTTAACCTTCTATTTATTGTTTTTATTTCATCCATATAAATGTGTTGTTGGCTACATGCCCTTTTAGCACATATGTATTCCCCTGTGGGGATAGATTTGATGGTATGATTAGCATGGTAACTGTTGGCTCTAAGAATTGTATTTCCTGCCAAAGGTTTACAGCATAAACAAGTAAAAACTCTGTTGCTAGTAACATCACCCTGAAGTAAAAGATCCAAAAAAGGAGTTTGTGTGCTAGAAACTTGCATGGTGAATTTTAAATTAAACAGATTATCTGCAAAGTATTTTGCAAACTCCTCAGTGCAGGATGCCATATCGCTCAACTATACCAACAGGAGGTCGTCGATATAGAGAATGTACCATATGATTTCATCCTTGAAAGGATTAAAGAAAGAAAAAATGCATAGTTCTTCCCACCAAGCCATAAAAATAATGGCAAGTGAAGGTGAGAATTTGGAGCCCACCGGTGCTTGTAAGCATTTTAAGTAAAATTCCCCATCGAAGGTAAAATAATTGCATGTTAACAAGTATTCCACCCTCATGATGAGGAATTCTTGTACTTCCTTCGAAAAAAAAATATTCAGGTTTGATAATTAAATGGGCAATAGCATTCAAAGCATGCTGATGTGGTAAGCAAGAATAGAGTGCTATTACATCACAAGTAATCCATACATAATTGTTTAACATGTCAGATATTAAAAGTAAATCCACTAGCATATCGGGAGCAAGTGAACATTTCATTGACTCTGATATCCATTGTACAGACAATTTTACGTTTTATGGCATAGAAAAAGTACAGAAACCTCCACATGGAGGAGACTTTTGGGGCTTTTTGGATAGTGTCTCTGCAAACTAGATTCCCTAGAGGTCTTAACTTCAAAAACAACTTGTTATATTTTTATTAACTTTACTCTTATGTCATCTGTGCCCCAACTTGCA
This sequence comes from Phyllomedusa bahiana, assembly GCA_025379985.1. Lineage (NCBI taxonomy): Eukaryota > Metazoa > Chordata > Amphibia > Anura > Hylidae > Phyllomedusa > Phyllomedusa bahiana. The sequence goes on from JAODAL010002982.1 coordinate 3,374, forward strand.
TTGTGTGCATACTTAAAGGTTTCTTTTTTGTAATGATATGTTTGCTATATTATGGCCTTGTGGCTATTTTAGGGTTAACATTTGTGTTTTTAATTGTGTCTTACTTTTCATTAGTTCAAGCAATCCTTAAATACTACCACATGTCAGAAATAGTAGCTGTGAACAAGGAATTCAGGTTCTGAAACGCGTAAGAGGATTAAGCACATTTTCTACCCCTAAAATACTTGCTTATGTACTATGTAATTTTTAATATGATCTAAATAAACATCTGTTTTTATACATACATAGGATAGTGCTCACTGCAAGTTACTTAGTTTCATCTAAGTTTTACAATTGTTTTGGAATTTTTTTCTGGAAGATCAGCAGTAAAAGTGAGCTGCCCAGAAGGAAACGGTTTCCTATTTCTACAAAAAGGGTTATCGAGTGGGTTCTGATCATTGTTACTATCAGGGCTGTTAAGCGCCTTCTTTTTGCTTACATGTATGTTGTCTTAATATTTACTGGTTTGGTATAAATTTTTTAACTTTTTTCCAAATTTAAACGACATTTTGTTATTTTTTACACATAAACGAAATGACTAATTACTAAGTTAAAGCACAATATGTCACTAGGAAACATTCTCTACAGAACAGGTGAAGGCATTAAAAAGTTATTTTCACATAAAGTGACACATGTCGGATTGAAAAATGGGGCTCTGTCACAGAAATCAAAACAGGCTGTGTCCTGAAGGGGTTAATCCTTTTCTGTGACATGTACAACAGATGATAATAGTTTGACCTGTTGGTTTATTTTTAATGCATTGAGATAATCTATTCAAACTTACTAAACATGACAGATGCAATATGTGTAACAATCAATAGCATATTAATGCACCATAGTGTAATAGTGATATTAGTGTTCATAGTGAGACGTCACCCCACTTCCACAAAACTTCTTAGTGCCAATTCTTTTACAGCTCTTTCTTGCTAATCTCCACTGTCAGCCTAAGATAACATCAATCACTGTTATGGTTTTTATACCAAAACAGTAAAACTTATGGATCCAAACCAAGTTCAGAGATCACTATCATAATTTCTTTAGAGTTTCAGTATAGGGCAACTGAAACCGTAAAAGCAATACAATCTGGAAGCATTTCAGCATGCAATAAATATTTCCCTTCTGTAATATCACAAATCATGCTGCAAAGAATGCTAAATATATATTTAGTAATTGAGAACTATAAAAGGTAGCTCATATGGAAAAATCATTGAAGTGCTTTAGTTTCACTGCAGAAACTGTGAAATGTATTAATTTGCTTTGTGCAGTTACTTTTTGAATGGTGTTGAAAGAGACACCTGCTAGTATTTGGTTGCTGCAGAAACTTTGAATTTCTGCCAGAAATACTGCTAAACTTCTAAAGTGACACTAGGGAAATGTGAATTGGCTTGTAACACAACCTTATTGGCCCCAGGATACTATTCATGACCCTGCAGTTCCCATCATGCAAGGTTACAATAGATCTGAATATTTATTCAGAATGAGTAAATGCTGTTCCGCTCTATAAATAACGGTTATGACAACATTTTTTGCTACTATATTTAGGCCTTATTCACTTTGCATTTTCGGCCTCTACTTCCAGTATACGTTGAATATCATCATTCAAATATTCACTGTGATGTACAGTATAGCCAAAGGCTTTGATAAACCACATATTGTCTACTCATGACTACCCTTTGTCTGTTTTGCTCTAGTATGTGTTTTATTTGTGTCTATTGTGCTCTTCTGTCACACAAATGAGTACCTAAAACACTCCAAATGTAGTCACAAGTAGGCTGTTTGGTCTATTAACCCTTTACCACCACAGCCAGTTTTGACTTTCCTGAGAGAGCCACGTTTTCAACATGTGTCACTTTATGTGGGAATGATGTTTTGATACTTTTACCTAGCCATGTGATTCAGAGATTGTTTTATCGTGACACATAGTGCTTTAAGTTAGTAATTTTGGTCCATACAATCAGGCTAATTCCCTTTGGGCCGCCAGGGTCCGGGCCTCACACCAGTTTAGAACGCCCACCGGAGGCTGGTGATTCTCCCAAGGTGGGCTCCAAGTTCCAGTGCTGACCTGTGTTGTAGCTACAGGGGCCGCATTGGTCCAACTTGTGACCAGACCTCAGAGCCAGTGGCCCACAGGCTTCCCTTGCCACTTAGCTGCATTGCTGGGTAACATAGACCCAGCAATACAGTTATCAAAGCTGCTGCGGCTCACGTAGCACAGTCGGGGTCTTCTGATTCCAGCTGTTCAGTCCTTTGGAGGCCGCGGCACAGGTTGTGCGATGTGAAAATGTTATTGCGCCACCTGCTCCACAGTCTATAATAGGCCATAAGCCTATGTCTTGGCTTATGGCCTAGTAGACGCCGGAAGTAGCGTCCTGGAACAGGTGGTGTAATGACATCATGATGCCCGCTTCGGACTCAAGAAGAGAAGAGGTGTTTGGCAGAAAGATGAAAGGTGAATATTATATTTTTTTATTTTTAATAGGGGCTCCTGTATATAGAAGAGAAGAGGTGTTCGGCTGAAAGGTGAAAGGTGAGTATTATTTTTATTTTTAACAGGGGCTCCTGTATACCTGCCTAACTACTGGTGGACAGTGTATATCTACTTATTGGAGGGCCTTTGTATCTCCTTAACTAAAGGGGGACTTATGTACCTGCCTAACTACTGGTAGACAGTCAGGGACGTAACTAGAGAAGCCTGGGCTCCATAGCAAAGTTTTGTTCCCCCATCCTCCCCCCGCTATCACCACCCATCCCATTAACATTTAGCGGTACCCGTTAATATTAGTTATGCAGCTACTGGATAATACAAGGAGCAAATACCTCACCATAGCTATCACCATCATACTGATACCAAACAAATCCCACTATACTAAGACCAACTTTACCAATAACGCTACTACATAAGGACACAATTATACCGCCACAACACAACCACAAATTATCACCACATAGTGACTCTATAATACCCCTATGCTATTACTGAATAAAGATCAGTATGCAATGCACAATATTGCCGCCATATAGTGGTACATACCAGTGTATACAGGCTCTGCACACTGTATATTACCACCATACAGTGGCAGATGCCAGTGTACACAGGAGCTCTGTAGACTGTAGTCGATATCGGCAATTATCATTGATATCCAATAGTCGATAACAGATTATCGCCGATGACCATTAAAGTCTATGAGAGAGGAACAACACCTTCATTCTTACACCCAAACAGTGCTGGAGAAGCTGGAATTAACATCCACAAATGTAAACTGGATATGTGCTACATCTTAGGCAAGACAATTAGGCAACAAGAGTCACAGAAAAAAAGTCACGGACTATTCACTATCCCTGTCTTGTACCACAGCATGACCCTTAAACCTGCATGACCCACAAATTAAAAAGTGCCAGAAGGCAGTATTATTTGAACCATCATTTTACTTGAACTGGACATTTACTATCCCTGTCCTGGAACGCAGCATGACCCTTAAACCTGTCTGACCCACAGATTAAAAAGTGCCGGAAAAAGGAGTCTTTCAACCACCATTTTAGTTGAATTGGACATTGACTATACCTGTCCTGGACCGCAGTATGACCATTAAACCTGTCTGACCCACAGATTAAAAAGTGCCGGAAAAAGGAGTCTTTGAACCACCATTTTAGTTGAACTGGACATTGACTATACCTGTCCTGTACCACAGCATGACCCTCAAACCTGCATGACCCACAGATTAAAAAGTGCCGGAAAAAGGAGTCTTTCAACCACCATTTTAGTTGAACTGGACATTGACTATACCTGTCCTGGACCACAGTATGACCATTAGACCTGTCTAATCCACAGATTAAAAAAGTGTCAGAAAAAGGAGTCTTTTAACCACCATTTTAGTTGAACTGGACATTGACTATACCTGTCCTGGACCGCAGTATGACCATTAGACCTGTCTAATCCACAGATTAAAAAGTGCCGGAAAAAGGAGTCTTTCAACCACCATTTTAGTTGAACTGGACATTGACTATACCTGTCCTAGACCGCAGTATGACCATTAAATCTGTTTGACCCACAGATTAAAAAGTGAAGGAAAAAGGAGTCTTTGAACCACCATTTTAGTTGAACTGGACATGGGTAGCAGAGGAACGCTTGGTCTTGGAAGTGGCGGAGGAGGCAGGAGACAGTGGTTGGAACCCTGGGACCGGTGTGGCCTTTTTTCGCCAAGTGTTCCCTCCATTTTAACTCATGCATTCGCTGCATGTGACTAGACATGTTGGTGGTGGTTAAACACCTAAGATTCTTCCCTCTACTGATGCGTTTACGGCAAAGGCGGCATATGACATCGCTGGGTGAATCAGAGGCATGCTTGAAAAAGGCCCAGGCTTGAATGGTCCTGGGCCTTTTCGACGGCGATAAGCGATGAGCAGTATTTCCGCTGACCGTGGCTGGCGGAATAATCTCAGCGGACTTGTGCGACTGTCCTCTCCCTTTTTGAGGCGGGACCCGTACTGACACGCCCCCATCGTCTTCCTCTTCATCCAGTGATGAAGCGCTCGCAAGCAAATTCTGCTGAAAAGACCACGTTGGATCCACAATGTCGTCATAATCATCATCAACACAGGTGACTTCCTAGTCCTGACATTCGTCATCCCGGAGCTGCGGGCTACAAGCAACAGGCACTGCAAGGCGTTGCCGACCTCCCGGGATTTTTGCCGATTGACTGGCTTCCTTCTCCTCCTCTGATGGCATCAGCGATTGGGTGTCAGAGCAAACAAAATCATCCTCTTTGGCCTCTTGATCTTTTAAAATGCCTTCTGACCCCAACCGCATTTTGTCATCAAAGAGGTCTTTAGAAAATGGATTATCCACAGTGGTGGGTACACGAGTTGACATTTGGGCTGCCTTCGCTTCATGTTGGACGGATGCTGACGATGCTGATGACGACATTTGTGGCCGTGACTGGGAGGACGAGGAGGTAAGACTGCTGGATGCAGGTTGCATTAACCACTGAAGAACAGATTGGCGACACTGTTCGTTACTGAGATTCACAGGGCACCAACCCAGCGATGACAGGCCTGACGGTCCTGCAACCGAAGATCCGCTGGCTTGCGTGTTGTCGCCAGCACTGGAAGGAGCACCTTCTCTCGTACCTCTACCTCTATGTCCTACACCCCTCTTTGCTCGCTTACCACCTGAATTTTACTCCATGTTCAGAAAGATATAAATTTAAAAAGGTATGGAAGAGTTTTTTGACAGTCTTTTGAAAGACGGCAAATCACAGCTATTCTTAAATTCCTCTAAATTCCAACAGCCAACTAGGATTAGAAACAGAATTGTTTCTATCGAATACATGTGAAATGCGGTCTGGTGGAAGAACCACAAGACAAAATCAACAGTCCCAGGGATTTACAACTGCCCACTAGGAATTGATAGTTACTGAGATTCACCGAGCGCAACAAAACTATTCAAAAGTTACACGGATGAGAAATTGCGTTTTTTGCAGCAATGACAAACGAGAACAGTTACTAGAAAATGTTTGTCGTACAACGTGGCTATTTGAAAAAAAACTGGGGCCGCACCACGTGCAATACAGCTATTTAAAAGTTATACGGATAACAAACGGTGGTTTTTGCACCAATGAAATACACCAACAGTTACTACAAAATTTCTGTATCCAAATTTAAGTACAAGGTGGCTCTTTGAACAAAACTGGGGCGCACCAAAGTGCAATACAGCTATTTAAAAGTTATACGGATAACAAAAGGTGTTTTTTGCACCAATGAAATACACCAACAGTTACTAGAAAATTTCTGTATCCAAATTTAAGTACAAGGTGGCTATTTGAACAAAACTGGGGCGCACCAAAGTGCAATACAGCTATTTAAAAGTTATACGGATAACAAAAGGTGGTTTTTGCACCAATTAAATACACCAACAGTTACTAGAAAATTTCTGTATCCAAATTTAAGTACAAGGTGGCTCTTTGAACAAAACTGTGGTGCACCAAAGTGCAATACAGCTATTTAAAAGTTATACGGATAAGAAAAAGTGGTTTTGCACCAATTAAATACACCAACAGTTACTAGAAAATTTATGTTTCCAAATTTGGGTACAAGGTGGCTATTTGAACAAAACTGGGGCGCACCAAAGTGCAATACAGCTATTTAAAAGTTATACGGATAACAAAAGGTGGTTTTTGCACCAATAAAATATATCAACAATTACTAGAAAATTTCTGTATCCAAATTACAACGTGGCTATTTGTAAAAAAATGGGACGCACAAAATAAAAGGTACAATTTCACCTCAGGTGCGAGGTGTGCTGGCCAAAAAGTGGTAAAAAAATGCCATTTCAATGCAGCTTCAAAGCAGAGTCTGGGCTGCACAATATACACCCTCCTTTCCAAAGACTGTCTGTCTGTGTCCCCCCCTCCCCCTCCATCCACGGCTGGACAGCACTAGATGATTCTTTAAAAGTCTGTGTCTAACTAAATAAGAAATTAAATTCTCTAATCTACCTATATTCTAATGTTCACAGCTGAAAGCATAGTTGTCTGTATGATTAAAGAAAAGAACTGTGTCTCTGAGCTGCATTGAGAGACACGCAGCACACGTCTTGCTCTAATGTTAGACACTGAAAGACTGATGCTGAACAGGAAACGCTGTTCTATGCAAAACAAGGTCATGTGATTTTTCCAGCCAATGACAACCATACACATCACAGTCATGATGTCGCACACCAAGCTCACCCTGCTCTATGCTCTAAGCTGATTTGCTGGCCGCCAAAATGACAGGAAGCGCCGAAAATGGCACAATAGTAATAGATTATCTGTCAGATTGTCACCTAAATTAGCGCGTGATTGGAAATTTCCGATCAGCCTAAAAATCGTGCCGATTTCAACTTTGTCGATTATAATCACTCATCCCTACGCCCGACCACAATTTGTCCCTGCAGAATTTACCACACAAACATCTTAGAATTCAAATTTTTCCAACATTTCCCTACCTGTGCTCCTTCTCTGTACAAACTGCACATGGGGTGATAGGTGGAGGTGGGGAGGTTATGGGATAATCGGTGCAGATGGGGACATTATGGGGTAATAGGTGGAAGTGGTGGGGAATGATAGGTGGAGGTGAGGGGCTATGGAGTAATAGGTGGGGGTGGGGAGGTTATAGGGTGATAGGTGGAGGTGGTTGAGATTGATAGGTGGAGGTGAGGAGGATAGTGGGTTATAAGGACGGGTTATATTTCATGTTGACACTAGGATGCATAACACAATGGTGGGAGAGAGGACAGAGCTGGTATTTTTAGGATGGGGAGGGACCAAAATCCATAGACTTTCTTATCCTGATAGTATCAGGCTGCAGCTGTTGGTTTTACTTTGTCTGGTTATGGCTGGTTACATAAAAATGATGTATTTATATATTGATTACAGTAGATGCCTAGTTTTTGATTTTCAATAAATAAAAAAAATAATTAAAAACATTATGTAGGATCCCCCCTCATTTTTCATACCCAGCTATGGTAAAACCAACAGCTAGTGCCTGATAACATCAAGATGGGAAGATCTATGGATATTGGGCCTTCCCATCTTAAAAAAACCAGCCTACAGCTGACCCAGAAACTGACCATCACATTAGAAGGTCCACTTCTGAAAGTTACCCGACTCTTCCCTTTACCCCTGAAATGCTGGACACTGGGGTAATAATGACACAAGGTTAGTTTAAGCTTTGGGGTGACAAAAATTACCGCTGGCTAACACCAAGCCCGAACAATAGTAATGGAGAGGTGTCCGTTACTGGTGATGGAAAAAAAAAGAAGACACTAAACACAATTTTTTTAATTTAAATGCACACTTCCGACATCAGCCCTCATTAACCATTTTAATAAATGCATAGATCTAAGGCTGTTCCGTCACAGTGCACCGAATCCGAAGTATTCCAAAATGGGATTCTGTAATTAAACAGAAACACACATACAAAGGCTGGATAGTCAATAGAGAATCCAGGAAAGTTTGGTGACACCCCTCCCCCACAAGTACATAGCTTTTCTAAGACAAAAATACTGTGATCATCCCTTTCCCGACCACTACCCCTCACCTCACCTCCTCTCTACCTTAGATCCCCCACTCAAAACCCTCTCTCCCACTCCATCTACCCCCACCACTCTTAACCCCTCTCTGTCAGCCCATCTACTATCCCCACATTTACCCCACCTATACACCCTTCACACTTATTCTATTTCCCCACATTTAGCCTATCCCCCAACTACTCTCACTCACATATTTCTACCTACTGGGGGGCCTATGTACTTGCCTAACTACTGGAGGGCCTTTGTGCCTGCCTAACTACTGGAGGACAGTGTATATCTATCTACTGGGGGGCCAGTCTTATTACTTGGGGACAGTATATGTCTACCTTCTGGGGGTATTTTTAGGATGGGGGCCTATGTACCCGCCTAACTACTGTGGGTCTGTACATATTTACCTACCGGGGGGGCTATGTACCTGCCTTACTACTGGGGGACAGTTTATATCTACCTACTAGGGGTCCTATGTACCTGCCTAACTTCTGTGGGACAGTATATATTTACCTACCAGGGGGCTATGTACCTGCCTAAATACTGGGTGACAGTTTTTACCTACCTACTAGGGGGCCTATATACCTTCCGAACTACTGGGGGGCCTATGTACCTGCCTTAATAATGGGGGACAGTGCATATCTGCCTACTGGGGGGGCTTTTGTACCCACCTTAATACTGGGGGACTTTGCATATCTACCTACTAGGGTCTTAATGAACTTCATTACTAATGTGGAACAGTGCATATCTACCTACTGGGGGGACTATGTATCTGCCTAAATACTGGGGAAAAGTATATATCTACCTACTGGGGGCCATTGTACCTGCCTAAATACTGGGGGACGGTGTTTATCTATCTACTGGGGGCCTTTGTACCTGCTTTTCTATTGGGGGAAAGAGTATATCTACTTACTGGGGGAGCCTATGTACCTGCCTAACTACTGGGAAACAGTACATATCTACCTACTGGGGGACAGTGTATATATACCAGACTACCATCATTTTGTAGACAATCATCTTGGCTATCTCATATATCAATTTGACTTGCAACTATTTAGCATATGCTTAGTTATGAAGATTCTTGTCATGTAACTGTATAACTGTATTGTTACTATTTTACGTCTAAAAATCTAAAGTTCAAGTTTTATTATTTTATTAATATTTTGTGAATCCACCTTTGCCTGAATCCATCTGGGCAGGCTCTCTATCGAATTCAAGCATGTCTCGACCGAAATCTGATCCCAGGTCACTTCTACATGTTCCCAATGTTGGTACATACTGCTCGAATCACTTGGGTACGAATACAGCCTTTTCTTCAACTCTACCCACATGTGTTCAAATGGGTTGAGGTCTGGGGACTGTGGGGGCCAATCCAGCAACTCTGCGTCATTGTCAATTAACCATTTCTTCACTAATCTTGACATATGCTTCGGGTTGTTGTCCTGCTAGAACACTATATCGTTCTTTTAATGCCCATAGTACTGGAGTATATGAAATAACTCATATTGTAGGATACTCAAATATGGCTCAGCATTGAGACCACCATCGATCCTGTTCAATTATCCAACACCTCTGAAACAACTCCATATCATCAGGCTTACTTCACTGAACTTGGAAGTTCCTTCAATTTCTCGAACCATTATCCCCCTTTTCCATTTATAATTCCAGAACCATTTTCACCCATCAGAGCCCAGTCTATTGACTTTCATCTAATTGTTTCAAATTACCTGTTTCCAATCTTCTACTGTCCACTTTTCATACTTTTTTGTAAATTCAAGCCAACATTTTTTATGACTATATGATAATGAAGTTGTGGCTTTTTCACCTTTTTTGGGGCCACCATTCCAGACTTGTGTAATACGAGTCACATGGTGCCTGAATGTACATCTGGGATCTTCCTATCACGAAGCATATGAACCTCTCCACTGCCATGTTTGTCACACCAGAACTGGTAGACTTTGTGATGAGCTGACATGTTGACTTCGATATTTTACCTGGATGTCCACCTCTTGTCTTTGGAATGGATGGACAGATTTCATTTCATATTCTTCCAGCTGTTATGGCCTCAAATGATGCCGATTGGCAATTTTCTTGGCCAAGAGACCGACCGCTATCGATGAGCTGGATGATGTAGTTTATCTTTTCTTGGGAAATATTCTTCATGACTGCTCTTTGAATTGAACCAGTGACCTTTTGACTGGGAACCAAGCTAATAACAAACTGTATACCAGCCTGACTACTGGGGAAGCTCTGTATACCTGCCTAACTACTGAGGGAGGTCCTGTATTCCTGCCTAACTACTGGGGGAGGTCCTGTGTACCTGCCTAACTACTAGAGGAAGCCCTGTGTACCTGCCTGACTACTAGGGAAGGGCCTGTATACCTGCCTCACTACTGGGGGACAGTATGAATCTACCTATAGGGTTGCCTATGTACCCTCTACTGGGGGGTCTTATATACTTACCTAATAGAGAGGGCACTACATATCTACCTACCAACTGGGGGGCCTTTTATACCTACCTAATTTGGTGGACTGCTATATGGTGTACCTACCTACTGGTGGCACAATGAGGGCCCTATAATTGGCTTTTGCTGATTGGGGTACAATTGCTGTATGGGGCACCAAAGGGGGCAATACTACTATTTGGGGGGTTATGGATGAGGAGTTTGTATAGAGGTGGGGACTAATAGGATTGTTCTGGAAAAGTGAGAAATCTAAGATGTTTGCTTGGTAAATTCTACAGGGACAAGTATTGGCTGGGAGAAGACGTCTTTGCATTGTGGGTCTGGATGAAGAAAAAAGGGGAAGAGAACAACTCATTAGAGAAGAGAATGAATTATCAGAGAAGATGTCATGATGGTCTGAGCCAGATGAAAAAGAAAAGGAAAAGACAACAACCCCCATCAGAGAAAACATCTCCTGTGAGTCCCTGGAGACTCAGGTTTTGTTTTTTTTTCTCTTCTGTGTTGGATCAGTGCTGTATTCACTGTCATGTGATGGTGACCAGACCACCTGTAATCTGACCCCTGTGTGTTCTCTGTACTGTATGTCGGTATTGTAGGTTATATTGGCTCTTGTATAATGGTAGCGTGCACTTGTCCCTAATTGTAAAACTGAGTGCACCCCTGGCCCTCACCCTGTGATTAGGGGTTTCTCTGAGCCTCTTTTTCTTTCTTACTTTTGCTCATAGTGTTGTTTATTTTTGGAAAGTTGTGAGGTGCGTGACTGAGGGAAATTTTGGAGAAGGATATTGTATATGGGCTGGTGGGGCAGAGCGGATATTTTATGGGTTTGTACCAAGGCTGCTTTTTACCCCCAGTCCCTTCCTGCATACAATCCTTGTTTATGTGTGAAAAATATCAAAATATCAAAATGTCAGTGCTGGGCAGCCTACCCAATTGAACACTAGAGGCATAATAGTCTGTAAGCCACCATGGTGCACCACATGTATCTGCATTAATGGTACTCTTTTGTATCACTTTATCTATATGCAATTATAATACAGGCAACCACCCTCCTTCATGCTTAGAAGGTTGTGTGATTGTTTTTTTTTATTGTTATTATTTTATTTGTGCAATCTCCCCATGTATTATGCTGTGGCTCTTCTGCATGCTGGTGTAAATAGGTATACATTTAATGTGCAGTTTTTTTATCATCTTATTGTTCTCCTAGTGGAGGCGTATGTGAGCTGCTGCTCAGCAATTATCTGTACCTGTTTATCTTTCCCGAGTAGCACAGAGGCCTGTGTTGCCTCCTACTGGGTTCAATCTCTAATTCAGCCATTGAGCTGTAAGTATGGCCTGTGTTGTGTTTTTGAAGGGAAGATCTCTCCTTAAGGAGAGCACCGAACGAACGGCTTGTAGAGTTTTTGTTTTGCCTTTTCGCCCTCTACTTAGCATCTGCATATCACAAGGCATTATGGGAAAGGGGCTGAGAAGCCCACAGCGCCCTCTGTTGGTTGTAACAAATCCTCAATTTGCTTTTGACCCACCGAGTCTTGAGAAAGCAAAAAGGATTTTTTAGCCAAGCCAGTATCTCTCATCTGCAGACAACGTGGTATCGGGATTTTGTCCCTCTTCAGTGCAGAGCAGAGAAGATACTGGCTGGCTGTGTGGGAGGCATCGGGTAGCTCAGGAAGGGAAGATCTCTCCTTAAGGGGAGCACCGAACGAACGGCTTGTAGAGTTTTTTGTTTTGCCTTTTCGCCCTCTACTTAGCATCTGCATATCACAAGGCATTATGGGAAAGGGGCTGAGAAGATCTTCCCTTCCTGAGCTACCCGATGCCTCCAAGTAATGAGGAGCTTTGACGGGGCTTGCGAGCTTGCGTATAGTGGCCACTGTATCTAATACCTCATATTTGATAATTTTCTAGTATGTAATTTTGGCTTTTTTGGCCCAAAAGTACTGGGGAGTAGAGGGTGTCAGTATTTTGTGTTGGACACCTAAAAAGTGCTGGGCAGCCCGCCCAATCGAATAGTAGTGGCGTAATAGGCTGTAAGCCAGCATGGTGCACCACATGTATCTGCATTAATGGCACCCTTTTGTATCGCCTTATCTATATGCAATTATAATACCAGCAACCACCCCCCTCATACATAGAAGGTATATGAGTGGTTGTCTTTTCGGATTGCATTTGTGCAATCTCCGCATGTATCATACTGTGGCTTTTCTGCATACTGGTGTGAACAGGTATCAATTTAATGTGCAGTTTTTTATCATTTAATTGTCCCCCTAGTGTAGGGGTGTGTGAGCTAAGTTCAGCAATTATCTGCACCTGTTTATCTTTCCCAAGAAGCACAGGGGAAACCACCTGTAATTTGAACCCTGTTTGTTCTCTGTACTGTATGTCAGTATTGTAGGTTATAGTGGCTCTTGTATAGTGGTAGCGTGCACTTGTCCCTAATTGTAAAAGTGAGTGCACACCTGGCCCTCACCCTGTGATTAGGGGTTTCTCTGAGCCTCTTTTTCTCTCTTACTTGTGTTTATAGTGTTGTTTAATTTAGAAAGTTTTGAGGTGCGTGACTGAGGGAAATTTTGGAGAAGGATATTGTATATGGGCTGGTGGGGGGACGGACGGATATTTTATGGGGCTGATGGGGGTTTGTGCCAATTTAAAAGTGGTTTACCTGAACCTGATTTGCTGTTCTGGAGCTAGAAAGTACCAAATCTATGACCTGCAGTAGAACGGGTTCAAATGTATTTTGAAGTGAAATAAAAGTAAGCAAGAAATTAAGATGAATCAAAATAATGGATTAAGTTTGTTTCAACAAAATAAATCTAGATTTTGACTCTCTTAAGTAGCAACCTCTAGCAGATTTACAAAACTGAGTCATTATTTCTACAGTTGCATTCAGATCATGTATTTTCCCACAAATGTTCTGCACTTGTTGGATGCTTTGCTTTCACCCTTCTATCTAGTTTATCCCCAACAAACACAGTATCTGCAACGTATCCAGGTTTTTCCATTCTTTGAAGCTTCTTTTTTTCTTAGGTAGTTCTGACAAAACCTAGAAGTATGTTTTGGATCACTGTCGTGCTGTAATATATTCCCTTGCCCAGCTAAGCTTACACAGGAGAATATTGCTCGGCGTATCAAAATTCTGTGGTAGCTGTGTTTTGTCCAGTGTGCCATTCGCCTTGTTCTAGTTGCTTACTCTGGGTCCAACAAAAGAGCCCCAGACCATAAGGCCTCCTTTTTCATGTTTGACAAATGGTGTCACACATTAAGGAACCATTCTTTCATTTATTGAACGTATGTAATGTGTTATTATTGAGGTATGATTCAGCAAAAAAGCATACATTTTAATGTGGTTTACTCTGTGTGTGTAAAAATGGTAAGTCATTGTGTCAATCCAGTAAAGAGTTAATGTACTGTGCAGCCTGAAACAGGTGTGGTGATAAACTAGAAAACTAGAGTACCACGTCAAAACACATATACTACCAAAAGTATAAAAAATACAAAATCTTTATTTTATCAAAAACATATAACAAACATAAACGATACACAGACAAAATAAAATACAACACAGTGACAAGCTAAAAATGGTGGTATAACAAGACACAACCTCACACTAGGTGGTAATAGAAAAATGCATACAATATAGTATCAACTCCATAGTAAAAACATCCATGAAACAACAATAGATGATAACTAGTGATACATATGTATAAATAATGAAAGATAAATAAATCCTAAAGTAGGAAAAATACCCACCCAGAGACCCCAACATATGTTTCCTCCACACCTGGCTTTGTCAGGGGGTAACACTAAACTAACTTCAATCCTCTTAAAAAGAAGTCCCAATCAATAGAATAGCACAAAGAGCAGCTGTAAATAATGAAATCTGTTACCTTGCGGCCCGGAGAGATAGAATATCGCATATCGACTCTATCAGGTGCATGCCGGGCCCCATGCGACGCCAGCATGAAGACCGGGAGCACGGACGTCGTCAAAAAACGACAGACAATAAAAGTGTGCATGCGCCGGCACGGCGTCAGTTACCAGCGCATGCGGATTACAAATAAGCCCACCAAAAATGTCGGGTTACATAAGGAGAGACACCAAAGTCCAAGTGTCTAGATAATTAAGAGCGGACCACACCAAAATGGCTGACCGCAAAAGCCACAAACAGAGACCACAGACCAACAGAGCACACCATCAAGGGAAGAGGGGATAGGAAAAGGACTAAACTTACCAATTAAGCACATGTAGGAAAAAAAAAAAATATATATACATAATTTTTTTATATCACTGTATATATTATCGCATTATATAAATAATAATAAATTAAAATAAAACAATATAATATAATATAAACAAACCAAATATATTTAGACCACAAAACCCAATCTATTAAATACCCAAAAGTCAATATACAATATACACATAACCCCGATGATCAATATACTACATACAAATAAATATAAGAACAGTGAAACATACAAAGTAAATGTAAAAACGGTGAAACAAATAGTGCAACAAAATATACATGCATGTATATCTATATACAAAAATCTTGGTGAGATAATTACAAAGTGAAAAAAGTGATAGATAAAAAACATAGTATATTCAGTAAGTGTAATATATCCATGTGTAAAAAATAATTATATATATATATATAATATATATATATATAATATAATAATATTATATATATATATATATATATATATATAATTCTCTTTTCTTCCATTTCTTTCCAGTTCTTCTCTTTATTCTCTTTTCTCTCATTCCCCCTTTCCCTTATCTTCAACACTTTCATCCAACATAGAATATCCTCAAATATCCATAATGAAATATCAACAACAAGACCTCAAAAGAGAAAAGAAGATAGATTAGTATCAAAAAATAAAAACATATAAAAGCACACATAAGAACTCAATTAAAAAACAATTTCCACCACGTTTGCTAAACAAAATTCTATCGATACCGATGAATCTAAGTCCACTAGCATCACAATCATGAAACATTTTAAAATGTTTTGGTAGGGTTTTTAGATTATGTACATCCAACTCACCTTTCGCAGCTTCAATCCCCAAGACATGTTCACAAATTCTTTTTCTAAAAGGCCTTGAAGTTAAGCCCACATATTTAAGTCCACAAGGACACTGCGCCAGATAGATTATTCCAACTGTACTACAGTTCTTGTGTGTTGGATCTATGTTTGTTGCTGTCTACGTTTGAATAAACATATGGCTTTCTTTTGAGACACTGGATATTCTCCTTCTTCACTTACAATTGATTGAATGGGTAATACGAAATTTTGTATCACCTTTTTGGTTGAAGAAAAAATCCACATTATCAACATTTTGACAGGCGATACATTTTCCGCATGACGTACATCCCCATCTAGGGCCCTTCGATCCAAAGCAGGTTTCCGGTTGTACACCCTTATAATGACTCCGTACTAACATATCACGAATATTCTTTGACCGACGATATGTAATAGATGGATGTAAAGGAAGCTATTGAGCCAAAATATATCCCAATATTTAGCCATCGATGTGCGCAGCTCATTCCAACGAGAATGATAAGTTGAAATAAATCTTACTTCTTGTTTAGAAGCACTTTCCCTTTTAGACTTTTCTATCAACAATTGGTTTCTCTCTGTTTTTCTTGCTCTCTCTAAGCCATTACGGATCCATTTTTCTTTATAACCTCTCTCCTTAAATCTTCGGGTAAGTTTTTTTGATCTATTTTCAAAAGTAAAATAGTCAGAACAAACTCGTCTCAAACGCAAAAATTGACCCACTGGTATATTTTCAACAACTTTACGTGGATGGGATTAATTTGCATGCAGCAAAGAATTAACCGCAGTTTTCTTCCTAAATAGATCTGAGTGGACAAAGCCCAACTCATCAATATCAAAAGTAATATCCAAAAAATCTATTTTCGTCCTTCCATATTTGTATGTGAGCTTCATATTAACGTCATTCCTATTCAAGGAAGACATAAATTGTTCAAGTTCTGGTACTGTTCCATGCCAAATCATAATCACGTCATCAATATATCTGTTCCATGACTGAACTTTTTCTCCCAGGAATGGAGGATCAGTCAAAAAGATATTTCTCTCCTACCATCCTAAAAAGAGGTTAGCGTATGTGGGCGCACAACATGCTCCCATCGCTGTTCATTGTAGTTGGACATAAAATGATTCACGGAACAAAAAGAAATTATGAGTCAGAATAAACTCAAGACTATCCAGAATGAAACCACACAAATCAGAATCAAGATTAGAAGTTGAAAGAAAAAAACGAACTGCTTCCAAGCCATCCGAATGTCTTATAGATGTATATAGTGACTCAATGTCACATGTGACGATCAACATATTTGGTTCAAGTTGAACACCCTCCATCTTTTTCAGAATGTCAGAAGAATCTTTCACATAAGATGGCAAAATTTCCACAAAAGGTCGTAAAAGGAAATCAATAAACTTACATATTGGTTCACATAAGTTATTCTTACCCGAGATAATTGGACGTCCTGGAGGGATTTTTTTCATTTTTGTGGATCTTCGGCAACAGATACAATGTTGGAATGGTAGGATCCATAGGTAGAAGACAATCACTCTGTAGTTTAGTAATCACACCTTTTTGTAATGCATCATCCAAAATAGAGGCCAATTCTGATCTAAATTTCAAAAGAGGATTAAACGTAAGTTTTTGGTAATGTGACTTGTCTCTTAGTTGTCTCAAAGCTTCTTTTCATATAGTTTAACAGGCCACAAAACTACGTTTCCCCCTTTATTTGCCGGTTTAACGACTACATCCTTCCTCTGTTGAAGTTCACGTAAAGCTAATCTCTCTTCCTTGGTAAGATTGTCCTGTTGAATAGATGATTCAATTTGACAAAAATCTTTTTCCACTAACTCCACAAACAACTTAATGTTAGGATATAACATCAAAGAAGGATATTTCTTAGATGGTGGAAGAAGTGAGGATGGAAACTTACCATGTTCTTTAACCATCAAGTCACTGGCTGTTTGTTCATTCATAAGATTTTCCAAAATTTTTAAACCTTCCTGTTCCTGAGTCGTAGAAAAATATTCCATAGAAAAATCTTGATGAAAAAGTTTTTTAAAAATAAATTTTCGTGCAAATAGATGTAGATCTTTTATGCCTGTAAAACAATTAAATTTGGATGAAGGCGAAAAGGTTAAACCTTTACTTAAAACTCATACTTGAGCTTCAGATAATTCAACATTAGAAAGGTTTTTCTGTAATACAGATTTCGCTGTATCATTAAATGATGACTCTATCATCTGTTGTTTCACATTGGATTTATGCCCAGGGGTATTTCTTCTTTTTACATATCTATGTCTTGAGGTATTCGATGAAGTTGAACCAACACTAAAAGACATTCCTGATTACACTGATGATGTACGTCCCCGTCAGGTATTTATTACACCATTTATATATTCGATTATTTTGAGCATCTGCAAAATCCCGTTGAAATTTCTTAGATTTGCCACTTTTTACTTGTTTTTCCCAACCAACGGAGAGATCATCAATCTCCTTTTTAAAAACCAACCAAGATTCAGATGCCAGTCTATCCATTATTTGATTTTCACCCTCCCCGATTTGTTTCATTCGTTCATCCCACGAACGCATATCTAAGTCCACAATCAATTGCATCAGCGTACGAGAGCACAACGTACACGTCTCCTCCCATTTAGAGCAAAAAGATTCATAATTAAAACCATATGATGGAAAAATCTGTATTAGCAGACCACGGGGGATTAACCCCTTAGTTAGATAATTTGATAAAGAAAATTGATTCCACCATATTTTAATTCTGCGATGTAACAAATTCTTAAATTTAGTTTTTAGTTCCCTTAATGCAATGTTATCCAACTCCACAGTGTCTGTAGAACCACCAAAAATAGCATTTGCTTCTGAAAGCCAGACTGCTTCTTTAGAACGAAAATCCATTCTGATATATGGATATAAACACCTACAATATCAACGCCAAAACACCAGAAAGTTAATAGTTAATTGGTAGTAAATCAAAAAACAATACCACGCCGAAACACATATACTACCAAAAATATCAAAAATACAAAATCTTTATTCTATCAAAAGACATATAACAAACATAAACGATACACAGACAAAATAAAATACAACACAGTGACAAGCTAAAAATGGTGGTAGAACAAGACACAACCTCACACTAGGTGGTATTAGAAAGATGTATACAATATAGTATCACCTCCATAGTAAAACATCCGTGAAACAACAATAGATGATAACTAGTGATACATATGTATAAATAATGAAAGATAAATAAATCCTAAAGTAGGAAAAATGCCCACCCAGAGGAGGCACCAAAGAGACCTCAACGTACGTTTCCTCCACACCTGGCTTTGTCAGGGTGTAACACTAAACTAACTTCCATCCTCTTAAAAAGAAGTCCCAACCAATAGAATAGCACAAAGAGCAGCTGTTAATAATGAACTCTGTTACCTTGCGGCCCCGGAGAGATAGAATATCGCTTATCGACTCTATCAAGTGCACGCCGGGCCCCATGCGACGCCAGCATGAAGACCGGGAGCACGGAGGTCATCAAAAAAACGACAGACAATAGAAGTGCGCTAGAAAACTAGAGTGTGGCCATATAATATAAATACAGGTACCCAGGAGGGGTCAGTTGAGAGTTTAAAGGGTATTCTCACCACAATGATTAGCTTTAACCCCTTCCTGATGGACGGTCATAATAATATGGTTCTAAATATTTTTCCTCTTTACCTTCTGATCTATTATCTCTCACTAGAGCCAAATTCAGACTTCTCATTGGGCCAACCGACCTCCATAGATAGCATAAATGCTCCTTTAGGGATTTCCATGTATCACATAGAGGTCAGGCACCAGCCCAGGTCACATCACATAACAGTGAAGACAGCGTTGATCCAATATAGAAGTAAAATAATCCCTGACGTCAGGGAATCACCGGAGACGTCTTATCTGATGAGTCGTTCTCTTCTCTCATGAGTTGTTTATTCCCTTTTCTTCTGCATCCGTTCCACACCGCCATGATGAATTGTCCTGGCCACCACTCATCCCTGCAAAAATTACACACAAAAATCCTCAATTTTCCAGCATCTCTTTACCTATTCCCACCTCTGTACAAACTTCCCAGGGGTGGAAGAGCAGGTACAAGTCATAACTTAGAAGCCTAGTATCCTAAGGGGTTAGAGGGTGGGGAGAGGACTAACCCCCCCTGGAGAAAAATGCTACAACTATGGGCTGCTTCCCTCTCAATTACATTACCAGGTAAGTAGGCAAGACCCTAGGTAGGTAGGCAAATAGGCAAGGCCCCAGGTAACTAGATAGGCCCTCTTTAGGTAGGTAGACACCCGCTGGATAAGTTGGAAGCCCGGCCCCAG
The DNA here is from genome assembly GCA_025379985.1 of Phyllomedusa bahiana. Lineage (NCBI taxonomy): Eukaryota > Metazoa > Chordata > Amphibia > Anura > Hylidae > Phyllomedusa > Phyllomedusa bahiana. The sequence goes on from JAODAL010002982.1 coordinate 23,355, forward strand.
GCAGGGCCCACTCTTTAGCTAGTGTGTAGGTATTCAGGGCCCCCTTTAGTATTTAGGTAGCCAGGGCCCCCTTTAGGTAGCCAGGGCCCACTTTAGATAGCCAGAGCCCCCCTTTATATAGCCAGGCCCCCCTTTATGTAGCCAGGGCCCCCCTTTAGGTAGCCAGGGCCCCCGTTGTTAGTCAGGGCTCCCGGTGTGAGTCAGGGCCCGCTGTATGTAGCCAGGGCTCCCCTTTATGTAGCCAGGCCCCCCTTTATGTAGCCAGGGCCCTCATAGTTAGTCAGGGCCCCCTGGCTTATTCAGGCCCCCCTTTCTGTAGCCCGTGCCCCACTTTATTAGTACGGGCCCCATTTTTTTGTCAGGGCCCCCTTTGTTAGTCAGGGCCCCCCTTTATGTAGCCAGGGCCCCCTTTATGTAGCCAGGGCCCCCCTTTAGATAGCCAGGGCCCCTTTAGTAGCCAGGGCCCCCCCTTTAGTAGCCAGGGCTCCCTTTATGTGGCCAGGGCCCCCCTTTATGTGGCCAGGGCCCCCCTTTATGTAGCCAGGACCCCCCTTTGTTAGCCAGGGCCCCCCTTTAGATATCCATGGCCCCCCTTTGTTAGCAAGGGCCCCCCTAGGTAGTTTAAAAAAACAAACAAAAAAAAAACAGCCACTTACCTGGCTCCGGCTCCCGGCAGCTCCGAGCTCACCAGTAGGGGCCGGCGCCTGTCAGGCTGAAGGCCTAACGCCTTCAGCATGCCAGGGAGATCAGCGGAGCGCAGCGCTAGTGGCAGGCCCGGACTGGCCATAGGGAAAACCGGGTACTTGCCCAGCGGGCCGCAGGGCTGGCTCGGAGCGCCCCAGCCGAGAGGCCGGTGTATCCCCCCCCTCGGCGGGCGCCGAGTGCCGGCGCACGCACAGGGGCCGCAATGGTCGCATATTCGACTGGACCCCTGTGCCAGGGGGCCGAGAGGCCCCCCTCGCTGCACGGCCGGGTCACTGACCCAACCATGCAGCCATCATGGCCGCCGCCTGCACCGCGCGGGCTGAGCAGCAGCCGAGGCTGAACATCTGGGATCTATTGATCCCGTCTGTTCAGCTCCCAGGAGGCCACGGGGCAGGCGCGCGATGTATGACGTCATCGCCCCGCGCTGTTCCGGCCCGCACCCGGGAGTGAGCGGGCCGCTCCAGACGGACTTTGGAGAAGAGAGGGAAAGACATCACGTCTTATCTGATGAGTCGTTCTCTTCTCTCATGAGTTGTTTATTCCCTTTTCTTCTGCATCCGTTCCACACCGCCATGATGAATTGTCCTGGCCACCACTCATCCCTGCAAAAATTACACACAAAAATCCTCAATTTTCCAGCATCTCTTTACCTATTCCCACCTCTGTACAAACTTCCCAGGGGTGGGAGAGCAGGTACAAGTCATAACTTAGAAGCCTAGTATCCTAAGGGGTTGGAGGGTGGGGAGATGACTAACCCCCCCTGGAGATAATGCTACAACTATGGGCTGCTTCCCTCTCAATATATTACCAGGTAAGTAGGCAAGACCCTAGGTAGGTAGGCAAATAGGCAAGGCCCCAGGTAACTAGATAGGCCCTCTTTAGGTAGGTAGACTCCCGCTGGATAAGTTGGAAGCCCGGCCCCAGGTCAGGGCCCACTCTTTAGCTAGTGTGTAGGTATTCAGGGCCCCCTTTAGTTTTTAGGTAGCCAGGGCCCCCTTTAGGTAGCCAGGGCCCCCCTTTATATAGTCAAGGCCCCCCTTTATGTAGCCAGGGCCCCCTATATGTAGCCAGGGCCCCCCTTTAGGTAGCCAGGGCCACCTTTGTTAGTCAGGGCTCCCTTTGTTAGTCAGGGCCCCCTTTATGTAGCCAGGGCTCCCCTTTATGTAGCCAGGGCCCCCCGTTAAGTAACCACGGCCCACATAGTTAGACACGGCCCCCAGGGATAGTCAGGGCCCCCTTTATGTAGCCAGGGCCCCCCTTTTTATTAGTCAGGGCCCCCCTTTGTTAGTCAGGGCCCCCTTTGTTAGTCAGGGCCCCCCTTTATGTAGCCATGGGCCCCCTTTATGTAGCCAGGGCCCCCCTTTAGATAGCCAGGGCCCCTTTAGTAGCCAGGGCCCCCCTTTAGTAGCCAGGGCCCTTTAGTAGCCAGGGCCCCTCTTTAGTAGCCAGGGCCCCCCTTTATGTAGCCAGGACCCCCCTTTGTTAGCCAGGGCCCCCCTTTAGATATCCATGGCCCCCCTTTGTTAGCAAGGGCCCCCCTAGGTAGTTTAAAAAAACAAACAAAAAAAAAAACAGCCACTTACCTGCTCCGGCTCCCGGCAGCTCCGAGCTCACCAGTAGGGGGCCGGCGCCTGTCAGGCTGAAGTCCTAACGCCTTCAGCAATGCCAGGGAGATCAGCGGAGCGCAGCGCTAAGTGGCAGCCCGGACTGGCCCATAGGCAGACCGGCACTTTGCCCAGCGGGCCGCAGGGCCGCTCGGAGCGCCCGCCGAGGGGGCCGGTGTATCCCCCCCCTCGGCGGGCGCCGAGTGCCGGCGCACGCCACAGGGCCGCAATGGTCGCATATTCGACTGGACCCCTGTGCCATGGGCCGAGAGGCCCCCCTCGCTGCACGGCCGGTCACTGACCCAACCATGCAGCCATCATGGCCGCCGCCTGCACCGCGCGGTGCAGGCAGCACCGAGGCTGAAACATCTGGATCTATTGACCCGTCTGTTTCAGCTCCCAGGAGGCCACGGGGCAGGCGCGCGATGTGATGACGTCATCCGCGCGCCTGTTCCGCGGCCCCCGCACCCGGGAGTAGAGCGGCCGCTCCAGACGACTTGGAGAAGAGGAGGAAAGACATCAGTAAGTAAGTTCTTTATTATTTTTTAAACTACTTACACTGCCCCTGCCCTGGCTAATATACCCCCCTGGCCCTGCCTGCGCTATATACCCCCCTGGCACTGCCTGGCTCTCTGTATACCCCCCTGGCCCTGCCTGGCCCTCTGTATACCCCCCTGACCCTGCCTGGCCCTCTGTATACCCCCGTGCCCTGCCTGGCACTCTGTATACCCCCCTGGCCCTCTGTATACCCCCCTGGCCCTGCCTGGCGCTATATGCCCCCCCGGGCCCTGCCTGGCCCTCTGTATACCCCCCTTGGCCCTGCCTGGCCCTCTGTATACCCCCCTGGCCCTGCCTGGCCCTCTGTAAACCCCCCTGGCCCTGCCTGGGCCCTCTCTATAAACCCCCCGGCCCTGCCTGGCCCTCTGTATACCCCCCTGGCCCCTGCCTGCCCTCTGTATACCCCCCTGGCCCTGCCTGGCCCTCCTATAACCCCCCTGGCCCTGCCTGGCCCTCTTATATACCCCCCTGTCGCTGGCTGGCCCTCTGTATACCCCCCTGGCCCGTCCTTGCTATTGACTGCCCCTGCCTACCTATATAATGCCCTGCCTGGCTATAGACTGCCCCTGCCTACCTATATGATGCCCTGCCAGGCTATAGACTGCGCCCTGCCGGCCTACTTACTGGCCCTGACTGCTAATTACTGCCCCTGGCCCTATATGGCTGATTACTGGGGACAGCTCCAGCTAACCTGGCTAGTTACTGGGGTAGGCCCTGTCTACCTACCAAATTAATGGAGGAAGGCCCTTTTTACCTAGCTAATGAGGGTCACTTCATTTTTTTTATCTGACATTTTTTAATTTCTAATTTTTTTGGTCGGGTCTAAACATACGCTGTTTTGGGAATTGATAGGAAAGTGCTGGAAGAGAAGGAGTCTAAGATGTATTTGTGGTTAAATTCTACAGGGACGAGTAGTGGCCACTAGAAGAAGACACTGCATGCTGTACCGGACAAGAAAGAAATGGAAGGGAACGACTCATCAGAGAAGATGTCATGGAGGTTTGGGCCAGAAGAAGAAAAGGAGAAGAGAACAACTCCCATCATGATGATGTCTTACTGTGAGTCCCTGCTGTCAGGGGTAAGTTTACTTCTGTGTTGAATCAGTGCTGTGTTCATGTGATGGTGACCTGACTACTGAAGATCTGATTGGTGGGTTGTAGGTTATGTTGGTGCTTATGTAGTGTCAGTGTGGGCTTGTCCCGGATTGTAATGTAAGTGCACACCTGACTCTGTAGTGAGGGTTTCTCTGCACCACGGTTTCTTTCTTGCTTGTATGTAGGGAGCTCTCACACGGAGCGGTTTTTGGTGCATTTTTTGATGCGTTTTTTTTTTTGTGCAGAAATGTACAGCATTAACTGCTCTGCCTTTCTGCACAAAAACGCACCAAAAACACATAAATGCACCAAAAAACGCTCCGTGTGAAAGCACCGTGATTGTGTAGTTTATTTTAGAAAGTGGCGAGGTGCGAGAACAAGGGAATTTTGTAAGTGGATATGTATGTGGGCTGGTGGGGGCTTTGTGCCAGGGCTGATTTTTATTCCCAGTCCGGCCCTGGCTAGTGGCGCTGTGCTCCGCTAACACCGCGCAGCCCCGGGAGTCGGGGACTGAAGTCCCCAACTCCCGGGCCGGTGTCTGGACGCTTGGGACACAGGGCCCGAGCGTTCAAAGACCGGATGCACGGCAGGGCCCCGGGGAGCGGCGGCATTGCCTCCGGGGCCCACAGCGGCACCGAGCCTGGTATGGGCTACGCTAGGAAGCGGAGTCTAAGTAGGTCCGGTATACACCAGAGCCCACCGCAAAGCGGAACATACCAGGTCGCTACCGCTGAAGTGACTTGCTTGCGGTGGCTGCCGAGGTGTAACATGGTACAAAATCATAAAGCAAGCTCATAGTCGGGGACAGGCAGAAAGGTCAGGACAGGTAGCAAAGGTTCGTAGTCGAGGGACGGAGCAAAAGGTATGGTATACAGTATACATAACAGACACAATGGGAACGCTTCCTCTCAAGGCACAGGGCACTATCGACTCGGCAAGGGTTTGAGGAAAGGGCAGAGCTTAAATAGAGTCAGTGTCCAGTGCTAACAAATCACCGAAACACTGTCCCTTTAAATTTAACTGTAGTATCGCGCGCACTAAAGGGCAACCCTGCGCCCGCAACAAAGGACACATAAGGTGATAAGACACGAGCTGCGAGTTGCCTCGGCCGACTCCCGGCCCCTGGTCCACCCACAGCGGCCAGCAGGATGCGGGGTGTGCCTGCAACCGACACGTGGGTCCGCGGGACACCCATTACAAATTCAATGCCATCACTCACAAAAAAGTTTATGGGGTTAATCAAAGTCTATAGCAGGGAAATTGCTAGTTGCATGTAGGGTAGTAAACAAAAACTACCTTCTTCAAATGTAACCTCTCAAAAACACCTCTTATACCTGATTAGGACCAGATATAGTCACATGAAGGACAAGTATGATACATACCCAAATAGGCTAAATGTAATATTACCCATGGTAAGGGGAATATAGTGCCATGGGCCTTCACAGCAGTGGCGCTATATTCCCTTCACCATGGGTAGTATTAAATTTCATTCCTCGCTTTTAGCAAACAACTGGCTGCAGTGATTTTTGTAGAGAAGAAAAAATGGTGGAAAAAAATCCCCAAAATGTCTGCAAAAAATGTGAAATTATTCCTGCTGTGTATAAAACCACCCTGAAGGAAAAACTTTGTATCTCTATAGCACTATACATATAATCAACCACGGCCACTCTTGCCTGTTCAGTACAGCCCTGCCTTGTTCCCAGTCTTGGAACATTTTTTGTATGTTTCACAGATGGGGATGGTTATATATAGGGACCAGTTGTTTTACAGTGATATATGATTCTTTTCTATTTACGTTCTGTATGTGCATACAGTAAAATTTGTGAAAAGTAATATGTTAAGTACATTATGTATATTGCAATCAATAGGACTTAAATGATAAGTTAATTTTTATTACTAGAAGCAGTTGCATGCTTGATAATGATGAACGATTTTACTGAAAACTGGTTACTGTATAGAACATTTTCTATAAACCTAGAAATGAAAAGAAAGGAAATATAAGTCCTTCTTGAGTGAAGTCTCTTAAACTATTACATTTCTTACGTTTGTTGCATTTATGGGTAAAATAGGTCTGAATGATTGTAATTCTACTTTTAAAGGAAGACTCTAACTCCCAGTAATGGCATGATGATTTCAGAAGTTCTTTAATTATAAATTGTGAGCCTTGTTAAGAGCTAGTGTAAGAAGCCTGATACCTATCTATTGTGTTGAATGACACAGAAATTTTTATTTTCTTCAGTTTGTCATACTTGGCTGCTAGTTAAAGTAGTCTGAATCTATCTCGGGACTCATCATATTTAGGACACCCTACTGCTTTCTCCTGCACTGCAGCTCTGCCTCTTCAGACCCACTGGTGTAGAGGGCCCAATAGTCAATCTGCTTCATGTAAGACTACCAGTATAAATCATGTCTGTATTCTGACATCACTATTTCCTTGGGCTGTGAAGTTACTGTGTGAATTCTTTTGTTACTTCACTGTGGCTATTATTTTTCACTGGAAAATGATGTACAGTCCTTCAAGTTACAATGGCCTCAGGATAAAATATTTCCATCACACAATTTTTTTTTTCCTGGGTGTTGTTTTTTGCAAAAAACCCAATTTAACAACCCCCCCGTCCCAAAAATTTCTGCTGACCCCCAACATTTTTGATTTAAGAAAGGGCCACCAATTATTATTTTTGGGGGAAAACCCCGTTTTAGTGAAAACTTTTGTTTTCTCTTTTACATGGGGCCAGTATGAGAATCCTTTTGGGGATCGGGGGAGGCTGCCCCATTTTGTTTTTAGTTCTGGACATTGTTGGGGCAATTGGCAATTGCTTTTAAAAAAGGGAATTTTCAAAAAAATTCTTTCCGCACGGGTTTCACCAAAAATAAAGCACACAATTCTTTAACCCTCTTAACATTTTATGGTTTTAAGGGGGGGGTTTTTTTGGGGCAGAGGCCGAACGGAGGAAAGGGTGTTGGGGATGTTTTTTACTGCCCCCTTTGGGGGGGAAATAAAAGCAGGGGTCCCGCTGCAGACCTGCCAAAACCCAAAAAACCCGGGTTTTTGGGGGGGGAACAAAATATTTTGATGTCAGTAAACCCCCAGGTTTTCTGACCAGGGAGCTAGCATAGCTGCCCATTCAGCCCAGTGAGGGTTGCCTTTCCCGGGAAAGGGAATAGCGTTGGGTGGGGGGGACAGATTTTGACAGGGGCCCCCCTAAAGGGCCCGTTTAAATGCCTAGGACTGAAAGGGGATCGGGGGTTTGGTTTTTCTGTCAGAAGCTTGGAAAGGGAGCAGAGGGGGCTGAGGAGAAAGGGGTTTACCCCCCCGGCCTTGAAGAAACCTAAAATGTAAAACAAAGAGAACAGGCTTTTTGGTGCTGGACGGTAGGTCCTGACCGCAGGGGTTTAAAGGGGACTCATGGGTGTGTAGCTAGTGGCTAGACGGGCCCCAACGTTTTTTTTGTTTTATGTGCTGTAACCCCCAAACCCCCGTGGGTTTAAAGAATTAAACTGGCGAGACTAGATGTGAAGGAACCCGCTTATACATTTTTTATACCAAATTTTTTATAATTTTTACGTATCCCATACGTAATAAATTTATATATATAAAAATATATTTTATATATATATACAAATATTTTTTTATATAAAATGTGTTTTAGACAGGTTTCTAGAAATTCGGGACCCTTGTCCCAAAAAAAAAAAAAGGGAAAGGTCCCCCATAAAGGTCATGAAATTCTTTCCCCAAAAACGGACCCAGCGGCGCTTTTTTTAAACATGCAGCGGCGATCTTTTCATCTGAACGCCCCAGCGTTTCCTTTAATTTGCCCAGCAGTGAAAAAAGTCACTGCTAATTTTTAGATCCGGGCCCTTGGGGGCCGCCTTTGCCCCAGGTCCCCAGACGGGACAACCCGGGGCTTGGGGGAACCCGGGGTGAAAAAACCCGGCCGGGGGGAAACAAGCCCCAAGTGTTAGGCATTTTTTCACACACTTTAAAAAGGGAAATATTTTCACGTTTTCGAAATTAAAACGCCCCCCCTAGTGCCCGCGAATTTACGGCTGGAATACAAACCCAGTCAATTTGGATTCCCCAAGGTTTTCCTCAATTTGAGAGTAAAGGTTTATGTCCTTTCCCTCCCCGCTCGGGGAAAAAGCCGCGGGGGGGATAAGTGACATGTAATTACTAGTTGGGGATACGCCCGCTGGTAATGAAAGTCTAATGGGCAAGCGAGGTCCCCGGCCCCCTGCTTTTCCCACACCCGCCCCGCCTCGCCCCCTCCCCAAAACGGGGTAAATTTCGGGGGTTTAATTTTGCCCTGCAAACAAAACCGGGTGAAAAAGCCAGGGGACAATATTGAAAATAGCTGTATTGGGTAAGTTTATGACAAAAAGAATTCCCTTTCCCCAACAGCTTCTTTTTGGCTTTTTATTTAAAGTAAGGGGCTTTTTAAAATTTGGGTTAGTTTATCTGCTTCACTTTCTTTTAAAACATAATTTTGTATTTTTATTGGGTGACATTTTTTAAGCCCTTTAGAACCAATTTCCACAGAATTATGGTTTTTCCCGATTAAAAGTTCGATTTAGAAACCCAAAATTTAATTTAAAATATGTTGAGGAAAAATTGTTTATGATGCTGTCTTAAATTTCTTGCGCGGAAAATTAATTTTGGGTTGAAAAAATTAACATCAATATACATCAATATGTTTATTATTCATGTTCTATACCTGTTCTGTGGCATCACTCTGCTTAGCAACCCTTTACTTTTATTAAAAAAGAAAGGGTGTCCAAAAGAACAAAGGTTTCATGATTTAATGTAACCCGCCCGTAGACTTTCCTATGGGCAATAAAGACATTTCCCACCCGGGTGGTGTAGGTTTTTTTTAACCCCTTTCTTACTTGGCCTCCCCCGCCCCCTACTCTGGTCCCCCCTCCTAGATCTTGTACCCCTGCCTTTTAAAACAGTTGACACTCAAAATTTCTTACAAATTTTTCTCTGCCCTTGCTCAGGACTTGGATCTTTCTTGGATCGCCTCTTGCCGCTGTTATCGGATGTTTAGCATCTCTCACTCCACCTCTTCTCCTTGCCCTCTCTCTGTTGGGGTCTCCACAGGTCAGTCCTGGGACCACTACTCTTTTCTCTCTATACCCTTGGCCTCAGCGAACTCATAGCATCACATGGCTTCCAGTACCACTTATATGCTGAAAAAGTGTACAAGAGTTGGTGGTACTATACTCTACTAAGAGTTAATAATGTTTATTAATGATGTGTCACGATCCACCTGCCATTGGGTTCACTTAATTCCTTTGACCCTGGGAGCTGTTCTGTATTTCTGTCAGTAATGTGTGTATGGCCCTTTAAGAGGTTCTGTTTCTTCCCAGCCTCAGCCAGGGTTTGATATGGAGCCTTTATGGTTAATTTCCTGTGCCAATCCTTGACTGGGGCAGGATATTTATACCCTCCTGCTTCCTGTTGTCTTTACCTCAGAGAAATTTTCTGGACATGCTGGTTCCTGCCTTATGGTCTGCTTATGGATTCCTGTTTTGTTCCTGTTTGGCCACCTGGATTTCTGTTTTTTGGGTTTGTCTGATATCTTTCTCCACTTCCTGGACTCTTCATGTTTCCAAGGATCCACCCCCTGTTTATTACGTTTTTCTTTCTTGGATGGTTTGTGTTTTTGTACTTTTTAGTTTTTTCCACAATAAAGTCCATTTTGCCACAAACCTGGCAGATTGCACTATATGTGTTAAGAAAAAAAATATATTGACCTCTGCTTCACCTCTGTATTCTGCTTGCAGCTAGTGCACATGTCTGTAAAAAGTGTATAGTCATGCTGTCTTGCACAAATGTAACCAGTCACTCAAAGCTAGTGGCAGGAATTGTCATAGCAACCAGACACAGGGAGGGGGGAGAAAAATGTTATATAAGGTATGTAAATTTAGTGTTCTGGGTCTTTTCCACTTATCAACCACTTTGGGTTATCATCCTTATCAGCTAGTCAGAAGAGCAATCCATCATGCCTCCCTGATATAGGTTATGCTGCCCCTGGGCTTACAGGTCAGCTTTAACCCTTTTTTTCCCTGGCTGCATGGAAGTGGATCAAGAGCTGGGCTATGCAGGACTTTGGATTCTTAGGATTTCAGAAGGTTATTCTACTCCACCCAGACCTCGTGGCTTTTGGAACCCCGATAACCTCTAGCCTGGCCCAGTTCCCCAATTTGTGAAGCTTTGCAAGGGACTTTATTTGGATAGAGAATCACTGTTTCTCTTACTGGTCTACTGAGTGGCTTGGACTGGTTGTGAATAATACTTGAATGTAATCCACTCCTGTGTGCTTGTAACATCTTGCCTGGGCGAACTAATAGGGACGGCCCACTGCTGACATTTGATATTGTTAACCCTTTGTCTCTGCTGATTTTGCACCTATAGACTCTAGGATGTGAGATGCGATGGCGTCTCATGTAGATTAGACTCTATATGCAACAACACTCCACCCTCTACTCGGGAGTATTGCCACTTACAAGAGTGTGTCTGGGGGAACTGGCGAAACTACCATGGGTATGTGACTAGCTCACTCAAGTGCAGACCCCCTCTTCACCAGTGCAGGTGCTGGAGGATCTTGTGGGGTGCGGTTGATAGTGATAGCCGCCGTGACGCCAGAGAGAAAAACGCCGGGGAGTTTAAGATGCTACGCCGTCTGTGCTCTCGGTTTGTGGTGTGTCGAATTTAGCTCCTCTGCGCTCAGCGAAGGGTAGCTGGCTCCTTATCGCGCTCTTGTACTGTGGCTCTGACAGATTACTTCCGATCGCGCAGCTGGGAGCGCGAGCACTGTCAGAGAGGTAGTTGTAGCTCTAAGTTTCTACTTGTGGGATTCTCGCACATGGTGGTGTGTGTTTTACAGGAGTGTATACCTTTCTGCTCTCTTGTCCAGGATCGCCAGAATGTCGTCGTAGGTTAATGCGTGCGATCCATAATCTCTTTCTTCTCCTTCCACCTTCTCAAACGCCTCATATGGAGAAGAGAAAGATCTGGTGTGTTCGTAGTGGGTGTATTTGTTGGGGCACTTGCGATCGTACTACATCCTCTTTGGTAGCACGGATCTAGTCGCTCGCTCAGCACAGTGTTGCTGACCAAATCTACTATAGTCAATGGCTTGTATTCAGACAGTGCTGTACTCTTTTCTATGGACTCGTGAGGCAAATTCTGTGTTGCTTGGGATACTTCTGTGTTAACTCTGCCTTTACTGGTCTTCATTAATTGTAGTAACTGCAGAGTTACGGTGAATACTAATTTATTCTCGCGTCACTCCATCTTATCTTGTAAGAGACTGCTTGATCGACCTTTTAATCCATGTCAACTTTTCTGCCCGTCTGATGCACCCTTCATCGTTCTCATTTACTCCTGATCCTGTCTCCGTACTCCAAAGATGTAAGCGATCAATCCGCGGGATCCTTTCGAATAAATGGCTCTGCATAAGAGAGCCTCGTATTGCCAAGGGAAGTGAAGTATTATCAGGTCGTCTTAAGCTGTAGCTGAAGCAACATTTATAGAGGTTTACATAACCTATCCCCCCATACATCTCTGCCTTAATCTCCAGATACCTCTCCTCACATAATCTCCATTCCTCACAGGACCTTGCTCTTCTCTTGTCAGTGTCTCATTCAACCGTCTTCAAGATTTCTTCCGTGCATCCCCCATACTCTGGATCTCAGTACCACAACACATAAGACTCTGCCATCTTTACTAGTTTCAAAAGTGCAATCCAAAAGGAAAGATAAACGATCCAGCAAGTATATAAAAAAAACTGGAAAAAGATTTATTAATGCAAAGCTCTACATAGTACAGGGGGTAAAAATGCTACATACACGTAGCCAGCGCGTTTTGGACACTACAACTTGGCTCTTGTTCACGGCATACACATAATTAAAAACCTGTTACCTTTATAGCAAACTTGCTTGTGAATTAAAATGGAAGCAGAGAGAGGTGACAGAAGCTATCATGAGGGTGTGGATCGTCATTCCCCCATAACGTCATCTCCTCTACCTATCACCTAGTAAATATACTGTGTATAAAAAGATAGTGAATGTAGACAAAACACATATACAGATAAACATAACCTGCGATGAGAGGTATGCGGGGGTATATGAAATTATTTGAATACTTCTATTGATAAATATACAGCAAATAATTTCGGTAATAAAGTCCATTTGGTGCCCGTACTCCTAGCTCTCCCGCATACCTCTCATCGCAGGTTATGTTTATCTGTATATGTGTTTTGTCTACATTCACTATCTTTTTATACACAGTATATGTTGTACTAGATGTGATAAGGAGCGTTATGAGGACGTATGACGATGTCGCAGCGAATCTGAGTCCGTATCGCTTGGTAAGTAGCCTCTGTCTTCCTCTTCTCGGTTCTGCAATCTCTGATTGTTTGTGAATGTTCACATTGGTTCGATGAAGAAGTTTGCGTTAATAAGGTTTAGAAGTAGAGGTCTTCAGTGTTTTTGTTTTACGTTGTCTGTGTTGTGTGTTATGGGCGCTATTCATTGTGTGGAAATGTCATAGAGCCTAGAATGTTTGGGTAGGTGTGAGATCTCTCTCTTCGCTCAGAGAGGCAGAAACGCTGCTTCGGGTCTTGATCTAGTGATGTCATGTGTGTTAGCAGGGTGATTTGTTAACTCCGAGCACTGCTCTTTTGTAATCTTGGAATGGGTGTGGTGTTATGGCACTGTGTTTTTGATCGTTTGTGTAGAATGATGTAGACATGTGCTTGTTTGTCCATTTTTTTTGTTAAGATTACGTCTTCTATTTGATTGTTCAGGTAGTACAGCGTCCTCTTGCTGGATCGTTTATCTTTCTTTTGGAGTGTTGATTGTCCTATGGTCGGGGGACTCAAAGATCCGCCCCAGCGAAGCACCAACAGGGTTTTTAAGTAGAGAAGGAGTTCAGGTCGTGTGAACGCTGAAGACTTAGAGAGTGAGCTACGCTCATTTCGGGTGGCTATTGAGTATGTGTGAAAGTCTAGTTTCACATAGTTTTTGAGACTCTGAGAAAACCCTCCTCTTCCAAAAACTGACATATAACCTACATAAACCTCGCTAGCACCACAGTAACACACCATTATACTCACAGCTCTGTCCCTCACCTTCTGTCTCGCCCTTCTTCATTGTACATTGTTAGATCTCCACCCGTATCAGTGTGTTACTTAATGTTATTGTATTTGTTTTATATTATACTTGTATTATATTATGTACCTGAACTCTTTGGCTTCTACAGCACTTTGGAATTGATGGTGCTCTAAAATAAATAATAAGAATAATGAGACCATTGATATGTAAGTGCCTCAAACAACTCTCAGGACTGGTTAGCTGACCATGCCGCACATGTGAGCTCAATTACTGGAAATTACTGGTTGATTGCTTGATATCTTCATTTGGTGACTGGCACAGAGTATACTGTTGCTGAGAGCTTCTATCTTGTGAACTGTTTGCATTCCACTTTTGTCCAGTTGTGTCCTGTTTTTGTTAGTCTTCTGTGACCAGTTAGTTAGAGCCCTGTTTGTCTGAAAGGGGATGTCTTACCATGCTGTTTCACAGAGCCACCGGCAGATTCAACTTCATGCTTCCTGACTCTTCCTGGTTAGGCTGTGTGTGGTTCTATAGCAGTGATTAGCATATCAGCTATGTATTCCCAGCTCTTCTAATTGCATTGACATGACTGCAGGATATGTACCGTATATACTGGAGTATAAGCCAAGTTTTTTAGCACAAAAAAAATGTGCTGAAAAAGCTGCCCTCGGCTTATACTTGATTCAGCCATCGGTGTCCAGGCAGTGCCATACCCACGGCGCCGGTGGGGATCTCTTCAGCTGTATGCAACTCCTGGGAGCGCATACAGCTGAAGATTACTATTGAGGAGCAGAGAGCGAGTGCTCTCACGCTGCCTGTGCAACTTGATGATATTACGCTGTCTGTGCCGGGAAGAAGACTTTTTTTTAACAAACCCTACCTATATCTGCCTTTACCTTCCTATAAGGGATATATACCTGCCTATACCTTTCTATGGGGGAAAACTAAAAACTGCTATACCTGCATATGGGAGGGACATTAAATGCTATAACTGCCTATGGGGAACATTAAACTGCCTATAACTGCCTATGTAATTTTATTGGTATTCATTATTATTTTTGAAATTTACCAGTAGCCTCTGTATTTTTCACCCTAAGCTTATACTCGAGTCAATACATTTATCCAGTTTTTGTTGCAAAAGTAGTTGCCTCAGCTTATATTCAGGTCTGCTTAGACTCAAGTATATACAGTAATCTGAAGTACAAGAGGCTTCAGAGCAAAGTGAAGAAGTAATTAATCTTTTTTGTTTGTTAGGGCATGTTCACACGGCTTAATTGTGGGGCATACTGTACGCCCCGCAATTACACCGGGTCTTCTGGGGTCGCGCTGTTCAGCGCATTCTCCGGCGGCGCGAGGGAACCGGCAGCCCGCCAGCCCCATAGACAAGCATTACTCGTGGGGCAAAAGCGGCGCAAATAAATGACATGTCAATTATCTCCCTGCGCGTACAATACGATCGTATTGTACAAGCGGGGAGAGGAGGACTGTGGATTACCGTAAGAAAGGCGCCGGACCGCCGCCCCCCGGCCCCTAGGGGAGGCGCGGCATGACCCGGCACGCTTGGCGCATGTAAATGCGCTGGGTGGCCGAGTAGGCGTGCCATGGGCGGGGCGAAAGCGGGGAGGTCCGGGAGACCTCCCCTTCCGCCCAAGGAGTCAGTGACGTGGCGTCAGGCAGCAGAGGAGGACGCCCGTGACGCTTGCTCTTGCTAGGGCTTGGCAAGAGCAGTCACCGGTTCGTTCCCAGCGGACTGCGCTGGTCAGCCTCCCCCTCTTGGGGGGGAGGCTGGGTTAGAAGGCCTGGACCCAGGCCAGAGGGCGGCAGCGGAGGACATGAGATGCTTCAGGAGCGACGTGCAAGGTTTCGGGACAACGGCTGGTGGGTTCACAGCCCCCACGCAGCCTGGTGAGTGTGTCTCTTTATTGTGTTCGTTTCCGCCTATATTGAGGGGTTTAGCTGAAAGCGGGAGTCAGGATTGCATGGCGTCGAGCGCGGCGGGTCCGGCGGAGGGGCCCGCGAGTGGTGTGGGGAACCCGGGGGGTGGGCGGCGGCTCTGCGTGAGTTGTTGGGCCGTTTTGAGGATCGTGGTGCGGTGTCGCCGGCTGAGGCCTGGGTTTCCCAGGCTTCAGGGGGAGTTGGGCCGCTGCTGCGTGAAGGGTCCCGGGCAAGAACCGTGGCCAGGGCGTATGGGGCGAGTGTCACGATTTCAGTGCAGACAGAGAAGGTACCACAAGAAAGCGTGAGGTTGGACGATCGGGCCAGGGGCGAGATTTAAGTTTGCTTTGAGGGACTCCTAGGGGCTCATTTGAAGCAGGAGGTCAGGGATAAGATAGCGAAGGATGAATATGTGGAGATCTTTTCCCTTTTGCCCCTTGAGAAGTTTAATCTGGACAAGGGCAAAAAGGATAAGAGTAAGAAGGAGGAAGAGGAAAAGCGTCGTTGGCGGTTGATTCCGCAGACGCTCACGAATTGGTTACAAGCCTTTGCTATATTGGCGAGCGTCATAGGGGAGATGGCGCCGGAAAACTGTTCGGCGTTATTCTGCTATATGGACTTGATAGGTGAGGCGTATCGGGCGTATGGGGGAATGGCTTGGCTTTGTTACGACGAGCAATTCCGGCAGAGAAAGGCGGTCCATCCTTCTATAAGGTGGGACCATAAAGACATTGGCCTGTGGCTTCGGGTGATGGCCCCAACTAAGTTTGGGCAGTCCTTTCATGGGGAGGGATGGGCCCTTCGGCCAAAGTGGGTCTGTGGGAGGATCTGGGGCGGGTGGCCTGGCAGGGGCCCAAAAGGGAGAAGCATGTTGGCAGTTCAATAGCGGCCAGTGTAAATTTGGGTCGGGCTGCCATTTTAAGCACGTCTGTTCGTTCTGCGGGGGCACATCCCATCCGATTTCTAAATGCTTCAAGAAAGGGCGAGCAAAAGGGAGTGATTCAGGTGGCCAAGGGGGAGACGCCGGTGAAGCTTCTCGCGATGGCGCCGTATCTGGACAGATATCCGGATAGGAAGGGTGCGCGACTGTTGGGTGAAGGTTTTGAGCGGGGGTTCTGGATTTCCCCTCCAGGGCATGTTGTCCCCTTTTCCTTGTAGAATTTGAGGTCGGCGAGGGAGCATCCCTTGGTCGTGTCGGACAAACTCGCGAAAGAGGTGGCCCTGGGGAGGATGGCAGGGCCTTTTGTTGAACCCCCTTTTTCTGACCTGGTTTTGTCTCCTTTGGGAGTCGTGCCAAAGAAGGAGCCGAACAAGTTCCGGTTCATCCATCATTTGTCGTTCCCGAGGGGGCAATCGGTTAATGATGGGATTTCTCCAGAGTTGTGTTCGGTTGTTTACACTTCTTTTGATGAAGCAGTTGCCCTCGTTCGACAATTCGGGTTGGGCTCGTTAATGGCAAAGACTGACATTGAGTCTGCTTTTCGCTTGTTGCCAGTTCGCGAGCATAGTTTGCGGTTGTTAGGGTGTTTTTGGGGGGGGCCAGTTTTTTGTTGACCGTTGTCTTCCGATGGGTTGCTCTTTATCGTGCGCTTATTTTGAGGCGTTTAGCTCATTTTTAGAATGGGTAGTACGGGATGTGTCCGGATTGGGGTCCATCATTCATTATTTAGACGATTTTCTTTGCGTGGGCCCAGCGGGTTCCCCGATCTGCGGGTCGCTGCTGCAAGCGATGCGATGCGTGGTGGATCACTTTGGGGTTCCTTTAGCGGCTGACAAGACAGAGGGTCCGGGTACCTGTATGAAGTTCTTGGGGATTTGTATCGACTCCGTGAAGATGGAATGCAGGCTGCCCGAGGACAAATTACAGGTCTTGAGGTTTGAGGTGCGGAAGGCGTGTCATCTCCGTAAAATACAGCTGCGAGATCTACAGTCCTTGCTGGGGAAGCGGAACTTCGCATGCAGGATCATGCCTATGGGGCGGGTTTTTTGTCGGCGTTTAACGGCTGCTACGTTGGGTATCATGAAACCTCATCATTTTGTGCGGCTGACCAGGGACCTGGAAGTTTGGGCTGAGTTTTTAGTCCGGTATAATGGTCGTTCCATTATCCAGAGGGAGGAGCTATCAAATCAGGAGATTGAGATTTTTACCGATGCGGCGGGCAGAACAGGGTTCGGAGCGATTTGCGGTGACAGGTGGTGTGCGGCCCCGTGGCCGGCGGAGTAGGGCGGGCTGTCGGTGATTCGGAACTTGGCCTTTTTGGAGCTGTTTCCTATCGTGGTGGCAGTCGAGTTGTGGGGTGAGCAGTTCCGCAACCGCAAAGTCCATTTCTTTTGTGACAATCTCGGTGTGGTTCAGGCCATCAATAGCTTGTCCGCGTCGTCGCCTCTGGTTGTTCGCCTGCTGCGGTTGCTGGTGTTGCGCTGCCTAGAGTTGAATTCATGGGTTCGGGTGGAACATGTGCCAGGAGTTCGGAATTCGGTGGCTGATTCTCTTTCTCGATTGCAGTGGGACCGGTTCCGGAATTTGGCTCCGTCGACGTCAGAGTTCGGGGAGGAATGCCCCAATCACCTTTGGGCCGTGGCCTTCGAGACGCCGATCGCCTGATTCGGTCTTCGCTGTCAGGTGGGACCTGGGCCGCGTATGAGGCAGTGTGGGTACAGTGGGCCAAATGGATCAGGGCTTTGGGGGATGTGACTTCGGACGAGGATTGTATCGGGGCCCTGTTGTGTTTTCTGGCAAAGTGCCAGAGGGAAGGGTGGTCAGTGTCTAGGGTGTCCAGATTTGTGGCGGGGTTGGCCTTCGGGTTTAAGAGGTTGCGGGACCTGACAAAGGACTTTGTCGTGGCCCGGCCTTTGCGGGGCTACAGGAGGGGGCGGACAAGCAGAGATACTAGGCGGCTGGTCTTTGCGCTCCTGGAACGGCTTGGGTCGGTGTTGGGGGATGTTGCTTCGTCTGGGTACGAATTGACCTTATTTCACCTCGCTTTTGCTTTGGCCTTTTTTCGGGGCCCTGAGAATAGGGGAGCTGGTGTCCCCCAGTCGGTGCAGAAGGGGTGGGGTGCAGGCTGAGGATGTTGAAGTTAGTGGGGATGAGGTTAGTTTTTCAATTCGCCGATCGAAAACGGACCAGTCTGGTAAGGGGAGAAGAGTTGTCTTGCGGCGGGTTCCAGGGGCCTTAATGTGCCCGGTGGAGCGAGTGGGGGCGTTTCGGGCTTTGCGGAGGGCCTCTTGTGGGCCGCTCCTTGTTCATGAGGACGGGTCTTTTGTGTCGCGACTTCAGTTCACGGCAGTTTTTAGGAGATGCGTGGAGGCATTAGGGTTGGATCCGAAGGACTTCGCTCCGCACTCTTTTCGGAATGGGGCAGCCACTGAGGCTGCGGGTTGGGGTTTGAGCCCTGAAGTAGTGCGGAGGATAGGGCGCTGGGAGTCGGATAGATACAGACTTTACGTTCGCCCACATTTGGTTGCATGGTTGGGGAGGCGAGGTATGCGGTGGATGGGGGTAGTGCCCGAAGTCATGCGCTTTGCAGCGTTGGATAGACCTCTGGATGTCCTGGTATTGCACGTAGCGGGGAATGACTTGGGCTTAGAGACCTCCAGGGAGTTGATACGGAGTATCAAGATTGACCTTTTGCACCTGTGGTCCGAGTTTCCGAATATGATTGTTGTATGGTCGGATATCGTGTACCAACATCACTGGCGGGGAGCTCGCTCTATGGACAGTTTAAATCGGGCAAGAGTAAAGGTGAACCGGTCAGTGGCAGGTTTTGTGGCCAGGAATGGCGGAGTGTTCATCCGGCATATGGAGTTGGAGGCAGGTGAGGGGAATTTTTGGAGATCAGACGGTGTCCATTTGACGGAGGTGGGCCTGGATTTGTGGGCACTGGGGATACAGGAAGGCATCGAGAGGGCAGTTGGCTTGGTGGGGGCCTCGCATGCATGAGGTTTCATGGCATGCTCGTGGTGGCGGCAGGGGTTCTTGGAGTTGAATGAGGAGTTTGGTTGAGGGAGTCATTAGGTATATGACTTCCTCAGGGTCGATGAACGTTGACCCGGCCTGGCGAAGGCGGGGCTCTTTCAGGCTGGTATCCCTGGAGAGCGAATTGGGTGAGCCATCTAGTATGGCGTTTGGACCTCCGAGCCAGTGCAATGCGGCTGGGGGTAGGATGGTTTGTCCCTTCAGGGATTTTTGGTCGCCAGGTCGTTTTTAGCTCCACGGACCTCTGCCCCAGTGGGAATGGCACGTTGTTGCCTGGTTACGATTGGTTGAGTTTTGGTTAAAAAGAAGTTGGGTGGAGTTATTTGGTTTACAGATACTGGTTTACGGGTATGCATATGGATATATACATAGATATATGGTGATTTGCTATATGTATATATTTAAGTATGTATATGTATTTATTAGATGGTTATTTATGTATATATTTATATGCAAAGTAAAGTTTTATGTGTGGCCATTTCATTCCAGTCGGTGGTCTGTGTATTTATTTTAGGAAGGTTGGTCATGGGCAGCGGAGAAGAGGTTAAAAGGGGGGTATGGAGTTTGCGGGGATGGATGGGTTTCGTGCAGAGCAAGCCTCAGTGTTGCTCAGGGTCATGATTGTGGCGCATTTCGCTCGTATTAGAGCGCAGTACGCTCGCAATACGTGGTGAAATGAGCCCCAAAATATGCCATGTGAACATAGCACACTCTGTTCTCAAGCTGCTGTCAGTCATGTGTATGGACCTGTGGTGACATCACTCAGATAAGACAAAGAGCAAAGAGGAAATGGGAGAGTAGGACGGTAACCAGAAAAACCTGTATGCACTCAAAGCAGATAAAATCTCTCTTTTTTTCCTGACCAGGAAACAATCAAGACTTATGTATTTAGAAAAAGTCTTCAATTACCTGTCTCTACTTGTTGAAAGCTAATCTTTGTAATGAGACAACCCCTTTCTTCATTGCTTTAGTTCGGCCCCATGTCAGTTTTTCAGTGTGTTCTATTGCTGAATTTTCTTTGGTAGCTCTGGGTTGTTTGGTTAAGGTAAGCATAGCTGAGGGATATTTTTAGGGAAATCATCAAAGATGGAATAGGATCGGGGGGATCTGTTGTTAGGAAAAGCATTAGAGGTAGCTTAGGAACAGAGTTAGGAAAAGCTGGTTGTTAGGGTCAGATTGTGTTTGATGTCAAGTCATATCTCTCTCATTGATGCAACATTAATGCAGATGCTCTCACCACTTTTCATGAAATAGAGCAAAAGTGAGACATATAAGGGCCACACCAAACTAATCTAGTAAACATGGCAGCAAAATCCCAAAGTGCCAAGACATGCACCATGACACAAGCATATGGGACTCCAGGCATCCAGCTCCCACACGATAAAAACCTAAGGTGGGAATGGCAACAAGGAGTACCACTATTACAAGAACAACACTGCCAAACTTGCGCGGCTCACACTTTCTAGGGCAGAAGTTTTACTGTGCAACTAAACCATGAACAATAAACATTAAAAAAATTCACTTGGCTTACAGGGGTTGTTTCACGGTTGTTTCACCATGCGGTTTCACACAGCCAGCTTCAGACTCACACTTTCTGATTAGGCTGTGGGTGGTTCTATAGCAATATAGAGAGTGACTAGGTCAGACGGCTGCTTAGAGCAATCAGATAAGAGAGAGCAGGGAGAGGGGTAACCAAAAGAAACTTGTGGGCACTAGCAGTAGATAAAATCTTCTTTACCTCCTAAACAAAGAAAAATCAAAACAGCACCCCGAGTGTAAAGTGCTATGAAAAATTATTATGAACACACATACATTTGAAAAGCAGTTTTGATGCAGGTGAGCATTACCAGGCCTCCTTTTACCTTGGACTCTGTAGCAGCCACTATATTGGGCTGTGATGCCTTAAAACCTCAGATATACAATAACATATTCTACTCTGCTCCTTCTGTATCTGTCTGTCCATTTAACAGTCTAGTTTTCTTATTCAAAACAAAGGAGAAAAAAAAACAAGAAAACTCTTACTAATCTATGAAAAATGAGTACTAGATTACAGATTACTTTGAGGTTGATTGGAAATGCCTTTACATTGATTGTTTTTGTAAGAGTAGGTAATTGTATCTCCAAAGCATGTGAAGCTTTTCTTGCAGAGTGAGCAGATTAAATGTTGCTCATACAGATGACTGTGTGTCTAAATATTACTCAGTGGAGCCACACTCTATGTTTTCCTTTGGCAGAGTAACACAAACCCAGAATACTGTTGCTTCATAAACCTGCCAAGTTATCTCTGGTCACTGTTGGCAGCAGTTTAACTAAATGAAATTCCACAGGTTGATTTATAATTGATTTCATGACAGATATAATTAATACAAGTTTTTGATCCAAAAGGAAATCCTACAGCTCTCATATTCCTTTATAAAGTCTTTTCATATCAATTCAGCTTAACACATTCTTTATTATATATTTAGATGTTCTAAATACATTTGGGAAGTATTCCAGATAAAGAAGACAAAATTGGAGCTGCTGAAGGAGTCATTTTAGGGAATCTAGGGGTTCCAGGCATGCTGGCTATGTGCTCCATAAAAACCTGGGTATTTATAATGAGGCCACACCTTAATCTGTCAATTAAGTTAACCCCCTTTGTTCCAGAAAATTGTCTGTAAACTTAAAAGATAGTCACAACTTTGTTTATCATTTCTATCTAGATGACATCTCTTGATTAGTTTTCCAAAACTACTATATTCAATACAAACTATCCCCCTCCTACTAAAACATTAAGATATTCAAAAAAAATCTATAAAGACTTTAATGTGTTTATTTGGGCGTCGAAGTAGTCCAGAATAATAATAGCTTAGTAGATGCTGTCCAAGTTGCAAGAGAGGTGTTAACTTGATTTGTGCAAACAAAAAATATCCTGTCTGCTCAGGGACGATTTAAACTGGCTTAAAGGGGTTTTGCCACCATGTAATGTTGACGTGGGAACCTCCAAAATGGGTATTTAATCACTTTTCTAAATATACGTGATTAAAAAAAGTGAAAACTCTGAGAGCTACAGCATTTCTCAATCCCCCTTGGTTACCACAAAGCTTCCCCTAGTCACGACCCAGGAGCTGAAAGGCCGTGCTTGCTTGTATCACTTCTTATCTGATGACAGGCAAAATGAATGGTCTTTTAAGGCACCGGGTAGCAATATGTTTTCTTTTGTATACAGAATAACTAGCTGTAGTGTTATTAGATCCCTGCTTTATCTGATGACAGAGAACATGAAGAAGCTTTCAAGCTGCTGTGTAGAATAGGTGTTCTCTTTTGTATACAGAATTCACAAGTTATAGTTTGATTATTTGAGTGAACATGTCACAGGAAACCATTATGCAGCTCTGTGCTCTGGCTGTGTGTGTCTGTGTGTGTCTCTGTCTCTTTCAGCTCCGTGATTTGTTTACATTACATTAGCTTCTTAGCAGATAAGGTTTCTCCTGACAGTGCAGTCTGAGGCTGTCTTGCTGTATTGAATCCACTGTTGTACTGTTTATTAGTTCACTTAAGTTTTGAGACGCTCCCTTGGATTCCTCACTCCCCCCTCCCCTCTCCCTCTCTCCCCTGCAGCTTCATGACTCAGCGTGATTTGTTGACATTCTGCCTGGGCTAAGCTGAAAGGTAAGAATCTTTGTCTCGGCAAATCCCCTTTAAGCTTACTGATTTTTACTCTACCCTTAAATCCTATCTAAAATTTCCCTGGTCCTTATTGCCCTTACTGCACACAAGATACTCAGTGCTTCACACTATCACTGAATATAAATAAGTAGTTAAGACATAACCTTTTTTTTATCCTCAGAAAAAATATGCAAATAAACCCTGATAAAAGAATTACTCCAATGGGCTACAAAGATAGATCATTGATGGTCTATTTAATTTAGAGGTTTTTTTTGTGTCCATTTTTTTCCCATTTACAGTCGTCCCTTGCTATATCGCGGTTCACTTATCGCGGCCTCACTTCATTGCGGATAATACAGCTGTCTGGATCTTATACTGTATCGCGGATTTTTCGGTATATCGCTGGATTTTTGCGGTATGGAAACCAGCCAATCACTGCACTGTGTTCAATATCCTGAGTGCTGATTGGCTCCCTGACTTTAGCATCGGTCTGTCTGTTGTGCTCAAACGTTCAGCATCGACGTCTGATTGCAGAAGTGCAGAAAGTGAGTCCTGTGATGCCACCCAAACGTTCTAGGCCTTCTAAGGCTTCTGGCAGTGAACCGAAGCGCCAGAGGAAGATGCTTACCATCAAAGAAAAGGTAGAACTTCTCGACATGCTAAAGGAAGGCAAAAGCTATGTGGTTGTAGGCCGCCATTATGGGATTAACGAATCTACTGTTCGCTACATAAAAAAAGATGAGAAGACTATTAGGTCTACAGCAGCAAGGACCTTTAACAAGACTGCAAAGAGGGTGGTCACATCCCGTAATAAGACCATTGTGAGGATGGAATCTGTATTGGCCCTGTGGATAAATGACTGCAGGAAGAAGAATATCTCGCTGGATACCAACATCATCCGGACAAAGGCCAAGAAACTTTATGATAGTTTCAAGGCAGGCACGGATGTTCCTGATGGTGACGAGGATGAAGACGAGGACAACAGTGCAGAAGCGGGACCATCAAGTGCTTCTCCCACCAGACAAACCCCCTTCAGTGCCAGCAAGGGTTGGTTTGAGAAATTTCAGAGACGCTTTGGACTGAAGAGTGTTTCTCTGCATGGTGAAGCTGCCTCTGCAGATAAAGCTGGAGCCGAGGAGTATGTGAATGACACCTTCAAATCCTTCATCGAGGAAGGGGGCTATAAGCCTGAACAAGTGTTTAACATGGATGAGACGGGCTTATTTTGGAAACGGATGCCATCTCGCACTTTTATAATGCAGGACGAAGCCAAAGCCCCTGGATTTAAGGCCCAGAAGGATCGGGTAACTGTCATCATGTGTGGGAATGCTGCGGGCTTCATGCTAAAGCCAGGGCTTATTTATAAGTCCAAAAACCCAAGGGCCCTAAAAAACAAAATAAGAATTTGTTGCCTGTGTACTGGATGCACAACCCCAAGGCCTGGATGACAAAACTCCTCACGGCTGTATTGGTTCCACCAGTGTTTTATCCCAGGGGTTTAGGCTTTACCTTGCAGAGAAAAACCTTGAGTTCAAAGTGCTTCTGCTCATGGACAATGCTGGAGGCCATGCTGTTGACCTGTCATATAATGGTGTCCAGATAGAGTTCTTGCCACCAAACACCATGTCGCTCATCCAGCCAATGGACCAAGGCGTGATTCGTGCTTTTAAAGCGCTCTACACGAGAAATGCCCTGCAACACATTGTAGAAGCTATGGACTCGGATGAAAATTTCACACTAAAGGCATACTGGCGTGATTACAATATTGCATCATGTCTTGTAAATATTCAGAAGGCCATAAAGGAGATGAAGAGTCAAACAGTAAATGTCTGCTGGAAAAAATTGTGGCCAGAAGTGGTCCATGATTACAAGGGTTTCTCTCCTGCTAAAGTCCATCACTCTGCAGTAGCTAAGGCCGTGAAGCTGGCAAAACTACTGGGAGGAGATGGCTTCACTGATATGACTCCTGAAGATGTGAATGACCTGATTGATGTCCACTCTGAACCGTTGACGGATGAAGACCTGACGGAGATGACAAAGTCAGCAACTGAAGAAGAGGATGAGGAACAAGATGAACAGGTTGGAGAAGAGGAGAAGGTTGGTCTAACACTTGATCGTCTGGCAAGCATGGTCAGAATGGCCAAAGAACTCCAGCGGGCTGCTGAAGAATGGGACCCCCAAATGCTTCGTTCATTGCACTTTGTAAATATCATTGAGAGTGGCATATCGGTTTATAAAAATCTTCTCACTCAGAAGAAAAAGCAGCACCAGCAACTGCCCATAACTATGTTCATCACTAGGACAAAGAGATCAGTTACACCTTTAGCAGAAATAGAAGTTACGGCCCAGGGGGAAGATACTGCACCACCTGATGAAGTACCTGATGAAGTACACAATGAAGAGCGCGATGAAGAGCGCTATGAACAGCGCTATGAACAGCGCGATGAACAGCACGATGAACAGAGCGATGAACAGAGCGATGGCGATGAAGAGGTGCCTTCAGGAGAGCTGTAATGCTTTTCATAATCTTCATCATTCAAGCTGCAGTAAACTTCACTGGTGAGTACCCACATAGATTTTTATATGTTGGAGTGTGGAAAATGTTTATAAAGCCTTAAAATATATATAAATAATAAAATAAATGTAACGCCGCTACTTCGCGGATTTTCACGTATCGCGGGGTCTCTGGAACACAACACCCGCGATAAGTGAGGGATCACTGTATTCCAGTGATAGTATGCAGGTGTTTGACAGACGTCGCTTTATTACTATCCCTCGGGCTTGGTGTCAGCCAGCAGTGGTTTTTTGTCACCCTCATGACTGACACTAACCCCTTGTCACTATTACCCCAGTACCCAATGCACCATTGGTACTGGGAAGAGCTGGGTAACCCTAATGTGATGGTCCGCTTCTGGGGTGGCTGCCGGCTGGTATTTTTAAAATGGGAGGGGACCAGTGTCCATGGACCTTCCCATTCTGAAAGTATCAGCCTGTAGCTGTCAGTTTTACCTTGGCTAGTTATGGAAAATGGGGCTGACCCCATGTAGTTTTTTTTTCTTGAAAATTGATTCCTTATTGGGAATCTAAAAATGGGCATTCACTATAATGACTACAGGAGATGCCCAATTTTGGGTTCTCAATAAATTATTTATTTTTGAAAAATAAATGATGTGAGGTACCCCCCATTTTCCATAACCAGTCAAGGTAAAACCGACAGCTGCAGCATGGTTCTAACAGGATGGAAAGATCCATGCATATCGGACCCTTTCAACCCTAAAAATACCAGCGCGCAGCTGCCCCAGAAGCGGAACATCACATTAAAGGGTCTGTTTGTGATGCTTACCCTGCTCTTCCCATTACCCCTGGTGCGTTAGGTACAGGGTTAATAGTGACAGGGGGCTAGAGTCAGCATTGGGATGACAAAAAACACTGCTGGTTGACACCAAGCCTGAGCCATGTCAGACGCCTCGATTACTAATACTGGAAAAAAATGAACATAAAACGCACAAAAAATCAATCTGATTTTAATCCAATGAGTTCGACGTAGTCCCAAGGGAAACCTGCATAATAATAAAAAAAATTAAAAAGTGACAGTACTAAACTCCATCCCCTGCACCTTAGAAGATCATGTCTGCGGCTGATCTTCTGGGGGTGCAGGGCACAGGGCTCAAGCTGAACAATATGATTTTGGGGGGTACAGAGCACTACCAGCACAATCTTCATGGGGATAGTCCTCTGCCCTCCAAAGAGATTGTAAGTAGTTCTCTGTGCTTCTCTCTTCTGCCCTCCCCACCACTGTGTTATGTATCCAAGTGCCAACACAAAATACAAACCCCACCTATCACCCCATAAACTACTCAACTCCACCGATCACCTCATAAACTCCCCATAACCTCCACCTGTCACCTAATAAACTCCCCCATGGGGATAAGTCTTAGCCAGGAGAAGTCATCATGGCGGTCTGGACAGGATGGAGAACAAAAGGGAAAGAGAACAACTCCAGTCATGTCTTGGTGGGTCTCTAGATGTAGTCAATTAAACATCTGCAAAGCCTGTGTTCACAGGTACCTACCACTATTTGGTGACTGTATGGAGATAATATGCAAAACCTGTGTACACTGGTTCCCTCCATTGTATGGTGGTAATATACAGTCTGTAGAGCCTGTGTACACTGGTATATACCACTTTATTTTCCCTCTATGGAGGTAATATACACTCTGCAGAGACCACTATATAGGCAACATATGTAGGTAATATACAGTCTGCAGAGCCCGTGTAAACTGGTTTCTCTTACTATATGGTCACTGCTGGTAAGATACAATCTGCAGAGCCTGTGTACACTGATATCACCACTATATAGACAATGTATAGGGGTAATATACAGTCTGCAGAGCCTGTGTACACAGGTTTCCCCCACTATATAGGCAATGTATGTCGGTAATATACAGTCTGCAGAGCCCGTGTAAACTGGTTTCTCTTACTATATGGTCACTGCTGGTAAGATACAATCTACAGAGCCTGTGTACACTGATATCACCACTATATGGACACTGTATAGGGGTAATATACAGTCTGCAGAGCCTGTGTACACTGGTTTCTACCACTATATGGTCACTTTATGGTGGAAATATTGGTAGTAATGTAATCATTTAGGTTCAGGCACAGTTTGACATTCAGGAAGGCCGGGTGATGCCAAAACCCTCAATTAGCTTTCTTCCAGAGCCATTAACAGTTAGGTGTAGTGGACGTGACCTCTCGTGTAGGGGTGTGGCTTGGAATAAATAGAACTTGTCATATGCAAATTTTAGGGCGGCGCGCATAGCGCACTGCAGCTCCAGATCTCCCTCATGGCTACTTTCAAAAGTTGACAAGTATGATATAGTCCTATCCTTCAGCAATCAAAAATCCCAGGTAAGCCTACCTCTGATGTCACTTCCCGTCGCCATGTACTACCTACTTCCTGCTTACCCATACCAGTTCCAAAGTACATGTAGGGGCTCATCCAACAACCCACTTCACTGCTAATGTATAAAATCCATCTAAATACTTTTATTTAACACAAACTTACTTTTCATTGTTCGGGGACTATCAGGGACT
The DNA here is from genome assembly GCA_025379985.1 of Phyllomedusa bahiana. NCBI lineage: Eukaryota > Metazoa > Chordata > Amphibia > Anura > Hylidae > Phyllomedusa > Phyllomedusa bahiana. Next base: position 51,092 of record JAODAL010002982.1, read on the forward strand.
ATATTCGTCACTTCTGGTTGCCATTTTAATAGAGGCATACCCAGGCATTCATATTACATTGCGTTTTCAACCCCATTTCTGGTTGCCATCTTAGTTGTGGCATATCCAGATGACTATACAATAACAGATTAATAGATGTACATAATACAAGGTAAGTATTTGGAAGTATGCATTGTACATGAATACTTTGGACCTGGTATGGGTAAGCACGAAGTAGGTAATACAAGGCGACGAGAAGGGACATCAGAGGTAGGCCTACCTGGGATTTCTGATTGCTGGAGGAAAGGACTATATCATACTTGCCAACTTTGGAAAGTGGCCATCAGAGAGATCTGAAGCTGCAGTGCGCTATGCGCGCCGCCCTAAAAATGTACATATGACACATCCTCTTTATTTTAGGCCACACCCCTACATGAGAGGTAGGGGTGAGGCCCACTACACCCAACTGTGTAACGGCTCTGGAAAAAAGCTAATTGAGGGTTTTGGCATCAGCTGGCCTTCCTGAATGTTGGATAGCATATTCAGTATGTAGGAGAGCTGAGAGATGCTGCCAAACTGTGCCACAGAGACTGTGGGGGGAGCATAGTATATATGGACTATATAAAGAAGCCCCTATGTGAAGTTTATTGTTGTCCACAGCATCTCCATACACCATTGGAATGGACATCTGTAGGAGGATCATCTATCCTTTCTTTGGACTACTATAGTGAAGTCATCCTTGTTGAACCATGGTAGAAGTACATGGGGAAATGCGTCGGGTGTGGTGTACACAAAGAAAAAGGTTTGGTGTACACTAAGGATTCTTTTGTACAACATTTGAGGTTATATTATCTGCTTTGTTATTTGAAAATGGATGATAAGGCCTATTATAGCAAGCCATCTGGAGTTGGGACACCCTTTTCGGGGCGATTACCCTGCATAATAGATTGAATTATATAGGTATGAAAACAGGGATAATCATACAATCATTACCATCCTATTCTAGTTTGCAACAAGAGACCATCATTGATCTATCTTTATAGCCCATTGGGGTAATTCTTTTATTGGGGTTTATTTGTATGCTTTTTATAAGGATAAATCAAAGGTTGTGTCTTAACTGCTTGTTTAGATTCAGTAATGGTGTTAAATTAAAGGGAATGTGTCATCAAAAAATGACTTATTGTATAACTCATATTTTTATGTTAAACACTTTTTTTGGAATTTTAGGTTATGTATTTTTTAATTTTCCATATCACTTTCAATATTTTTTGATAATTCGTAAGTCCTGCAGTTTTCACTTTGGCCACTAGGCCTAATAATTGTCTGACACTTCCTGTTCTGTTTACAGAGCTTTTCCGTAGTCTCCTCATTATCAGTATAAGCAGGGTCAAACTGAAAGGAGACACCAATGTGTACAGATAACACAGAATCCACCAGTCACAAGAGGAGCTTGTCACAGCTCCCCCTCTCCCCTCCCTTCACAGTAATTTATTCCTAGGTCACAGAGCATACCTAAAAAACTCTCCTGGGAAAGAATCTGTCTTAAGAATCCTATGTGTATGAAGCTGCTGTAAAGTATCTCTCTGACTGCTGTTAAAGCAGTGCAAGCAAGAATATCTTCCCCACAATCATATATAGACGGCCGAATAGAGAAATCTACAATCAGGAAATAAAAACAGCTAAGAGGAAAAGAATATGGATCAGTGTCTTGATTTAATAAGCAAAAAAAAAAATTGGCGACAGATTCCCTTTAAGGGTTATTCTTTATAGTGAATCATTTTTGTCAGGGATATGTGTTTCTCAGTGCTTCCCAAAGAGATTTGCAATAGCAGCTGAGTGGGCCTGTTCTCCAAGAGGTAGACCCATGTCCTTTCCATGGCTGGACCTTTCTCCTACTGGGGAAAACTCATTTTGGCACCTTACAAGTGGGAACCATTTTTGAGAGTGTTTGGGACACTGATTCTAAAAATTACACCCGTTTTCCTTTATTAGCTCTAGTTTTGGAGATCCGACATTGCCACCTTACCAAGTATATGCTGAAAGTAGTAGTCACTCAATATTGTTGTTACGGTCCATGCCGCAGTCCCCATTCTGGGCTGCGGACATGGCCGTGTACCTACTGCATTCCTGTTTCTTTTCTGGTTCCTCCTGTGTCCAGAGCTGTCTTAACAGAATTATGCACTACATATTTATAAACAAATTAATCACAGAAACAATGTAGAATCATGTAATCAACATCTCATATACTGGAGCTGCTAGAACAAAATTGATGGGATTTTCAGCCTCAACCGTACGTAAATACCCAGAATAAGGTCAACATTTCTAGGCACCCAAACTTTTTTTTGGTTTCCCAGTGTAATCAATGTCTGCAAAACCATGACTGACCTGAAAGAAGGACCATCAAGAAATCTCACTGCTGTGCTATCAGAGCTCACAAAGGGGAAGTTGGAGAAATTGATTAGGTGAACTTTAAAAAATTATATTAAAAAAACACCCAATTTTATAAAAATGCATATAATAGTAGCATACTGATTGTCAAGATTGATTGAAAAGACACATTTGATGGTAGTGTCAAGATGACGTGGGATATTGTACTTCCTTTGAAATCCAGTATACTTTTTGTTTCACAACCTGCTACCCTTCCCCTGATGTAGTACAGCCAACTTATCCATATAACTCTTTTAGTGACTATATCTTCTAGCTAGATGGTTTGACCCTGTGACTCCAACACCAATGGGTTTCTTTTAAAAATGGAGACCTTTCTTTTGCAGTTTCTTTTAAGGGTTATTCCGACAGTAGAAAATGATTATTAGTCTGTCAGGGCATGATAGAAAATAGAAGAGAAGTATACTTGCCTCCTTGTGGCTGTTATTCCATCTCCATAGCTGTCCCGGTGCACATGACCACCATAGCCTGAGATTGGCTGCACCTGTCACATACGCCATGAACTTCAAAGCTGCCGGGGCCACTGCAATGGCCGCGGTGATGGAGCAACAGCGTCCAGGAGGTAAGTATCCTTCTCCTCTTCTATTTTCTATCATGGCCTGACAGACTAATGAGCATTTTTTACTGTCGAAACACCACTTTAAGAGTGCTTTCACACAGTGCAGTTTTGGTGCAGTTTTAACAGCACTCCAATTAAATTGCCTTTATTACAGGCAAGCTTCTTTCAATTGTCTAAATTATTCAGAAAGGTGTTTCAAGTAAGTCATCAATTACTGTGTTTGAAGTCTTGTGGATTACAATCATACTAATTGATCATTCACTTTCTAAACAGTTAAGATAAGTGAAAAAAGCTTGCTTGTAATAAAGGCAGGTTAATTGGAGCGCAGTTAAAACTGCACCAAAATTGTGCTGTGTGAAAACACACTAACGGTGATAAAATAAGACAAAATGGCTATGGCAAAATGGTTATTGTCTTCTATAAGCTTTTATTAGGTTTATATTGTTTATTCGTATTTTCCCAGTCGTGGAAGCTTTCTCCATTATACGGGTAATGGTTGTGTACCCTCACTCCCAATGGTTTTGCTTGTTTGTATATTTCTTTTCAATTACTCAAACTCTTCTGCAACAAATATATGTAGTTGGCTTAACTCTGTAGGTTTGTTGCAAGTTGCAGGCACATTTCACACCCAAATCATGCTCCTGGTCTACACTGTGGGACTTGGGGGACCCGTGGGGATTGTCATATTCCTTTGTGTCTTTTGTATTGAGTTGCCAAACTCTTAGACTTTGATATATGCGTGTTTCTTTTCTATGTACCGTATGTTCTCTGGAAAACCAAATAACAAGTTATGAAGATAAAGTTTGTGGAATGTTGCTGTTGATACATGTTGTTATTCAGTTAATATTCTGCAATAAATTTGCTATACATGAATTAAGCAAAATCTTCTTTGATTGTATTCTTGTCTGAAATCACATCATACAAAGTAGCAACAACTGTGAACTGTAAGGCTGCGTCCCCACGGCAATGAACTAATACCGGTCGGTTTATCCGACCAGTATTTGTACGGTTCGTGTGCCGTACCCACGGCCGCGGGGGGAGAGGAGGGGCAGCTTTACTTCGTGATGAGTGGAGAAAAGCCACCCCCCCCCCCTTCACATTCACATGCACAGATTCCGTCTTAAAACCGGACGGAAGAATGTGCTTGTAGATTGTTTTGTGGGTGGCCCGCGGGAAGAAAAACCGCCAGGCGGAAAACCCGTGCAGTGGGGACTGCTGCATGGGTTTTCCATAGGAGCCCGTTGTGCTCATTTTTGGCCGTTTTTTCAGGTGGTCTGCAAAACCACAAACCGCCTGCAAAACTGTCCGAAAACCCGTGCTGTGGGGACATGCCTTTAGGCTATGTCTACCTAGCACACAAAAAACGTTGGATTTTTGGCGGTTTTAGTCATTTGAAACCTCTGAAAATCCGAGGGAATAACAAGCACATAGGGCGACATGTATAAACGTTGGCGCTGACAGGCCAGTTTTAAATCGCTTTAAGGCAGTGTAGAATGCACCAGAATGTAAGAACCTGTTCTTCTTCAGTTCATACATACAGGCGCAGTCTAGTGCCAATACAACAACTCAGGTTCAGGCAGACCACCTCTAACTGTTCTGTGCCTAGATTTGTCATCAAAGAATCATAAATGTGTCTAATTCTATGAATGTGGTGCGACCCCAGAACACCCCAAATCTTTGGCGCATTAAAAAGTGTCTTTGGCACCTGTTCATACATTCTTTTTGGCTCAAAGTACACCAGAAAATTGGCGCAGCCCCATTCACACATACATGTTACCCATAGACTTTAATGCAAGAAACGACCTGTAGTCTACACAGGTAGTTTTTTTCTGCTCGTTTTCTGGCACCAGCGGTTTTAGGAACATGTTGTAAAAACCGACAGCATCCAGCGGAAAATTTACTCTATGTAAACCGCCGGGTAGGTTTTCGTTGTCTCTTGTCACGTTTTTTTGCAGCATTTCCGCTACAAAAACGCCCAGAGGGTATAAAATTGTGCATACATTACAAAAGTGACTTAAAACCGTTCAAAAAAGATGACAAAAAACACGACAAAAAACTAAAACCACCTGAAAAGTCTTTTTTTTCACTGGTTTTTGACAAGAACTTGACAAAAAACTCAGTTTTATGAACGGGTTTAGGATTTGGTTTTCTCTGAGTTTTTTTTTGTTCTATGCTGTGTGGCCCTAGCCTTAAGTAGGTAGGGATGTCCCTGTACCTAAAAATAGATCTAAGCAGTATCCACGTTCCTAAATACAGAGGAAAAGGAGGTTGCTTGATATGTTAAAGAGAGATAATGTTACATTACAACTTGTTCATGAAGAACCAGACACATATATCCAGGAGATTTGTTGGACAGAGTAAGCAGTTGTAGTGGCACCTGTTAGACTTGTATAAAGAAATTGATGACATTAACTGAGAAATCCATACATCCTGGCACACATACCTCTCCAGCACACATGGAATTTCATATATCAGTGCTGGCAGATCAAACTAAGCGAGCATATCAATCTGAAATAAACACCACTGGGTCTACTATGCAGACTCTCCTGGCGCCATGTAGGCCATCAATTGACTAATCTTACATCTTCCTCTGCCAAAGTCAGACAATACTGTTAATAGTGAGGGATGAGTGATAGTAAACTAGTATTGCACAATGTCATGTTTCTATTCTAAAGCACTGCAGCTGATGTAGTCAGGGCCGTTAGCAGAAATTTCAAGGCCCCAAAGGGTCTGAATAAAAAAAAAAAATAATACTCAGATCTCCGTGCTCCCCCAGCATGTCCGCCTACTCTAGAACCAAAGCCAGGTGCTTTAGGCTTGGGGTCTAGGACAGGAAGCAGCGTGATTACCTCATTTTATCGCTCTCTCTGCCCCACCGTTCATCTTAGTTGCATGTGTGTTGCAAGGGTGCATATACAATGGTGATATCTTATGTAGTAGAAAGAACAATCCTGCGGCCTGTTCTTTTTTTTGCCAATCCTGTGTATCATAGAAATGTGTGTTATGTATATGGTGTAAAAGGAAAGTGTGTGTATAGAATTTCCCAGTGACTATGAATTGTTCATGTACACTCCCCTCATCACAGATCGATTATGTGTATGCCCTGTATACAAGCTGGTTTATTCAAGCATAATTAAATCCAGTCATAAACCATTAAAACTCCTTATTGGTGTAATGGCACAGAAGGCACAGAGGAGAGGATGGGCGTGGTAGTTGTCACAATGGCAGCACAGCTCCATGCCTCTCATACCTCCCTGGCACCATTACAGTGAAGAGGGGGAACTGCAACTTAAGTAGATGGAATCACTTCCCCCGGGGCACACTCAGTGATGGTGGTTATAGTCTCTCCTGTTGTGTGATGGTGTAGTGAGGTGGCCATGATATTGTGCAGGCGCAGAAGTAGGAGAGCAGATGGCATAGGTTTAAAACATGGAACTAAGATCATCTTTATTGTCTAGCAAGCTAACATACACAGAAATCAATTATCTTGTAAACAGTCCTTATAAGCTTGTACAAATCGTCAGGGAGTGATCCACCAAAAATATAAATAGTCTCTTTGAGATTCCAGATTTTGATTGCAATGAGTACTCTCTTACCCCAGGAGAACTGGTTTGGGTTGTTGGGCCAGGCCAAAGGCAAACTCTGAACACCATCAGGTCCGCAGGCCAACACGGGACAAAATTTGCACTGCGTATCCATAAAATTCCAGGATGCTTCCCAAACCAATAGGTGCCAGATGCTTTGAAAGATCTGTGGCCAGACAATGAGAACTAGGCCTGGTCGCTGAAAAATGACCAGAAACCCACGGCAGAGGATCATGTCACCCCATCTATCCAGTAGTCTTGAGTGACTGAAGACTACTGGACTCAGAACTAAGAACACTAGCACTAATCACTAGGACCAATTTATAACCTCTCCCCCCTCCTCTCTTGTTACCAAGGAATTCACTCTTTTGCTGCTGGTTTGCACATTACATTACATTACGACTTGACATTTTCACACACACCTCATTTATAACAACATTTGTCAGACACTGTACACTAAAAGTTCACCTAGAGATCAGCAACCCATTCTCATACTGACATAAGACTGAGTTAATGAGCCCAGACATAGCTTCTCTAGCGTAAATATACTGTAACATTACAGTGAAAATACAGTACTACTGTTCTCAACATAGTGCAAAATACTTGTAATGTACCGAAAGAGTTAACCCGATGCATGAAAGGTTAATCCTGTACATAGGGGGTACGGGGTTCTCCCAAGGGGGGACATTTGAAAAGACATGGATTTTATTTACTTCAAAAGGGGGGCCCAAAATTCACTGCCCATCCCCTTGACACCCCCAACATAAGTTATGATGAGTCAACTAAGGGACACAAAAATTAATATTCTTTTCCTTCCCCCATCATGTGTTTTACGATTTTTTTCGACAAAAGTTGAATCGGGAATTTTTATGGTGATCGAAAATTTTCCGATCATGCATAATTTTAAGGTTAAAATCTGAGATCATCTATTAAACGCGCCTTTTTCCGGCGCTTCCCGTAATTTTGGCGGCCAGCAAATAGATTACAGAATAAGGCCCGGGTAATGTTGTGCACGTCATGACTGGGATTGTATGGTTCGATTGGACTGAAAAATCACATGACCACCGTTTACGACAGAGAACACACGTTTCCTCCTGTTTCAGCCTCTCACTCATCCTCATAGATAGACTCTGCGCTCTGCCTAGGCCAAACAGCTCAGCGAAATTAGTCTATATCTGCACAGAGAAACCCTATTATTAGCTGGATCCTTCCAATTTAGTTATAGATTAGAGATTTGAAGATTTTATTAAAGTAGCTAGAAATTAAAGCAGCTCTACCGCTGTAATTCACGGCAGGGACGGGGGGGGTGGGGCCGCGCGAACACAGAAAGCTCTTATCTAAAAAGAACACTGATAAAGTTCACCAAGACTTAGTGTAACATAGTAGTAATATCTTTATTACTTAACAGTTTGCTATCTGAAATAATCCTGGATATTGGCAGCCTGAACTTATAATTGGATACAAATCATTTCTAGAAACTGCATCTCTTTGTTACTGCAAACTCCACTTTTATTATCAGTATACATTTCAGATAGGTGTTTAATTTTAAATTTACCCATTACACCTTGCAGTTAAATACAATAACAGCAATTCTTATACACCACAGGTGGTTGATCCAAAAATTAACCGTGTATCGTATGAAAACATCACAGTTACGTTTTTTGACTTGCCACCCCACAGTTGTTCATTGACGCATCTTCCCTGTAAATCTTAAAACAGCAATTCTATATCACCACATGAATTGGAAAGGTGAAAAAAAATACCGTTATTATACAAAACATACAGTTATCGTGTTTTTGACTTTTGCGCACCCTCATTGTTTCATTGAGACCGCAGCATCTACGTAAATCTTAAACAGCAATTCTATATTCACCACATGTGAATTGAAAGTGCAAAAAATAATCATTTATTTTATACCAAAACATAACAGTTACTGTTTTATGACTTTTCCACCAGCAATGTTCATTGACGCAGCAACTACGAAAATCTTAAAAACAGCAATTCTATATTAATCCACAGTTGCATTGAAAGGTGCAAAAAATCACCTTATTATACCAAAACATAACATTCGTTTTTTGACTTTTCCACCCAGCATTTGTTCATTGACCAGCATCTACGTAAATCATAAAACACAATTCTATATTCACCACAGTGAATTGAAAGGTGCAAAAAAAACCGTTTATTATTCCAAAACATAACAGTTACGTGTTCTAATTGAACTTTTGCGCACACCAGCATTGTCATTGACGCAGCAACTACGAAAATCTTAAAAAGCAATTCTATTCTATATCACCACAGGGAATTGAAAGGTGCAAAAAATACCGTTTATTATATCAAAACATCACAGTTACTGTGTTTTGACTTTTGCGCACCCATCATTGTCATTGACCGCAAGCATCCACCGTAAATCTTAAACACAATTCCTAAATTCCCCACAGGTGAATTGTAGTGGCAAGTAAAATACCGTTAGTTATATACCAAACAATAAACAAGTACGTGTTTTTGACTTTGCGCACCCAGCATAGTTCATTGACACAGCATCTACGTAATCTTAAAACACAATTCCATATTCACCGACAAGTGAATTGAAAGTGCAAAAAATATCCGTATATTATACCAAAACATAACAGTTACGTGTTTTTTGACTTTTGCGCACCCCAGCATTGTTTCATTGACGCAGCATCTACTTAAATCTTAAAACAGCAATTCCTTTATTTACCCACAGTGAATTGAAAAGTGCAAAAATACCGTTTATTATACCAAAACATAACATTACGTGTTTTTTTACTTTGCGCACCCAGCATTGTTCATTACGCAGCATCTACATATAATCTAAAAACACAATTCTATATCACCTCAGGTGAAATTAAAGAGCAAAAAAATAACCGTTTATATATCTAAACATAACATTACGTTTTTACTTTTCGCACCCAGCATCTTTCATTGACTGAGCATCTACCACTAAATCTTAAAACAGCAATTCTATATACCACAGGGTGAAATTGAAAAGGGTGCAAAAAATAACCGTTTAGTTATATCAAACATAACAGTTACGGTTTTTTTTGACTTTTGCACACCCACATTGTTCATTGACGCAGCAGTCTACGTAAATCTTAAACAGGCAATTATTAATCACCACAGGTGAAATGAAAGTGCAAAAAAAACCGTTTATTTATAATCAACAACATAACAGTTTACGTGTTTTTTTACTTTTGCAACACCCACATGTTCATTGACGCAGCATCTACTAAAGTCTTAAAACACATATTCTATATTGTCATCACCACAGTGCAATAGAAAGTGTCAAAAAATACGTTATTATATCAAAACATAACATTACTGTTTTTTGACTTTGCACACCCCGCAAATTGTTCATTGACGCCCAGCAACTACGTAAATCTTAAAACCAGCAATCCATATTCACCACAGTTGAACTTTGAAAGGTGCAAAATATAACCGTTTATTATACAAACATAACGCATTACGTTTTTTCTTGACTTTTGTTGCACACCCAGCATCTGTTCAATTGACGCTGCATCCTACGTAAACTTAAACACAATCTATATTCCCACGCACATGTGAATTGAAAGTACAAAAAATATCGTTTATTAAAACCAAAAACATAACAAAGTATTATCGTTTTATTAGTCTTTGCGCCACCCACATTGTTCATTGACGCACATCTACTAAATCTTAAAACACAATTCTATATTCACCACAGGTGAAATTGAAAGGTGCAAAAAATACCGTTTATTATACCAAAACATAACAGTTACTGTTTTTTTGACGTTTTGCCACCCAACATTGTTCATCTGACGCAGCATCTACGTAAACTTAAAACAGCAATCGTATATTCACCACAGTGAGTGAAATGGTGCAAAAAATACCGTTTAATATACCAAATTGAATAAGAACATAACAATACGTGTTTTTTGGTAACTTTCCCATCAGATTTGTTGATAGACACCTTGCATTAACATTTGAATCCACAATTTTTTTTTGATTAGAGATTTGAGAATCCACTGTGATTGCATCTTTAATAAGATACTTTCCCAAAACTAATTCCATACCTTCTCAAATTTTTATATTTTCTAACGATGAGCGAAATCAGGTGTAACGAGCAATAGAGGTGGTAGCACATGGGAGGTAGAGGTACAGAGAAAGTGCTCCTTCCAGTGCTAGGCGACAACAACCATGCCAGCGATCGCGTTGCAGACCGTTCATGCCTGTCATCGCTGGTCCAGGGCACTGTGAATCTAAGTAAACGAACATCGACCCAATCCTTCCTTACAGTGTTAATCAACCTGCATCTGACATCTACCTTGCATCGTCCTCGCGAGTCACCCGTCAACAAAGTCTCATCAATCCATCAAGCATCCGTTCCAACATGAAGCAGCCCAAAACAACTCCGTGTACCCACCACTGTGATAATCCATTGTCTTAAGACCCTTTGATACAAAATGCTGGGTCAGAAGGCATGTTAAAAGATCAAGAGATATTTATCTGCTCTGTTACGCCCATTACATGATGACCATCCAAGAGGTGAAGGAAGCCGTCAACTCGCAAAAATCCCGGTGGTCGCACGCCGATGCAGTGCACCTAGCTTGTATGTCCGGCACTTCTGGATGCAGAAAGTCAGGACACCAAGTCACCTGTGTTGATGATGATTGAATGATTGACGACATTCGCGATCCATCCTGTCTTTTCGCAAATTTGCTGCTGCGCTTCATCAGTGGACGAGGAGGAAAGACGATGGTAGTGTCAAGACGGCCCCCACAAAAAGGGAGAGGGCGGTCGCAAAGTCAGCTGATATGGAGTCCGTGCCAGCCCACGGTCAGCGCATACCCCGCTCTCTCGCTTATCGCCGTCAATAGGTCCAGACCTCTCAAGCCTCCTCTCTTTAGCAAGCCTCTGATTCACCCTGCATGTCATATTCCGCCTTTGGCCGTAAACGTATATAAACACAATAGATGCAAGAACCTTAAGTGTTAACGCACCACCAACATGTCCGTATTCACAGCAGCGAATGCATAGTTTGAAATGGAGGGAACACTTGGCCAAAAGAGAGGCCAGCACCGACGCCGGCCTCCAACCACTAACACAACAAACACCCTCTTTCTCCACCTCCTCCTCCACCGCCACCAACAAAGCTTTCCCAACTGCCACCATATCTCTCAGAGTCATGATCAGGATGCAGCCCTCCGCTTCAGCCTCCACCGTCCCTGAACCACCTAGCACCACCAGAGACCCATCCTACCCCTTCACCTTCCGCCAGTTTTACGACCTGCACCCGTACAGCGGCCAGTCTAGCACCACCTCTGTCTTCCAGTTGTGGGAGCAGAAAAACACTTTAACCCAAAACCATGCCAAACCAAAAAGCTAATGTCGGCATTGCCAGGCTTTTGGCCTTGGAAATGTTCCTTTCCCTCTGGTGGACACAGAATGGGGTTTCCGCCACGTCATGCCCCGCCTGCCCCAATACCTATGCCGAGCAGCATTTCTTTGCCAGAAAGCCTCCTCCCCTGCCAGCCACTAGTCATCTAAAATTTGCAAGCGCGTTGTCCTGCATCTGTTCCGGAAAGTCATCTCACCACCTGACACATGACTAGTAAGTCACGGCCAATGCCGCTATATTCTCTGTGACACTCACTGGTGACTTGGTGTAATGTCTCGGGGGTGACGTGCTCCAGGCTCGGCGCAACCTCTCAAAACCGCAGGGGATGGTGCTGGGTTTCTTTCCCCAAGGTCCTCTGGTGCATCACGCTCCCAGAGACACACCAGCCGTGTTGAAATTAAACTGCCTTGAGACCGTCCACACACCACGACCCGGTCAGGAGCTGTGGAGGCTCTCCGCAACGAGACCGTCGACGGCTGAGCTGAGGTGACAAGGAACCTTGTTCCAGGCAAGGATGGTGGCATAAAGGGCAAATCTGCTGGCCGCCCTTAAATCGTAGGCTGAGCTCTCCCTTCCTGGCACATGTCATGTACCTTTCGTCCAGGAAATTACACAAAGAACAACCGCGGTCTGGACTGCCTGCTGAAGAAGGTGCTCAGTCTGAGATCCACTTCCCCGTACGCAGAGACCAGCTGGCTTCGTCCCGCCTGGCTGCGTTCAAGCGTCAGCTCGTTCCTCCCCGTCAACCTCCATTGTTCACGTGGCAACACGCTGGAATTCCACCCACCACAGCCCTCCAAGCCCCCCCGAAATTGGGGGTTGGCAGCAGCGCAATGCCGATTACCGCAGTACGAAGTGACACATGGCCGCTGACATGCAGCGGTGCGGACTCACTGGTGTTGAACCGACCGAGAGTGGAGCAGTGAAAGAGCTCTGCACCATCCTTGCCAGTTTTAAGAAGCCACCAAAATTGTCAGTGCGGACAATGCCCTTGTCAGCAAGAGATTGTGGTTATCTTATATTCTGGAACGATCGTTGGAACACTCTGAAACAACAGGTCCCGCCACACGGAGGAAGACAGACACAGATGCAACACAACGGAGCCTTACTCACTCCGTCAAATCCACAAAAGGCCCAAACAGTTTCACAATTTCATCGTCTTCACTAGCATGGTTCGAGTCCAAGCTAGTGCAAGGTGCGCACAGCCCTCAGTTTGCACATCTCACAAGTCAGCTGTGGTTAAGCTGTGCCGAGCAGCGGGGAGAGATAGATCTATTCCTAGACACCAATTACCGACGTCCCTGCCTTGAAAGAGGTTGCGCGAATTTGATGCGGGAGGAGAAGATGAGGAAGATCTATTTTGCTATGCCCCTCGACCCAGAGCCTTGGTAAATCAAGGCTCCAGTCTCTCACATATTGCTTGGATGCTCCAGTTCCCTCCAACATGATCCTCGCATTAAGGCCATCAAAAAATGAACAACAGTTACTGTGGCCACCCTCGCTGACCCCCGTACCAAAACAAAACTCAGCCCTTTCCATTCACCCACCCAAATAGATAGTAAAATGCAGAAAATGGAGACCTTGCTGATTGATCAACTGAGACAATCTTTCGTTCTGCTTCACTACCCCAAATGTCACAGTGTGAACAACAAGCGACTGACCACAGTATAGTGCCAAGTAGCGTAGCGGCAGCACAAGCAAGGTGGCGAAGCCTTATGGTGACCTCTGGCAATCTTTGTTACCACGCATCACCAACACATTCAATCAGGGCACACATCCAACACACAGAGATCACTTAAGATCATGGTCCCACTATCTGCTCTCAACAACCGATTGTTTTTGCATGTGTTCCACCCAATAGATCTTCTTATACAAAATTACAGAATGACCCGAGCTGGGCTCGCACCCATAGAGGTTTTGCCTGCCCCAGCAGCCACTCATATCTGATCGGGTCAACCTTCAGCACAGCTGGAGGTGTCAATACAGACAAACGCATCCCGGGCTTTCCACAGATAATGTGATCGTTTGAACTTTCATCAAGATTAATCAGGCATATCTCTAAATGTTGTGGCCCCAACTGCCAGAGTCACCCGATTAAGTTGCCGTCTACTTCACATTCCTTTTTCAAACAGAAATGGTCCTTCTAAAACTTTTTTTTAAAATGATCATTCTTACCTGCAATTTTTATCTCTTTCCTCTTTTATTCTCTTTTGCTGTAGGAGACTTAAAAAACAGCCAGGTTTCATGACAACACCGTAATTTCATTTACACTCACTTTATCTTAAGAATGTTTCGCATTGTCAATGTTTTGAGTCATGTTGATGTAATACGAGCTAATAATTATGTCGCTTGGAACAGGAAATGTGCTTTTAAGTGCATTCCTCCCTCACATTTTTAATAGTGGCTGAAAGTCATATTATAATTTTTTGGGGTCATGTAGCTGTGAGATACAGCAATAATCATGGTCCTTTTGAACAGAAATGTGCTTCTAATGGCATTCTTTCCTCCCCTCACAATTTTTAACAGTGGCTGAGAAGTCTTCATTTGATAATTTTTGGGGTCCATGTAACTGTGAGAAAACAATAATCATGGTCCTTTGGAACAGAAATGAGCTTCTATGCATTTTCACCCTCACCAATTTTTTAACAAGTGGCTGTGAAGTCCATTTTTATAATTTTTTGGTCATGCGCTTTGAATGCAAGCAATACTACAGGTCCCGATTATAGAAAAAAATGTTGTTTCTATCAAACAGATATTTTGTTCTTCACAATTGACCAAAGTGGCTCAAGGGTCATGCATTTGAATTGTTTGGGGCTTTTTGCTTTGAAAAGCAGCAATACTACCTACAGTCCCTAGTTCGAAAAAATGTTTTTCTAATAGACTTTAGTTTCTCACAATTGTCAAAGAGTGGCTCATGTCAGGGTTGAATTGTTTGGGGGATTTTGGCTGTGACATGCAGCTATCCGACAGTCCTCATTCTAAAAAAAATTTTGGTGTGTAATGTTTTTCTAAAAAGAAACATATGTTCTTCACAAATGTCCAAGAGTGGCTCAAGGTCATGCTTTTCTGAATTTTTGGGCATTTTGCTGTTACATCTTCTATATCTTACATGCTCCCTATTCAAGAAAAATGTTGTTTCTTCTAACCGGAGACATTTGTTCTTCCACAATTGTCAGAGTGGCTCAAGGTGGATGGTGCTGTCAGAAACAGGAAGTAGGTAGACACTGTTAAAGGACACATATTGCAAAATGACTTTTTTTTTCAAGATCTTTAACATAGGCTATCATCCCCTGATTGTACAACCCATTAATACTAATGAAAAAAAGAGAAACAAAGACATAAGGTGATTCCAACCTATGTTTAAAATGTTTTTCTAGAACTAAACTACTAAAAAACTTCATGTCACAAAATTAGCTGGAAAAAATTCCCCTGAAATGTACAAGGGAGAACATAAAACTTTGACCAGATGGTAAGGTTAGTTCAGAGACATGGAGTAAGGAGCATGGACAAGAACAAAGGTACAGAACAATATTCCTCCACACGATGATAAAAATTGAGAACAAGAGAATGCCAGAGCAAAAGCAACCTGTGTAACAGGAGCGTTAACCACCAGTATTTCCAGTGAAGCTCTATTGGTCCCGCACTTCATACGGAGAGGCAAGCGCTACCCAGTCTTGACTGTAACTGTAGGAAGGCTGAGTTCTCACACTTCCGCTTCGCACTTGTCTCAGCACGACAGTTTTTGTTGCTGCGTCATCAGGCATTGATTCCACCTCGTTGTTAATAGATGACGGACGGCCGAGCCGTGGCTCGTCATCTCACCGCACCCACTGTAAACTCCGGGCCCTGGATCAAGCTGTTCACAGGAAAGTCTAGTCCAATGTCCCTGTTCAAACTAAAATGGTGGTTAAAGACCACCTTTTTCCGCACTTTTGTAATGCTGGGGGTCAACAGGTTTAATGGTCACTACTTGCCCATACACACAGGACAGTATAATGTCCACTTTCAACAACTAAAATGGTTGGTTTAAAGACTCCTTTTTCTGGCAATTTAAACTGTGGGTCAGACAGGTTTAATGTCATTCTGCGGTACACAGGACGTGCGGACCAATATAGTTAGTGTCCAGCTTCAACTAAAATGGTGGTTGAAAGACTCCTTTTTGCGGCACTTTTATTTAAATCTGGGGCATGCAGGTTTGGGCTCATGCAGCGTTTCCAGGACAGGGATATTCTTGTCGCAGTTCAATTAACATGAGGTTCAAATCATACTCGCCTTCTGGCACTTTTTGAATTTGTGGTTGGATGCAGTTTAGGGTCATGCTTGGGTACAAGAACAGATAGTGAATGGTCTGTACTTTTTTTCTGTGAACTTATATAACCTAATTGTGTTGCCTAAGATGTAGCACACGTTTTCTATTTGACTGTTGTGGATCGTTTAATTTCACTTTCTCCACCTTGTTTGGTGGTAAGTAATTAAGGTGTTGTTGCCTCTCCTTATACTTTAATGGTAATTGCTCAAATCGATGCTCACTATCGAAAAACCTTAATCGTTAGCGGAGCCGACTATCGACTATTGCTCGAACATCGAAAGCCAACCAATCGCTCAACACTACATCACCTAATCAGCCATCAGGAAAAAATTACCCTAATTACGCTGTGGTCACTCTGAAACCAGAAGCTGAATTGTCCTCAGTAAAAAAATATCTTTTCCACGGGAAACACAACATGGCATTCAGCCATCATCTTAGCTGTGTCCCAATTCCTTCCTTGCCCCAGGAAACAGAAGATAATCTACATTTGTAAGTGTTAGGTGTTTTCTACAATTTATCTCTTTTATTTTATGTGTATTGCTTGTATATATGTCACCTTATTGTATCTTTCTCTTCTTATTATATGTATTTTATAGCACTATACCTTGTTTCTATTAAAGCTTAAAACTTTAATAAGTTTGTTCCTTGTATGCACTAAGAATTAAAAGCCTTGATCAAGGTGCTTAAACTTGTGATTGCTGGAGAGCAGTGTGTCAGCGTTTAACCCTGTGACTGGTGGAGAGCAGTGTATGATTAGAGTGTGAGCGGTGTTTGTGGGTGATGGAGTTCCTTCCGATTGATTATTGATTTTTCGTGGGAAAGTGGTGGCAGCGTATAATTTTGGGGTGCCTGAACTATATTGGGGTGTGATTTATGCTCTGAATGGAAGGTGAATGCAAATAAGATTGAGTGGAAATAATCCCTGTGCAGTGGCCCCCACTTCATGTGCTGGTGTGTACAGGACACTGTGGAACAAGAATGCGGTAGCTGTTGGCAACAGTGGGTCCTCCCTCATTTCCCAGCGTGGCCGGGCCCTTTAGACCATGCAGAAAGTATTGTTTTTTTCACAGATTTCAGGTCCCTGAGTGTAAGCTATAGATAACTTCACAATAATTCATCTTCCAGAGTTAGTCCTCTCTGGTTTCTCTCTGGAGTGTGTTGCAGACTGCCAGCATTTACCTCTTGCAGCTGCACAATTTGCATGCAGCAGTTGACTATGCAAGAGCATTTAAAAATATCCTTGCTTTTCATTTAATGTCTGCAACTTTTACCAGACGAATAAGACTCAGATTTGTGCAATCTTTTTTAAACCCTTGATTCTGGGGTTCAGCAAGAAATCAAACAATGGTTTAGTTTGTTTAAATAACAATTTCTGGGAGTCTTTCAGAACATAAAAAATGTAATGCAAAATAACTAATATTGCAGAAGTATATTTTACTTTTGATATTTCTGACTACTTTTATTCCTCTTGGAAGAGGAAATTGGGTGTATGTACTTAGACTTGGACGTGTGAAAGGAATTGATAGAGAAAACCCAGCACCTCAGGTAAAGATATAAAAGACAGACCTAAGAAACAAGAGTTTGGGTGGCTACACACATTTCTTTTTTTAAAATGCCAGTGCAGTTTTTTGATAAATCAAAGCTGAACCTGAGGTAGATGATACTAAGTAAGGTGACTGTAGGTCTAAATCTAAAGAGAAAAACACACTTAGGTCTTAGATCTAAGTGAGTTTGCAGAAAAAAATCTTTGAAGGATTGGGATACTTCAGCCGGTCATTTGTCTAAAAAATGTGTGTTTTCAGAAGTATCATTACTAAAGAATGCATATAATAGCAAAAAAGATTGTATACAATAAAACTTTACTTTTTATATACAGTATAAAGAATTAAAAGTGCCAAGACAACAGTGTAATAAACATCACCAAGAGAACATATACACATAAGTTTATTTTGATATATTTAAATTTGATATAGGAAAAAATGTATTAATTAGCCAGACATGAAATTTAAATGAAACAACAAAAAATAGGTTGTCCATTAAATCCCATAGGAGACATGGTTTTCAATGTGAAAATCCATTGTACCTCCCTCTTTAATAATCACTTATCTCAATCCCCACCTCTGGAGGTTTGACCAAATTAATAGCCATAAATCTGATACTTTTTGGATCACCTTAACATATTCCTCCGCAAGCCTCTTAAATTCTCCAATGATCTTCCCAATGTATTCCAAACCACAAATACATGAGGTTTTGAAAATGACACTCTTGGTTTTACAGTTGATGAAATGTCTGATTTGAAAATCTCTGGAAATAACAGTGCTCTGAAAAGTCTTTCCTGTCTCAATGAACGTGCAGGCAACACAGCCACTACATTTATAGCAACAACTAAGAGCCATGTCAGCAAAGTGGCTGTGGATAAATCTGTCATTCAGGCCCCATGACAGCCTTAAAGTGGTTGTCTCACCACGTTGTTTCATAGAGCCAGCAGCATTCTTTCATTCATGCATCCTGTAACTTCCTGGTCAGGCTGTTGGTAATTAGCTTATAAGCTCAGTGTGTTCAGACTTCTGCTAATTAGTCTAGATAAATCTCCTGCTCTGAGGTCCAGAGAATCTTGAGAGCTAAAGTAAACAGTAGTAATTAGTGTCTTTTGTCTGATTTGTCTGAAAGATCAGATAACACACAAGCTCTCAAACTGCTGGCAGTTTTGTGCCAAGACCTGTGTGATAAAGTGACCCCCTGCTATCAGATAAGACAATCCGCTGGGGAGAGCAAGCAAAGCAGGTCAGTAACTAGAAAAATCTTAGAGCCCTCAGAAGGTGATAAAATCATTGTAGCTCCTCAACAACAAAAAAAATTAACAAAGCAATATATTTGGATAACATCTTCATTTAGTGTTCCCTACATGTTGAGAACTAGTTTTTGTAGTGAGACAATCCCTTTAAGGTCTGAGTCAAGTTTCAAAATTTGCCAGTTCTTACTGATTACATTCCTAACAAGTAAAGACACCATCAAAATCGCCTATTAATCTGGATATGTTCTCCAGCATTATCAGGGTGAACCTTGATGGTCAATAAAGACTCTTAAGAATTCTTATAAGATTCTCTGAGAATTGTATCCGGTTAGCCTATTTCACGAAACCACTCGTGAATGGGAATGGGAAGATTGCTGTTCAATCTGAAAAAGAAGTTAGTGGTTGTAGGTTATACAGTATATAGAGGTCTCAACTCGCCCCTATCAGTATTTCTGATGACATCCAAAAAGGGTAAGGCGTACTGATTAATATCAAAAGCAAAACATAGACCCTGGTTACTATTAGTGTTAAGATATTCAAGAAATGTTTTCAATTTTTTTTGAGGATCAGTCCTTAGGATCAATATGTTATCAATGTAACATGTCCAGAATAGTACATCATCAGTGCCAAAGGTATTGGGATTCATTAAATACAAGATTATCCTCCCACCAGCCCAAGAGCAGACAGCATATGCCAGTGCACATGAGCTGCCTGGTAAAAACAAATTCCAACAATTGAAGAACAATAGTGCTATGAGCTTGAAACTGACACCCTCTCATATCTAAATAATACTCAGAAGCATATAGACCAGATGGATGAGGAATGGAGAAATACAAAGCTTCCACATCTATGCTTGCCAAAAAGTATGACTGTAGAACTGAAATACCTTCCAATTTGCAGAGTAAGTCCAAAATATCATGGCTGCAGGATGGAAGAGCTGCCACAGATAGTGTCAGCATTTTACTAAATAATGCCAGGTAACTCCTGAGAAAAAGTTCATATGTCATTCAGCCTTAGCTGCAGTTCTGGTTGTTACATCATTAAGGATTTGGTCAATTAACAAAAGACTTATTAGAAGAGTCCCCTTGAATAGAGTGGCTACTTTTAGAAAAATCTAAACACTTCCTAATCTAATGCTAGCATCTATATTCACTGTATATGTAAAAGAGAGATACCAGGAGCACCAGTCTACATGATAGGGAGCCTTGAAGAGCAGTCTATATTTGAGAGAGGGAGACAATGAGCAGCAGTCTGTATGTGGAGGGGCCATACACATTCCATTCGTTATGTGAGAGGGGAAGACCATGATCTGCAATCCACATATGAGAAAGAGAGACTATGAGCGCCAGTGTACATGAGAGAGAGTACAGTCTATATGAAAGAGAGGGAGATAAGACCACCAGTCTCTGGCCATGGGTAGTAGTCAATATGTAATTGAGAGAGACTGACAGCAACAGTCTATATGTGAGAGAGTACCACCTGAATAACAAAATGGACAAATAAGAACAAAGTAAACTATGGATATACATACAATTTGTCACGGTTCGCAGTAGTGGATCCACTTGACCACCGCAAGCGATAGTGTTAGCCCCGCCAGGGAGCGGAATCTAAGTAGGTCCCGGTTTTCACCAGAGCCCGCCGCAAAGCGCGATGGACTTCCTGCGGCAGGAGGCTACCAGGTCGCTACTCCTGATGTGACTTGCTTGTGGTGGCAGCCGAGGTATAGCGTGGTACAGTATCGCCAGGCAGGCTCGTAGTCGGAGACAGGCAATAGGTCAGGACAGGAGGTAAAGGTTCGTAGTCGAGGGACGGAAGCAAGAAGGTACAGTACACAGTAATCAGGACGAGACTCAAAGAACGCTTTCTCAGTAGGCGGTAAGGCACTAAAGATCCGGCAGGGTAACTAGGAAGAGGCAGGCTTAAATAGGGCCAGCGACCGGCAATAGCGAATTACCGGTGCGCTGGCCCTTTAAATGTAACACTGCCGGCGCATGCGCACCCTAGGGATTGGGGCTGCACGAGCCGCGGGACAGAGACTGCAGCAGGAGCGCGGCCAGATAAGTGTGCAGGGGGACAGGCAGGGGAATGAGGATCGCAAGGGCATCCGTGATGTGCGCCAGAACTTGGATATGAATTGGACTCCACGGTCCGAGACAATATGCAGAGGAAGTCCATGCAAGGAAATGTTCATGGAAGACAGGCTGGTCAGCGAGGAGCAGAAGGATGACCTGGCAGAGGAATGAAATGGGCCATCTTGAGAACCGATCGCTGACTACCATCACCAGGTATTACGTGAGGAAGGAGGGAGATCCGTGATAAAATCCTTATGCCACATGACTCCAATGGCAGTTGGGGATTGGTAAGTGGCTGAGCAAACCTGCCGGCTTGTGACGAGGAGACTTGTTCTGGCACAGAAGGCAAGATGTCACGAACGCACAAACATCTTTAGCGAGGTCAGGCCACCAATAGAAGCGAGAGATCAGGGAGCAAGACATTTGTACCCCTGAAGCTGTGGCCCATTGAGAGCAATGTCCCCAATAGTATCTCTCGAAAACGGTCCTAGAACATTGCCCGGAGGGATTTGTCGAGATCTAACAATGCAGCAGAAATTAGCGTTCAGGAGGGATGATGTGCCGCGTGCAGGTTCAATCCCACTATGTCTCCGATAGCACGGGAGAGAGCATCCTCTTGACATTTTTCTTCAGCCGGGTGAAAATTTAATGAGAAAGGTCAAACCGTGAAAGAAAGGACAGCGGCCGCGGGGATTCAGCATTAGGCCTCAGATAAAGAGATTCTTGTGGTCGTGTACAACCGGTGACCGGTGCAGCACTTCGAGGAGTAGGCCATTCTCCAGGTAGTTGTGGCAGCAGGTTCCGGTCCCCATGGAATAATTCTCTTCGCTGCCGAAAAGTTCTAAGGAAGAAGCCACACGTGCGGTCTTGCGGTGGGCATTTTGGGTGAGACAGCCCCGCTCCCAGGAAGCGTCAACCTCCATAGAAAGGTTTCTCCATATCAGGCCAAGAAAGCAGGGTGCGAAGCAAATGCAAATTTAAGCTTTACCCAAGGCCTCTTCTCCCTGGTGGCCAAGCCCGGTTAGCATTTTTCTGGTGAGAGCCCGATTGGGACCCAGGAGAGAAGTTGGCACGAACTGCCTAAAGTAGTTGGCAAGCCAAGAATCACTGTATGCGCCGGAGACCACGGATCGAGGCTCATTGCGGACGGCAGACAATTATTGAGTAGGGATCCATTTGTAAACCCTTGTCTGAGAGGATGTAGCCGAGAAAAGGAAGACTGGTCTTGTGGAAGAGACACTTTTCCAACTTGGCGTAAAGATGGTTAGCGCGTAAATGCCTGAGAACCCATCTCACATGGGCCTGGTGGGACTCCGGGTCAGGTGAAAAGATCAGGCTGTCATCCAGGTAGACAATCACACAGGTGTATAAGAGATCTCTGAAGACATCGTTGACAAACTCCTGGAAGACTGCGGGAGCATTACAGAGCCTGAAAGGCATCACCAGGTACTCAAAGTGGCCATCTCGAGTGTTGAAGGCCATCTTCCACTCGTCTCCGTCTCGGATCCGAATGAGATTGCAAGCACCGCGTAGGTTTTAGCTTGGAAAAGATCTTGGCTCCTCGAAGACAATCAAACAGCTCGGTGATCAACGGCAAGGGATACCGGTTCTTCACGGTGATCTTATTGAGACCACGGTAATCGATACAGGGACGGAGAGAGCCATCTTTCTTTGCCACGAAGAAGAACCCAGCCCTGGCAGGTGAGGAGGACTTATGAATGAACCCCTTCTGAAGATTCTCCTGGATGTAAGCAGCCATGGATTGAGTCTCTGGTACAGACAGTGGATAGACCCTGCCCCGGGGAGGAGATGTGCTGGGTAGCAGGTCGATTGAGCAGTCATAGGGACGGTGAGGAGGTAGGGTTTCCGCTTGCTTCACCGAGAACACGTCCGAAAATTCTTGGTAGGGTGCGGGGAGACCCGCCAGAGATTTCAACGATACTAGAGGAGAAGCGGGAAGCACCGGGTGAGGTGCCACCAAACAGCGAGAATGACGACCTTGTCCCCAACGCAAGACTTCGCCCGACTTCCAATCAAGCACCAGGGCATGTTGCTGCAGCCAAGGAAGGCCCAGAAGAATAGACGAGGATGACCGGGGTAACACATAAAATGTAAGTCTCTCCTTATGGAGTGCCCCAACTTGAAGGGACAAGGGCTCGGTACGAAACAGGACCGGATCATTGAGGATTTCTCCATAGAGGAGATGGCCAGAGGTTTTCACCAGGCGGACCACTGGGAGGTTATGCTTGGATACCAAGGCTGCATCCACAAAGTTCCCAGCTGAACCAGAGTCCAGGAAGGCTGAGACTTGAAACCGGATTCCAGATCCAAACCTGACTAGTATGAGAGGGGTTGTTCACACCTAGAGACGCCTCTTCCACGTAGCCTAGGTGCGTACATTTCCCGGATGCTGGGGATGGAGCGGGCAACCCCTGCGGAAGTGTTCGGGACTGGCACAGTAGAGGCACAGGTTTTCATCCCGTCGTCGAAACAGCTCCTGTGAAGATAGGTGGGCCCTGTCCACCTGCATGGGCTCCTCCGCGGCCGGTGGGGTGGACTGTTGTGGCGGCCTTTGGAACACAGGAGCCAAGCGAGGAAGGCGACATGTCCTGGCTGACTCGCGCTCTAGACGAAGTTCCTCTTGCCTTTCAGAAAAACGGACAACAATCTGGGTGGCCAAGGAGATAAGGTCACTCAAGGAGGTTGGGAGATCCCTGGCGGAGAGGGCATACTTGATCTGGCTGGCGAGGGCCTTCTTGAAAGTGGCACACAATGCTGCCTCATTCCAGGCTAGTTCGGAAGCCAGAGTGCGAAACTGCACAGCGTAGTCTCCCACAGAGGAGTTCCTTTGTTGCAAAAGGTGGTTTCCGCAGAAGATGCATGAGCGGGTTCTTCGAATACACTTCGGAACTCTCAAAGAAAGGTACCGAGATCAGCCGTGACGGGATTGCTTCGTCCCAAAGCAGAGTGGCCCAGGCTAGGGCTTTTCCAGAAAGTAGACTGACCATGAAGCCCACCTTAGACCTTTCCGATGGGAACTGACCGACCATGAGGTCCACCTGGAGGGAGCATTGGGTGATGAAACCCCTGCAGACCTTAGGGTTCCCATCAAATTTCGTAGGCATAGACAACCGGAGCTTGGGACCAGCGGACATTAGCGGAGCCGCTGCCACGGGGGCTGCCACAGCGGCCGGCTGCTGCTGCTGCTGAGAGGCGAGAAGCTGCTGCATCATGGATGACAGCTGGTTAAGCTGTTGCGCCTGCTGCGCAATCTGTTGGACTGCTAAGCTACGATGGTGGTGATGTCAGAGACGCTCGGAAGAGGCACCTTGGCGGGATCCATGGCCGAATCTTACTGTCACAGTTCGCAGTAGTGGATCCACTAGACCACCGCAAGCGATGTTGTTGGCCACGCCAAGGAGCGGAATCTAAGTAGGTCCCGGTTTTCACCAGAGGCTACCAGGTCGCTACCCCTGACGTGATTTGCTTGCGGTGGCAGCCAAGGTATAGCGTAGTACAGAATCGCCAGGCGGCAAAGGTTCGTAGTCGAGGGACGGAGGCAAGAAGGTACGGTACACGGTAATCAGGAAGAGACTCAAAGAACGCTTTCTCAGTAGGCGGTAAGGCATTAAAGATCCGGCAGGGTAACCAGGAAGAGACAGGCTTACATAGGGGCAGCAACCGGCAATAGTGAATTACCGGTGCGCTGGCCCTTTAAATGCAACACTGCCGGCGCGTGCGCCCTAGGGAGTGGGGCCGAGCGTGCCGCAGGACAGAGACTGCAGCAGGAGCGCAGCCGGGTAAGTGTGCAGGGGGACAGGCAGGGGAACGAGCACGCCCGCGTCCCGAAATGCGGTTCGCGGCGCTGCTCGGCAGCGGGACACGGATGCGCCCACGACCCAGGATGAGCGTTGCAGGGGCATCCGTGACACAATTATACAATACTACCTAACAGAAGTGAAAACACTAACACATAAAATTAATAATTTATTGTTTCATCATAGATAAAAGTCCTTCAAAGGCAATACACCAAGAAAAGGACACCCCAACCTGTACCTCTCAAGGTAATAAATTACAGTATCTGTACAATGAATTTAAATAATACAACTAGTACAAGTGCTATAATGGTTACAGAGACATAACTGCTGTGCAACAAAGCATTAAGGATGACATGTGTTTATGGGGGCTGCACCAGTATTCCGGTGTTCTTTCAGCCCAAAAACTGGCGCAGCCCTGTTCTCTAGATGTAAGAGCAGGTGCACTCCAAAATTAGGCGCATTATGCGGCGCCTGCAGCACTTTGTAATGCACCCAAGATGCAGGAGCGTTCTGGAGGCGTGTCACACGACAACCGTATGATTCTACACATTTATGACTGGAGGACGGTAAAACTAGGCGCACTTGGTAGACCAAGTTAAAAGTGGTTTACCTGAGCCTGAATTGTCATAGTGGAACTAGAAAACGCTAAATCTATGACCCGCAGTAGAACAGGTTCACACATTCAAGCACATTCTACACTGCTTTAAAGATATTTCGAACTGGCCTATATGCGATTAGATCATACATGTCGCCCTAAGTGTTAAGAAGTAGCAGCAGTCCATATGTGAGGGTACCATATGTAGTTTCTATATGAGAAAAGGAGGTCAAACTATTGCAGGTTCTGAGGCAGGCAAGGAAGCATCACCATGATGTGTGGAGGAAGAGGATCAGTGAAGCCAGTCTAGTAAGACTCTTGAGAACAGACCAGAATAGAGTGCTGTGTTTAGGAAAAACTTACAATTTGAAATAGAACCTACAGAAGAAAAAAACTATTGAAAAATATGGGATATAGTCATCAAAAGATCAGAAATATTGTTACTCCTCATGTACACAAAGAACAGCCTATTCTGGAAATTTACCTGGAATAAAGGGTACACTTTAGCACAAAATCAGCATGGTCTTTAACCAGGTTAAGAAGTTATGTATAGGTTATCTACTTGTTACTAAAAGTAAACAGGAGAACAAAAACTGCCAAAAATATTTTGTTACAATAAAACCCTCCACTAAGAAACGAAGGGCTTGAGAATTTTAAATTAGATCCTGTTTTACCGACACCATCAAAGTCTGGTCACTTAACATATGCTCATGTGGCATATGTTGCACCACCTACACTTTTCCAATAATAAATCGACTATTATGGAAAGTATGCAGTGTGAATGATCTATGATTAGCTGGCAGCTGTGCCGCACCACACCTATGTACAATCAGAACTGTTATCTGGTGCAGAAAATTCTTTGAATACAAATCAAAAAGTAAGGTTTGCTCTTTTAACTAATATACAAAAATACTGTCTTCTTTTAATATTATTTTTGGAGGACTTCAAAGTTATCTTCCTGGATGTTTCTAAGTGAATCTTTTGTGTTTGTTTGAGTTTAGACTGGAAACCCACAGAATATGCCATAAATGCTTAATTTGTGTGGATCCCAACCAGCGTCAGACTAGCCCACCGGAGCACCAGAGAATCCTCCTGAGGGCCCTGGGACCTCTGGCAGTAATAGTCACTAAGCACCCGATCTCCGGGTTATAAATTAACCCGTCAAGAGCAGTGCTGAAGTGATCCTGTGACTAAGGCAGACGCAGAGTTTCTGCAGAGGATGCAGCACTAGCAAGAGAACTCTCTCCAGCAGCTGCATCCTCTGTTTAAGAACAGTCTGCGAGCTGTGCAGAAGCTGTGAGTGTATCAAAGTGGAGGAGGCAGGAGTGAGAATAACTCTGTGCTCCTATCTCCTCTGCTTCTGGGCAGCCGGCTGCAGCATTGTTTAACCCCTTCCCGACATTGGACATATGCATACGTCCTAGCGGGAAGTGACTTCCTGCAAATGGACGTATGCATACGTCCTGCCAATCGCACGGGCTTGCGGGCGAGCCGCGCCCGATCGCGACATGGAACCAATAGTAAATTACCGCTGACTTAATGCCGCATCACCCCCGGCCGGAGTGAGCTCCAGCCACGGGTGATTAACGCTTTATTATCGCAACCTGTCATGGTCACGATAAAAAAAATGCAGGCAGGAGGAGTGAGCTCCCTCTGACTACAATCGGTGCAGTAATGGCGCTCTGCGCCGCTACTGGTTCCCTTACCAGACTCCCCGGATGCTTTCTGAATGCATCCGGGTAGTCTGGTGACGTCACCATGCCCACAATGCATTGTGGGCATGGTGTCAGTAGTTGCCATGGCGACCTGTACACAGCAGTAACGCTGTGCACAGGTCTCCTATTCAAACAGCAATCTAATGATTGCTTTTCCCCAGTGGGGATTTGCTGTTACAAATCCCCACTGGGGAAAAGAAAAAAAAAAATGTGAAAAAGTACAAAAAAAAAGTAGTGCGGCACCGATCTCCTGTCTGATGGTCTCGGGAAGTGAACGGCACTCTCCGGGGTCATCTGTGACGTCACCATGCCCGCAATGCATTGTGGGCATGGTGACAGGTAGTTGTCATGGCGACCAGTACACCGTACTAGTATTGTGCACTGGCCTGCCTTCTAACAGCAAACTGATGATTGCTGTTAGAAGAAAAAGTAAAAAAAGTAAAAATAAATGTCAAAAGTGAAAAAAAAGTAAAACACAAAAAATAAAATAAAAACACGTACACCGCCCTTCTCCCCTTAGAAACACCAATCGCCCCAAAAAGCTAAAAAATAAATAAAGTACCCATATTTGGTATCGCCGCATGCGTAACGATCGACCCTATAAATCTTTCACATTAATTAACCCGTACTGTTAACGACTTAAAAAAAAAAAAAAAAAAAGTCACAGAATTGCAATTTTTGTACATCCTGCAGCACATAAAATGGAAGAAAAAGTGATCAAAAACTCATGTAAACGCCAAAGTTGTACTAATTAAAACGTCAGTTAATTACGCAAAAAAAGTGTCCTTACACGTCTCTGTATACGGAAAAATAAAAAAGTTATGGCTCTCAGAAGACAGCGATGCATAAATATTATTTAACACAATAAAACCACTTTTTTTTAAGTGCTTCAAAATAAAAAAAAACTATATAAATTGGGTATCGCCGTAATCATATCGACACAGATAGTAAAGCTAACTGGTCATGTATACTGCACGGTGAGAGCTGTTAAAAAAAAAATAAAAACACTACTAGGATTGCAGTATTTTCTTCACCCTGCCTTCCAAAAAATGTATTTAAAACTGATCAAAAAGTCTTGTCCCCCCAAAAATGATACCAATAAAAACGTCAACTCATTACACAAAAAACAAGCCCCTACAAAGCTCCGTACACAGAAAAATAAAATAATTATGGCTCTCAGACTATGGCGATGCAAAAACGTGTTTTCCTTTTTGAATAAAAGTGTTTTTATTGTGTAAAAGCAGTAAAACATAAAAAAAATACAAATTGGGTATCTCTGTAACCGTATCGACCTGCTGAGTAATTCTCGTATGTCAGTTATACTGCATCGTGACTGCTGTAAAAAATAAAAAACACTACCAAGAATGCTGTATTTTGTTCAAAATGCCTCACAAAAACCTTAATAAAAAGTGATCAAAGCAGCTTATGCCCCCCATAATGGTACTAAAAAATACTTCAACTCATCCCACAAAAAACAAGCCCATAATCAGCTCCGTATACAGAAAACTGAAAAAGTTATGGCTATCAGAACAGGACAACATAAAAAACGCAATTTTTTATAGACCTTTTTTCTTTTGTGTAAAAGTAATAAAACATAAAAAAATTATATAAAATCTATATCACTGCAATTGTACCGACCCCCATAGTAAAGTTATCACGTCATTTACACTGCACGGCGAACACTGTAGAATTGAAGCCCAAAAAACAATGGCGGAATTGCGTTTTTCCCCCTCATTTTCATAGCCCAATGCAAAAAAAAAAACTATGGAACACCTGTGCGCCCAAAATGCACAATACACCCATAGATGAGATCCTTGAGGGAGGCTGAATCAAAAAGGGGGTGACTTCTGGAAGGTTTCACCAGTTCTGGTACTTTGGGGGCTCTGTAAATGAGACATGGCCGCACCAAAATCTGCGTTCCAAAAGCCGAATAACACTCCCTCCCTTATAGGCCCACACAGCAGTTTACACCCACATGTAGGGTATTGCCGAACTTGGAAGAAATTGCGTAACAACATTTTGGGTGTTTTTTTACCAGGATTCCTTGTAAAAATGAAACATTTTCAGCTAAAATTGCAGATTTTTGGGAAAAAAAATATTTTTATTCATTTTCACAGCCCAACGCTAAAAATTTTTGTGACACACCTTAGGGGTCGATATGCCCACTACACCCTTGGATATATTCCTTAAGGGGTGTAGTTTCCAATATGGGGTCTTTTAGGGGAGTTTATTAAGTTTTAGCACCTTAGGGTGTCCGCAAACCTGAAATGGCCCCTAAATAAAATCGTAATGAAAATGAGACCCCAGAGTTCGGTAGGTGCTCCTCCTATTCTGGGGCTTGTGGTTGAGCCAAATAGCGCACTAGGGCTACATATGGGATATCTCTGAAAACGGCAGGATCTGGGGAATCAATATTAAGTTGCATTTCCCTGATCACATTTACCGTATTCTTGTGAATAATGTATAAAAATTGAAAAACTGCAAAAAAAGTGAAATTTTGAAATTCCACTACCACTTTGCTTTAATTCCTGTGAAACACCTAATGGTTTAATAAACTTCCTAAATGCTGTTTTGAATACTTTAAGGGGTGTTGTTTCTTAGATGATGTCCTTTATGTGGGTATCTAACATACAGGCCAATCAAAGTGACGTTAGAACTGGACTGGTCCCTAAAAAAATGTATATTTCAAATTTTCTTGAAAAATTTAAAATTACTACTAAATTTCTAAGCCCCCTAATGTCTTTAAAAAAAAAAAAAAGACATTTAAAAAAGATGCCAAACTACAGCAAACATATGGTAGATGCTGGTTATAAACTATTTTGAGTGAGATAACTATCTGTCTTACATGCAGACTTTTTTGAAGTTTGAAATTGGTAAAATTTTCACATTTTTCACGATACTTTAATATTTTTCACAAATAAACAAGCATTTTTTGGACCAAAATTTATTTCTATTTTAAAGCACAATGTGTCACGAGAAAACAATCTCTGAATTACGTGGATAGGTTAAAGTGTCAAAAAGTTATTCTCACATAAAGTGACAGATGCCAGATTTAAAAAATGGGGCTCTGTCAGAGAGGCCAAAACTGGCTCCGGGGTTAAAAGAGAGCAGGCAGAGAGTGGAGGAGGCAGGAGCAATAAATCACTCAACTCTCAGAGCAGCCACATTGTATAGGATCGCAGTGAGCTGCCTGCTACCAGTGATAGAGAGCAGGCAGAGAGTGTAGGAGGGAGGGGGTCAGCACTTCCCTATAAATCTCTCAGGGGAGCAAAACTAAAGCTCTCCTGCTGCTTCACTTCTGGTCTGCTTGTCCCAGACACAATAAGTAAAGTCTATGCTGCCAACCCCTGTGGATCTGAAAACTAAAATTACTGGTCTTTAATTGAAAGCAAAAGTGTGGGGTTGGGGGAAGAGAGCTACATGGTGTTTGGAGGTCCATGGGAGCCAGTGTAGCTTGGTATCTTAAGCCCTAGTCATATTACATTTGTTTTCAGTTTAGGGGTCTTGGTCACAGGTGTCCATCAGAAAACTTGAAAATAGTAAACATTCTTAACCCCTTAAGCCAAACGCCTGAGAGGTACATAAAGGGGTTTTGCCATATTCTCATTTCATACCTCCTGTATCCTGCTCCTCAGCTCTGTGTGCTCAGAAAGGGGCGTTTGTGATTTGTTTGAATTGCATATCATGTGACCCTGCAGGATAACATCACCATGTCTTTCCTCTATGCAGATCTGCATTCCTGCGTCTCTCACTCAGAATAAGGGGCCGGCAGCATTTCACTCTGCACAGCCAGCAGCTCCAAAGTAACACTGCAGCTGCTTCTACAATCAGAAAACAGCAAAATTGTGCTCGGTGCCTAATGCTCCTGCGTGTACAGGGCCATCTCTTCCATTGGGCTAGGTAGGCACTAGCGTGGGGGCCCTACGAGCTCAGGGGGCCCCCCTCGGGCAGCTGCCTACCCTGCACAGTGGAAGAGACGGCATTGAATACACGCAGGGACAGTTAGGTCCGATGGCGGCAGGTTGGTGTGAAGCGTTTATGAGAGAGCAGGAAGCTGTCTGCTGCCCAGCGCTGTCCCGATCTCCCTGCACATACTGTATACAGTAAGAACTAGGGGAGGTCACATGTGCCGCTCTGCTGACTGCTCTCGGGGTGCAGAGCAGTGGGGACAACTGGCTGTACTCACTGGGACATGCACACTGACAGCAGTTGTGCTGTTATACAGTGTGCAGGAGCCGTGCAGGACATCATTGGCTGCTAATGGAACGCTGCATTCAGCCGCTCCCGAGCTCCGTCGGGTCAGAGAGGAGGGGGAGGGGAAGCATGAGTTTGCACAGCAGGTCAGGGAGCCAGCTACTGCCCTGTCCTTGCTGCCTATGGCCCCTCCTGCCTGAGCTCCACATCCAGCTGGCTATCAGCAACATGTCAGCATGGTGCCATCAGGTCATCTGCCCCTGACCCTCAGAAGCCATGGCCTGAGAAGAAGACTGCAAGACAGATGTAATAACAGGTTAGTGAAAGCCACAGAGTGTTGCTGTGTGCTTTAGAAGTATGCGCTATTCAGCGCATCCATTTTCACTTCTCATGTCACATGTCACTTCTCTCCTCCAGCGTATAGTACATTCGTATTGTACGCTGTGGGAGACAAGACGTAATTCATAGTTCTCTATGAGATATGAATTACTGTAATTGTGGCGCGCGTTTTGTGTATTAAAGTGAAATACGCAGCGAAATGCTCACCACAATTACACCGTATGAACATACCCTAAGGCCATGTTCACACGGCTTAAAATGGGCCGTATTTCGGTCCGTAATTACGTGCCGAAGTGCGCCAATTACGGGCCGAAAACGGCCCATTCATTACGGTAATTCACAGTTCTCCTATATAACTATGGATTACGTCTCATTTCCCCGCCGGCGAAGCCGCCGGGCGGGGAGATAATTGACATGTGAATTTCTAGCGGCGTATACGTGCCGCTGGCAATTCAAGTCTATGGGCGGCGAAGTGCACGGCCCCCTGCTCAGTCCCCCGCTCCCGCCCCGCCCCGGTCACGCGGCGTAATTGCGGGGCGTAATTATGCCCTGCAAATACACCATGTGAACATAGCCTAAGTGTGTGTATATCTGTGTAAAATTGTTTTTGTAAATATGTTAGTCTCTGGGTATGTTTACACAGCATTTTCCTCAACGTATAGTGATGTGTACTGTGCACACCGCTATACGCCTACTGTTTAGAAGTACGCGCTGGCCAGCATATACTTCTAAAACACCCTGGCCCAGCCCCCACCAGCCACCTTTTTCCTGGCACGTAAGCACCGGAAACAAATGACATGTCGCTTCTTTCTCCGGGCACACCGTACGTGCTGGGAAATATGCTGTAAAATCATAGCACTCAATGAGTTCTATGATTTTACCGTATTTGTGGGCCTTACTTCAGGTGTATTGCAGGGCAATTACGAACCATAGTATGCCCCGCAATTATACGGTGTGAACATACCATATGAATGGGTTCATGTGGCTTATTTTTAATATGTATTTTGGTGTTTAAAATATGCATTTTATGCACCAAAATACACATCAAAAGCACATCTATATTGTGCCATTGTTTTCCACTGCGATATGCACTACATGAACTGAGATGCATATATTTACAGAAACCAATTCAGAAGAAATATATCCTTCTGTCAATAAATGGAAAACGCAATGGGAGCAAGGATTCAGATTAGCCCCATTCGATAGCGCTAATCTGTATCCTAAATCATGATGAAATCAAGGTAATGGTATGTTCAGACAGCGTGTTGCAGCACATACCTGTGCACAACGCAAGATGCTGGGGGTTTAGAAGTACACGCAAGCTAGCGCATACTTCTGGAGCACGGTGGGAGGGGGGAGTCCCATTTACTTGCATTTTTCCCTATTCTTTCTCACAGAGCGAAATACGTGTTGGGGAAGATGGAGGGCAATCATAACTCTCTGAGAGAGCTATGATAACCGTAATTACTGTACATATTTCGGGGCGCATTACAGTGCAATTACGCCCCATAGTATGGAATAAAAAGATGGCGTGTGAACATACCCTAAAGAAAAAAGGGGTATATGTGGCAGAAATCCAAAGGTGTCTCTCTGGTTTATGCTTCATATCATACATACATGTTTGAGGGAGTTTTTATGTTGTTCACTCTTCGGTATAATTGATGTGTTATCTGCATTCTGCAGGTTGTACCAAATATGTAATTTCTATTTCTTAAATTTCCTCCAGAGCGCCATTTTCTGTGACCAATAACTTTTTGGTTCTTCAACCTATGGACCTGAGGGAGTGGGCATTTTTTGAAGTATGAAGTACAGTTCTTTTTGGTACCATTTTGTGATACATACAACTTTTTATTCCAATTTTTAGAGGATGTGAAATAGCCAAAAAAAACCTGTAATTTTAGCATTTGGAAAAAAAAATTTCTATGTTGTGATGTTATATTTTAAGAGATCAGACTTTTACGGATGCGGCGATACCAATTATGTGTAATTTTTTAAAAATTTTTCTTCTATCTGTGAAATGGCAAAAGGGTGGTTGTGAGGAAGAATTCACTTCACTGCATCCCCCACTGCCAGTTCTCTCCCCCAACCATCTAATCTAGTCAGAACACAGCTTCCCCCACCACAGGACAAGCTCAATTTACATGTTAATCAGCACAGCTCTCTTCCCCAATGCCTCTGTAGGAAGTCGCCACAGCCTGGGGTCAACCCATGAAAGGATCCTCATGTAACCTAATTAGCACTGAACAAATGCTGGTCCAAGCTCGCAAGCTTCAAAGACTTTGCTCAATCCAACCCAGTCGGGTTGTCTCCGATATTTCATATCGATTTATAGGCGACCAGCTCATAACTGGTGCATGGCGAGTTCATATCTCAAAATATGGAACCCCCGCATGCACAGGCCCATTTTCAGGTTTCCAAGGCGCAGGGGGACTGAGATATCCACAACCGGACCCCGGGAGTCCATAAGATAGGTGTGTCTCATATCCAGGCGTTGGGTATATCCAGCCGGTTCTGATGATGCTACCGGCTCGGTTCTGTGCCAATGCCCTGCCGAGTTATAGTCCATTTTTGGGTTTGTATCAGAAACTGCATGACCTGAGTGGGAGGAGTTCATAGACCGTCCCAGGGGTGTGTACGGGTCTGCCAAGTGGGCTGCCCCCTCGCAGATATAAGCCGGAGCCAGGGGTGGCTCTTCCTGTTGATCCAGGAGGGGGGCCACCTAAGAACAGTTCCAGGACATCCGCATGCAGCAGCCAGGCCACATATGCCCCACATGCGGCCGGGCCCCAAGCAACAAGGTAACTTGACTTATTTTAACTGACTTTTGTCTGTAATCCATAATTGTATTTGCACCTCTCTCTGACCTGTATATTATTATCCATCTTGTACATATTACCTGTCTAGTGTGCCTTTCAAGGCTAATTAAATCTATAAACTTTAATCTGAGTTAGTCTGTCTTGATCAACGGCCTCACACGCCTAATTCTCGGTCTATAGTATATAGCTACCCAAGGGTTGGTTCCTGACCCTGCTATAAGTCGGTAACGGACGGTCTTATAACCAAAACGAGCGAACTGGTGGCAGCATTGTTGTTTCCCTGGGCCAGTGTGGGCAAGGGTTAACAGTGGAACAGTATCTGGCTGACCTTGAGCTCCCCTAGTGGGCAGCGCAACGTCGAGATACACCCCAAGTCAGGCCGTCGTCCCTCAAGCGGGCCGGCGGACTAGGCTGTTTTCGTCACAGTGGGGATTTGAATTTTTAATATTTTTTATTATTTTGTAATACTTTTAAAACTTTTTTAATTGTACATTCAGTCCCCCTAGGGTACTTGACCACAAGGCGGCACAATTACTTTTACATCCTTCTGAATCACAAAAATTGTTCAGAGGAGTGTACCAAGATGGCGGCGATGGAAGCCTTCATTAGGCTTACAGCTGTCATGGCAACTGAACCGCATTCTGCGATTCTTGTGGGAGGGAGGGCCATTGGAATGATTGCCGCGTTTGTCATTAAAGGTTTAAACAGCAGGAATCGGGGCTGGCTCTGTTCCCTGCTGTTAGTGGTGGGTGTCAGCTGTAATAATCAGCCAGCCGCATATGGTTGAGGGGCGTTTTCCCCTAGAGCAGCCTGAGCTGTAAACACGGCCCTGGTTGTGGTACGTCAATTCTGCATAAAAAGAGTGGTTTTAATTTTTATCTACATAGACACATGATGGCTTGTTTTTTGTGGGCCAAGATATTTCGTTTTAATGGTACCATGTAATGTACTGGGAATCTGAAAAAAATTTGTAAGTGGGGTGAAATGTGAAATAAAATATGTACTTGCGCCATGTTTGTGGTGGTTTTGTTTTTATGGTGTTTACTTTTTGTTGATGTGTTATCTGTATTCTGCGTTGGTTGGGGGGCCCAGTTCACAGCTCTGCCCAGGGGCCCATAATGCTGTTAAGACGGCTCTGTGCATGTAAACATAGAAAGGAGACAGATCTGTGCTGCTCTGGATGAGTTCATAGAAGACTGGATTCAACTGTAACAAACCTCCAGCTGTGAGAGGAGAAGAAATCAGTACTCTGAGTTCATAGAAGACTGTCTAGACTGAATACTGGGCTGTGGTATGTAAACAAACAGCTCTTACAAAATAAGACTGCATAGGGAGAGGAACGACACAGTGACATGTGGACTCAGACAGAGAGTGGGGGGAAGAGCAGGAATCTCTCCCACTGATCCCAAACAAACACACTGCCTCTGGAGCGAGCATGAACAGTGAAGGGGGGGTGATGTCACCCCCCCTTCAGTTAAGAAACACCCAGCTGGGAGGGGAAGAAATGCTCCTGGATTTGAAGAACTGAGAAACTGAAAGTACAAGGAAACACACGAACTGATGAAGCGATAAATCCCCTTTAAGGTCACTGTTATCTTGCCAGAAATCTGCATCATAATTCAAATGTGTTATGTGTGAATTTATCTGTGGATTAACCATAGTTTTCACCCCAGCGTCAATGAAAGTGACATCCATAGGGAAAATATGTGGTGCGCTCATATTTCTGATTAAAATGATATCAGTCTGCTTGCTCCTCTGTACTATAAAGTGTTAAAGGGGTTTTCTCACTACATTGATTCATCTTACCTCAGTCCTGTTTTCTTGATTTCAGGGGCATGTTTACTGGCTTCTACTAGGCTGCAATAGAAGCCAGGTCTGTAGCTATAACCAGTGCTGGCAGCCTATCGGGATAGATCAAACAGGTCTGTAGCCATAGTGACCTGTGGAGCTGATGCAGCCCATACAAGGAAATATCGCTGAATAGGTAGGATACTGTTAATGGACACATATTGCAAAGTGACTTGTTTTTGCAACACCTTTAACATAAAAAGCAATCCTTGTAGTGAGACAACCCCTTTAACTTAGCCAAAAGGAACAGTGCCGCAAAACCAAGACATTAGGCCTTTGTTATGAAACCATCAGCAACCAATCAGAGCTCTGCTTTTATTGGCAAAAAGTGCACTCTTAGGGTATGTTCACACAGCGTTTTTGGTTATGACTTGGGTCCGTGTTGGACCGAAAATTGCATCCAAAAACGTAGCATCGATCGGAACGTGTCAATTCTTGGAACGGATCTGAAAGACAGATTCCGACAGATGCAAGGTAAACACACATTGGTGATCACTCATGTGAATGCCGATACGTGTTTTACATTGTGAGCAGTGTAAAATCACACTGCTCATTGTTAGATGTGTGATTGGGTCCGTCTAGACCAACCCAAACATGCATCCAAGAACGTATGTTTACACGGAGCGAACACGCCGTGTGAACATACCCTTACTGTTAGACCGTTTATCTATATGAGGCCCATGTTTTATGCCCAGTACAGCGCGTAAAGAGGGTGAAGTATGACACGGGGACTCGGTTAACACCAGAATTCATGTACTGTCCCTGCACTAGGAGTAATGATACATTAAGATGGGTCAAGTCCACTGCAAGTTTTTTACTCTGTACCTGCAGATTAAAATCCACAGTTTTTCCCCAAAGTGTTTCTATATCAGAAAAATCACTGCCTGAAAAAGGGGTTGACCCAGTTCTACACCTGTGTCATAGCTTTCAACTGTCCCAGATCCCGCATGATAGCCTCAGGAAGACGGAGGCTATCACAATCCCAGGCTATCCCAATGATCCAGGGCACATTGTCCTAAATCCCAGTGCCCTGCTTTCTTCACCATCTATGTGTCCTAGGGATGCGCAAACAATTAAAGTATACTTGCCGACTCTTCCATAGCAAGCAGCCTAGTATCAGCCACTCTATTTTTTACTGGTGCCAGGGAAGCATCATAAAGCGCTGCCCTGATGTCACTGAAGCAGGGGCTGGCGGGCCTGCCCACCCCACAGCTAGAAATAATCCAGCCGTGGTGGCATGCACGACCTGCACCGAGGGAAGTAAGTGCTTCTCCTTCCCAGCTCCAACCTATCCAGCTTTCCAGTATACCGGATAAGCCTACTCAGTGTCCAGGAAATCTGCGTAATGCCCTCTCCCCCATAGCAAGAACCCAGCTTTTCTGGGCGCTTGAATAGAGGATGGGACAACACCCAGCTTTCCTGGCTGCTAGATAGCCTATTCAGCATCGGGAAAGCTGGGTGATAACCCATCCCCCATATCAAGCACCCAGCTCTACTAGGTGCCTGCTGTGGAGGAAATGTCACCCAGTTATCTTGGGCACTGGACAGCCTATCCATTGTCCTGGAAAGCTTGACGATTCCCCAGCTTTTATTCATACATGCCAACTCTCCCGCTTTTGGCGGGGGGGTCCCGCTATTTGGGCCCCCCCCGCCCTCCCGGCAGAGTTGGCATTCCTCCCGCCGCCAGCAGGCAGCGGGGGTTCTTTAAATTACCGCGGCGCAAGAGTAGCGCTGGTGCGCGACACTGGCGCCGCCGGGCCGCTCCTACAGGCGGGTGCAGCGGCCGCTTCACCCGCCGGGGTGCAGCGGCCGCTTCACCCGCCGGGAGCCTCGCTGTGCAGGGAGGAGGCAGGAGGGATCGTTCCCCTCCTCCCTCTGTATGTACAGCGCCGGCCGGTGGCGCGCTGTACATATAGGTCAGTGGCGTAGGGGGAGTGACGCGCGGCTGCACTCACTTCCCCTGCTGCGGAGATCGGCCGGGAGGTGTCCGGAGCTGCAGGAGCCTGGTAAGGTAAGTGGCTTTTATTATTTTATTTTTATTAGTTATAGGGGGGTCGGCCTGGTTAAAAAGGGGGGGGCAACTCCCTGGCTACCCAAGGGGGGCAATCCCCTTGGGCTACCCAAGGGGGGGGCAACTACCTGGCTAAAAAGGGGACAACAAACCGGGTTATAAATTTTGGGGGCAACTACCGGGCTATAAATTTGGGGCAACTACCTGGATCAAGGGGGGGCCAACTACCTGGCTATAAGGGGGGCAACTCCCTTTGGCTATCAAGGGGGGCAACTACCGGGCTATCAATGGGGGGGAAAACTACCTGGCTACCCAAAAGGGGGCAACTCCCCGGGCTACCCAAAGGGGGGCAATATCTTGACTAAAAAGGGTGGCACAACCGGGGTTTCAAAGGGGGGCAACTACCGGGTTTTCTAAAGGGGGAAACTACCGGGCAAACTAAAGGAGCATCTACCTGGCTAACAAAGGGGGCCATCTCCTGACTAAAAAGGGGGCTTTCTATTTGGGTTTAAAAGGGGGAAAAATCTCCCTGCCTGTGGGGGCACAAAACCGGGTTAGGGGGGGGCTACTACCGGGCTATAAGGGCTCTCCCTTGCTTTTTTCCCAAAAAGCCATTATGCATTTAAAGGGGGAGGGGGTGTGGCTTTTGAAGGGGCGTGGTCCCACCAAAAGATGGGGTGTCCATGCAAATTTTTTGCCGCGACAAATCTTCAATCTCCTACTTTTCCATTTTCAAAAGTTGGAAACTATGCTTTTATTAAGTGTTTGCAATGAAGGATGGGGCATCACCCAGCTTTCCGGGAATGCTAGAAAGTCATTCAGCTTCGGGAAAGCTGGGTGAAAACCCCCACCTAACATAGAAAGCACCCACTCAACTAGGTGCCTCGTGGGTAATGTCCCCCCGTTTTACCAGGATCGGGAAAGTCTATTAATCTGGGGGAAAAAAAAAGAAAAAAAAAAACCCCCAATTTACTTACCTTTTCCCAACCCCCTGCCATTCCATCAAAAAATGGGCTTCAATATTCCCCAACCTTTAACCCCCAAAATTTGATTCCTTTTTATGGCTCTCATGACTTTCCCAAAAAACACGGGGCCTCTTTTGGCCCACAATACAAAATGTACATACATGTTGGCTAAAAAAGGTTGTCTTGAAAACCCATTTTGAGACCCCAAAGAAAAATCGGGGGGGGTTTTTGGGGGATTTTGAGGAAAAGTACGGGTTTTAATTTTTTTTTTAAAAGTTTTTTTAAAATTTTTACCCTTTGGGGGGGGGGGGGCAATAGGCTATTTTATTAAAAGTTTTGGGAAAAAAACCCTTTTTCAGTATTTCTCACAGCAAAAACCCATTTCCTAAAATATATTAAAGTTTTAGGCCAGGGGCCCTAAAAACTATGTCCCCCCAAGGTTTTTTATCCGGCCCCCGTGCCCCTGCGCCCCCGGGCGGGGGCCCAGCGGAAAACCCCCGCAGGTCCCCTAGTTATTGTGCCCCCATTAAAAGTGGCCCCTGCTTTCTTTGCTGCCTCACATCACAGGAAATTAAAAAACCTTTTGCGAGCCACGCGAAAAGCAGGGGCCCCAGCTTGGGGGGGGGGACACTCTGCAGCGAAAGGGGAGGTGCTTGAGGGCGGACATTTCCCAATATATGGGGGGGCCTTGAGTGGCGAGGGCGGACACGTGCAAAGTATACGCAGAATGTCCGCCCTATGCCACTCACAACACCTCCCATATATTGAAAAGGGTCCCCCCCCCAGGCCCCTTTCCCGTCCGCTGCAGGTGCCCCCCCAACTCACATTAGCCCCCCGGCGATGCCGCTACCCCCCGCCCCCGTTTGTTGGGGGTTCCAAAGTCGATACCAAATCATAGGTACCGGTTTTGGGGAACCTTTTAAGCGTTTCGGGGGATGGCAGCGGCCCCGGGAACCCAAACTGAAATGTCCCGTCCGCCGGACGCACATACAGATAGATGCTTTGCGGAAAACAGGGGCTCTCCGCTCGGGCGGAGTACTCTTTTTGAGGTGCGGGAAAGAAGCCCCCCACCAGGGGTCCACAGCAAGGGGTTTGGGCGTCAGCGTCATCAGGGTTTGGGGGGGGCCGGCCTGGTGACGTCACGCCGCCCAAGAAGAACCCCGGGGGAGCAGCGACAGCGGGGGGAGTTCAGGGGGTAAGGAGAGTGAAAATCAGTTTTTTTTTTTTTTAAAATTATCTCAAACCCCTGGGGGGCCTAATCCTCCAAAACCTCCCTTGGGGGCCAAATTTCCCTCCCAAATGCCCTTTTGGGGGGGGCCTAATTCTACCTATATCTGGGGGGGCCCTTTAAATTACCTACACCTTCTGGGGGGGGGGGCCTTTAATTCTACCTACACCTGGGGGGGGGGCCCCAAATTTCCCTTCTTACGTTTTTGCTGGGGGGCCCCAAAACTCCCACAGACCTGTGGGGGGCCCTAATTCTCCCTACAGCCCGCGGGGGGCCCAATTTACCTACAGCCCCCTGCGGGGGGACCTAATTCTACCTACGTCTGTGGGGGACCTAAATCTACCAAGTCTAGGGGGGAAAAAACTAATTCTACCTAGTCTGCTGGGGGAACCTAAATCCCCCTACGTCTGCGGGGGGACCTAATTCAAACCTATTTTTCCCCTTGGGGGACCAAAAATCTACCTACATCTGCGGGGGGACCTAAAATCCCCTACGTTTTGCGGGGGGAAATTTAATTTCAAACCTACTTTTGCGGGGGGGACCTAAATTCACCTAAAACCTGCGGGGCCCCAAAAAAAAAAATCTCCCCCTATACCTGCTGGGGCCAAAATAAAATTTGGGTACCCATTTAAATTTGTATCAAACCCCCCAAAGAAAAAATTTTTTTTAAAAAAACTATATTCCGGCCCTCCAATGGCCCGGGGGGAACCTTTTAACGGGGCCCCCGGCCCTAAAAATTTTGGGAGGACCCCGGGGTCTAGGAAAACCCCAAGTATGCATTTTGGGGGGGGAAAGGGAAACCCAAACCAAACCCCAAAGGGAAAAAAAAGGGGGGGGAAAAAAAAAAAGGGAAAGGGGGGAAAGGACGGAGGGAAAACAGAAAGATACCTCTGGCTAATAAAACTAAAGACAGTAGACTAACCGGGCATCTTCCCTTTTTTTTCCGGCTTTACGTGACAAAAAACCCTGTAAAAAGGGGTTTTTCCCTTAGGTGTCCCCGCTCCGAAGATGGATTAGGAACAGAACGCAGCCACTCCATCTCCGGATAGCAGCGAGGCATATGTCACAGTTATTTCATTGAAAAGGGGCGGGGGACTCGGCTCCCCTGATTTAGTGATTGGTGCAGGGCCCAGCAATTAGGCATTATTCATCAATCCAAAAGACAGGTGGCACAACCTCATCAAGTGCACTGTGGGTTTTTTTTTTTTACTCCACAAAGATCTGTGCATCCTTATATTTGTTATAAAATCTAAGACATATCTTTAATTCTGAGATACAGCATTCCCAATCGTGCAGGCTTCAGAGCTAACCTCTATCTGCATACCTTACTGGTGCAAAGATTTGCATTTTGATGGGTTGTCACCAGCTACCCGTTTCATATTGCAAGAAAAAATATTTTTTCCCCCCTCCTTTTTAGAAGCCAATTTTTTTAAAAACCCGTGAGGGGTGTACGAAACAATTTTCCACTGCTCCAATAGCAATCAGAATTGTGACCAGCGCTTCCTTTGGGGCCACAAACACACTTAAACCCGCAGACCTTTTTTTATTTCCCCCTATACTTGCAAGTCTGACTCCGCCAACTACGCAGGGCTACTGAATAAAAAGGTGCTTTCCAGGCCCGGTT
Source organism: Phyllomedusa bahiana (assembly GCA_025379985.1). Classification (NCBI taxonomy): domain Eukaryota; kingdom Metazoa; phylum Chordata; class Amphibia; order Anura; family Hylidae; genus Phyllomedusa; species Phyllomedusa bahiana. Next base: position 93,382 of record JAODAL010002982.1, read on the forward strand.
TTTGGCGATGGGTTTTGGGGGAAAACCCGAAAAAAAAATGATGAGGGATAACATAATCCAAAATTCCCGATCCTAAAACCCAAATCAAAGGGGGAAATTTTAGAAGAAACTCTTGCCACCCAACAACAAGGGGAAAGTTTTAGAAGGCTCTATGCCCCCCAACATCAAGGGGAAAATTTAGAAGGCTCAAAGCAACCCCAAAATCAAGGGGAAAATTTAAAGGCTTATGAAAACCCAACATCAAGGGAAAAGTCACGGAACCCCCCCTGCGGGCTTCTGTCCCGGGTCGAAGGGGTCCCTCTCCCCTCCCCCGCGGAGCCGGTTTTCCCCCCCCGTCGGGGGGTTTTTTGGGGTCCGTCATGACCCCCCCCCGCCCGGGGTCCACTTAAACCCCCCCAGGTCCTGCTCAGTCAGTCTTTTGGGTTCTAATGGCGCGTGGCTCCGCCCCAAAAGGGGGGCCCCGGCCGGCTGTTTGAAATTTAAAAAGGGGGAGTGCGGCGGTAATTGGCTATTGCCGGGGGACTGCCCATTTAAAGGGCCCGGCCCCCTTCCTGCCGGTTCTCGCCCGGGGTGTTTTCCCTTGGAAAAAAGCTGTTTTAGAGTGTTCCCCTTCCCTTTCCTTACCGTTTTTTTGACGGCTTCTTTCGTTTTTCCCGACCCAAAAAACCCCGGAGCCCCCTGGGGCCTGACCTCCTGTTGTCCCACCGTTACGAACCAGAGCCCCCCTGTCCTGACCTCCTGCCTTTCCACAACTTCGAGCCGCCCGCCCATCCCGTACCTCATTTCCCTTGGGCCCCCCACCGCAGGAAGCCCGCCATTTGGTTTCCCTGGTGGAAACCCCGGGCCCCAGCAAGACCCTCCGCTTATGCGGCGGGTCTGGTGAAAAACCGGGAACCCACTTAAAATTCCCCTTTTCCCCGGTGTGGGCTTATGCCATCGCCCGCGGTGGTCCATTGGGGTCCACCTCCTACCGGTTAAAATTTGGGTTCCCCCATTTGATCCCCCCCAAGGGGGGCCCTTTTCCCCCCCTGGCGGATCTGACGACCCTTGTTTCCCCGCCCGGCACAGCAACTCGGTTAAAAAGGCGCAGCATCTTACCCATTTTTTACTATGTTGCAAACAACTTTTTTCACCATCCAAAAAGCAGCAACCTTTGCCAGCCCCCCTGCATTGTTCCTGGCCTCTAGGTTCCTGTGGCTTGAAGGGGCCCAAAACTTCGGCTTTTTTCGCCTTTCCCTCTAAAGTATGACGGAGATCCAAATTTTCGGGGGGTTTATCAATCAGTGCTCTATGCACGTGGGGGTGAAAGGGGTGATCAGTTCCCGTCTGAAAAGTGGGGAAGGGCGCTTTTGGGGCCCGCCTCCTCTCCCGGGAAGGCCCGGCTTTGGGGTTTCACCCAGGGACAGAAACGCCCCCTGACGGCGGAAACACAGTTTTTTCCCCAAGAATTCCCCCAAAAAGCCCCTTTGAGGGAACCAGTTTCCCTGCATCCTCCCCCAGAAACAGCCCCCTCCTAAACCTACCCCCGGGGGGACCTGCTGTAGGGGCCCCGCGGTACAATTCCGTAAATCTGGCCTCTGAAAAATGTCTTGGGCGGGGGCCCCCTCCTTTTGTGCTACCCTTTTAAGAAAGGGCTCTCAAAACCCAGTTAAGGGTGTTTTTGGGCCCCTAAGACCCCCCCGTTTTTCTCTCAGTGAACCCCGATCCGGTTAGAAAAACCCCATTGACTTACGCTTCCCTTGGGAACGGGAGGAAGAACTTTGGGAAGAAGGGGTCAATCGCCCCCAAACCTCGCCCCATTTTCCCCCGCCTGGCCAACCGGGGGTTTCAGAAGGGCCCCCTGCGCCACAGGTCGCCCCAAAACCCCCCCGGGGGGAGCCCCTTCAGATTGATTGGGTTTGTTTTCTCCGAACAAGAGTTTGGGGCCCCCGGGTCGGGAAAGGAACTTGTGCCTTTAAATGTGGGGAAACCCAGAGGGTTTTTTGGGGAAATTTCCCCCAAACTCCCCAAATCTGCGGAAAAAAATCCGCACCTAGGGTCTTGGGAAAGGCATTCCCAGGGAAAATTTTCCCCCTCCCCACGCCGTTTTGAATCCTGTTCAGGTGGGGTCAGGACTGGTGTCACTTTTTTAATTTTGGGGTTTAGGACCCTTTTCTCCAAACCCGGGGAAATTTATACACAGTCCCCATTTAACAGTATGGGGGCTTTGGGCGGTTTGGAGGAAAAAAAACCGTGGGTTTTCTCATCCTCCGGGGGAGTGCTTAGCGACAGGGGCCCCTCTAGGGTTTTTCACCAACCCCTGTTCCCCCCCAAAGTTGGGGGGCCCCGTCTTCATAAGGGGAAAAAATCCCTTCTATGTGTTCCCTCGTTCTCGTCGGGGATACTCCTCGGAACCCAAAAGGGGTTTTTGGGTTCCCCTCTCCTATCCTGGACTGGGCCCAATGGAGAGGTGATTCGTTTGGGGTCCCCCAAATGTCCGGGGGGGGTTTTTTTGGTGGGGACCCCCGCCCGGGGCTTTCCCCGCTTCTTTGGGGGAACCCCCTTTAGGAGGGCCGGGTTTCCCGGGCTGACGGGCCCCCAAATTTGGATACGGGGATTTGTTCTCTGAGAGCAAGCTGAAAAGTCCCTTCCCCCGCATCGTCCCTAAAGATTTCCCCAATCGAAATTCTGCCGGTTTTCCCAGTCCCCCCCGGGGGCCCAGTTAACCCATGTCGGTTCCTGAAACCCAAGCCATGTCCCCAGTACATCCAGGGGAATTTTCCTGGATGTAAATCGGAAAAGGGTTGGGTCTCAGGAACCAAGCCATTTTCCGAGTAAATCCAGGGGAAACTTCCCAAAGGGGGTTTATCCAAGTCCTCCCTCTCCCGTGGCGCGGGGGCTTTTTCGTGAAGAAGAAGGACGGAATTTCGGGGCCCCGCATAGGGCCTTTTCCGGGGGTTTAACAAGTTTACGGTTTAAAAATCGTTATCCATTGCCGCCCGAAACACAGGAATGTTTTGATCGCCCGCAGGGCGCCCCAAAAATTTTTTTAATTGGATCTAAGGGGCCTACAACTTGGGCCGAATCCACAAGGGCGTTTAAAAGGGAAAACGGGGTTAACAAACCCGGGATTGGGGACTTTTTAGTACCTGGGGGAGCCCCTTCGTACTGGCAATGCGCCCGGCCTTTCAGGGGGCTCGTTAATGGGGCTCTTTAGGGACCTCCTCTACCAAACCCCGTGGGGGGTTTTAAACCCTTTCCATGCCCTCCTTTGGGGTACTCTCCTTTATCTCGAAAAAACCCACCGCAGCCAAAAATTTGTCAAGGGTTCTGAAACCCTTCTCCGGGGGGAACCATCTGTATGCCAAACTAGGGGAAAGGGCCTCTTTTCCCTCAGGGCTAACCTCCCGTTTTTTGGGTTACATCATTTTGACCAAGGCCTAAAAGTTTGGGCCCACAAAACTTTTCACCCGGTTTTTTAGGGCCAAAGCCCCAATCGGTCCCGCGGGCTATTTCCCGGCCCCCCCTTGGGCCCTTTTGAAATACTATCCCGTTCAAACACTCACTTCTCCGCTGGTGGCTCCGTTAGTGGCCTTCACCAAGAAACAAGCCAATCCCACGCCCGCTGGCCCGGGGATGCCGAAGAGGCGTTTTTTAAAACTCAAATCCACCTTCTCTACGGCATCTTATCCTTTTTCACTTCCGGATCCCGCGAAACCCTTCCACTGGAGGTGGGAAAGCCTCTCTGTGGGGGGACGGAGCAGTTTTTTTAAGTGCGGCTTCTTTCCCAAAACATTTTTTCTTTTGGCCTAGAGGAATTTCAGTTTTTGGGGATCGGGAGAAATGGCCATAAAAATTTGGCCCCGGAGGGGGTGGTGTTTTTTTGTGGAGGGCGCCCCCTTTTCCCCCTCCTAAATTTACTCGGAACCCAAAAAACCCCCAATACCTTTTAGACGGCCCCAGCGAAATTAACCCACGCCAGGCTAGGTGGTCGGGGTCTTTTTTTCCCCGGGTTTGATTTTCCCAAACCATTCCCCCCTGCGGGGGAAAAATTTTGAGAAGCTGACGCCCTCTTTCCCCTCCTCCCCACCCTTGGGGGGGTGAAGTCTTTCTCCTAATTTCATAAAATTTCCCCCAGAAAAGTCTCATCTCGGGACTTCCCTTTGAACCTTCCGGAAGGGTTCCCCCCTGGAAGGGGGTTAGGTTTCGCCCTGCTCCCCCGCAACTTATCTTAAAATTGGGGGGCATTGCCATTGGTGGCGGGTTCCCCCCCGGGGCACGGGAAAACCTTCCACCTGAAAATCCCCGTTTCTATTGGTGGGCCCGAGCTTTGGAAAAAAGGGCGTTAAGGTTTTTCGTTTCGTCTTGGACTCCCCCCGCCCACAACAAACGCCCCGTCACCCAAACCCGGGGGGTTTTAATAAAAGCCACTCCCCATTCCAACTCAACCTTGGTCCAAAAATTTCCATTTGGGTGGCAACCCCCATTATTTGGGGATTACGGAAACGCTTTTCCAAGATGGGCAATTTGTCCCCCATTGCCAAAGGGGTGCCATTTTGCCTCCCAAACCCGGGTTAGCTTTTTCCTTCCCTTTATTTTTTTGTCTGCATGTACTCCCCCCAGCAAATTGTCCCGGACCCGGGGGGTTTTTAATTTGTATCCAGGTTTTTGGGGACTCTGTGCAACCAACCCCAGGGTGAAACTCGACTTCTTTCCGCCTACCACCCGCGGAAAGAACGGGCCCGGGGGGAGGGTCAACCAAGTCTTGGGATTTTACCTTCGCCAATTTTTGGGCTCGGGGGACTTTAAAATGATTGGGCCCGTTTACGCCAGGGTTTGGGGTTCTCTTATAACCCCCTTTTATCTGAGTGGGGGGGTCTCCCCCCCCTTTTACAAACGTGTATGGCCCCCCATTTCCCCCCCCTCCTCTCCCTCTGGCAACCTCCTCTGAGGTCCCCCGGGGGGACGCACTGGGTTTAAGCATAAAAGGGGGTCTGGTCCCCGGGCCCGTCAGGCGCTTTCCCCCGCCTTCCGGGGGCGCATGAAGACCTCAAGCGGAACAAAAAAAAAGAATTCCTCCTCCGGTTTTCCCCCCCGGGGGGGCAAGGGGGTTTTTTTCTTCTAGATTTTGTCCGCCTTTAAAAATGCCTTCTCATAAACTGGGGGCCCGTTTCCTGGGGCCCTTTTTGGTTTAATCGCCGCTCATAACCCAAAATCCCGGGTCCCTCCTACATAGAATCCCCCAAATTTGTTTCATGTCTTTACTGAAAACCCCTGGTCCTTAAAACGTTTTTCCCAGGGGAAAGGCCCGTTCCCCTCCTCTTTTGGGGTGATTCGCCCCCAAAGTCTTCAAAGGGCCCCAAAAAGGGTTCTGGGCATGAGGGAACTAGGGGGGGAAAACGGGTACTTTCCCGGGGGGACTGGAAAGGGGTTTTGGCCCCCCGAAAAAAAAAAAGGGCTTGGGAAACCGGAGGAGAAATCCTTAACCGCGCCCCATCCAAGATTTCTTCAATCCCGTTTAAAAGGGAAAGGGGGCCCAAGAAGGGGGGGCCCAAGGTACTGTCACGGGGCGGGCCCCAACGACCTCTGGCCCCCCGGGGCCCCAGGGCCCTCCGTGCTCCTCCCCCCAGGGAGGGCCCCCTCCCCCAGTCGGGTTCGGGGGCCCCTCATGTCCCGGCCCCCCCCCGGCATCCCCTTAACCCGGGCCCCGCTCCCCGCAAATCCAAATTCCGGGGGGCTCCCCGGCACGTACTCCGCCCCAGGGGCGTTTCAGGGGCCCGGCTGTTTGAAATTTAAAGGGGCATGCGGCCCGGGGGAAATTGGGTATTGCCGGGGGATTTCTCCTAAATTTTAAATCCGGCCCCTTCCCGCCCAAAGGGCCTGCCGGGTCCTTTTTTGTGTTTTCCCCCTTTGGGGAAAAACTGGGCTAGATTTTCCTGTCTTTCCTTTTCCGTTTACCCACCGTCTGCTTTCGTTTCCGACCACGAACCAGAGCCCCCCTTTTTTCCCCGCCCCCCCTGCTTGTTTTAACTCTTCGAACCCCGAGCCGCCTGTCCCGGGCCTCCTGGGCCTTTCCCCGACCTTCGAGCCTGCCCCGCCGGGTTCCCGTACTTGTTACCCTTGGCCACCACCGCAAAGGGAAGCCCCGCCAGGGTAGTGACCTGGGGGACTCCCAAACCCCACCCAAAACCTTTCCCCCTTTGCGGGGGGGCCCCCTGGTGGGAAAACCGGGACCCAATTAGATTTTCCACTCCCGGTGTGGGGGTTACGCCATCGCCTGCCCGGGGGTCCAGTGGATCCACCTCCAAATGTTACAGGGAAATTGTGAAGGCTTAGGGGACATTAGAGGTTGGACCAACTTAAAAGGGGGGGTTTCCCCCAACTAATTTTTACCCCAGTTGGAGTGTGCCCGCCAGAGAAACAGGATATGGCTGGGGCTTGCGCCCCAAACTTTGCCTTAAAATTTTACATGAGGTCTTAGTTTGTAGGGAAAGGAGAGAAAATGTGCATGCGTGAATCTCCCGCCCTTTAAATTTTTTTGGAGGTCCGAAATTTGGAAAAAAAAAGGGGGGGGAGAACTCGCCTCCCACGCATCTCTGCCTTAATTTCTACAGAAGGGGTTTATTTTTTAGAATGGAGGGGAAAATGCGCATGTATCAACTCCTGGGTTTTCTGCAGCCGCCCAGACCCGGGCCAAAAAGAAAAATACTTTTTTGGGTGAAAAAATCACTGTAACTCAGGATCCGAACAAGAAAAGTAATCTAATGTATTTACAAATGACTTCCCTTTCTATGACAAGCGCAGCCTCTTAACTCTGGTCTGGGTTTATTAAGGAGTAACACGTGTAACATGTTCAGTCAAGAGTTAATGTGTGTAATCTACGAGTATTACACAACTCACGGTGGTCATGTTAGCAGATCATGTACGGGGAAGGTTTCATACTAACCTTCCGATATAAAGATCATTTTAAAATTTTTCCCTTTTACATTTTTCCAACGTCCCCAAACCAAAAATTTAAAGAGCCGAAAACCCGTAAAAAAAATAACGTCTGATTGGGGGTGTTTGGGGAAGGAAAAAAAAAAAAAAACGCTGGGGTGTACAAACGAGCCAGCTGTAAACTTTTTACTCTCTCCAACAGCCGCCCAAATCTGAAACTAATATTTGCTTGAAAAAGTTATTAAATTTTGGGGCAACTGCCCGCTTTTAAAAAAAAAAATAATCATGACAAAAAAAATCAGGTACTTTACTGCATAGAAAGTTTAGTAAGGAAAATACAATTTTTTTTTATTTCTCTTAGGGCAACAAACTTTTCCTGCCCAGGGCGCTGCATCAAGCTGTGACTTTGGAGGGATGTTCTGAAAGATGCCACGAGATAATAAAAAAACAATTTGGGAATAAATAAAAAATTTTATTCAGTAATAAAAACTATTTTAATTTTTTTTTTAAAAAAACAAATACCCTCACCTTTAAATGTCTGCCCGTGAAACTTTTTGCTCTGCGTGGGCCCTTTTTTAAAAAATTTTTTTTTTAGACTTCCCGGGGGCGAGCTAAATGAGTGTAGCCCCCATTTTAAACCCGAGCCCCCCCCTCCAGAAACCCAAAATGCCTATTTTCGGCCCAAAAAACAGGGCTCAGCCCCGGGAAAAAAAATCTAACTCTTTGCCTGAGGGGGCCCGAAGGGCCAGGGCCCAACGGCCCACCTATCGCCCGGGGGAAACAAAAAGCGAGAAATCCCGCTCCAAAGCCCCAGGCCGTGGCCCGCCCCCGGAGGATCTGCAGCGGGCCCCCCACCCCGGGGGAGAAAAGGCGGAAAAAGGGAACCCAAAAGCACCGGCTAAGCCCCCGGGACACGGGGGTGACCCCGGGCGCCCCCAGTGCTTACCTTCCCCGCGAAGAAGGCCCAGGCACGCGTGCGGCAGCAGCGGAGGAAAACCCCGCCGAGAAAAGGGCGGATCGGGAGACTCCGGGGATCCCGAGTGGCGCCCAGGCGCGGTTTGGGGGGAGGGGTTTTAGGGAGCGGGAGCACCCAGGAGCCCCCCAGCGGTGGGAAACGGGCCGCACGCCCCCCTCTGGGAGGGCGGCAATCAGGACGACTCGCCCCGGGGTTTCCCCAAAACGCGGAAGTAGGGACCTGCGGTTTACCCGACTTTCCCGGGCCCGGGTAAAAAACCCGCGTCCAACGAAAGGGACAGGGGGGAGGCAGGCGGGGGAGCAGAAAGGGGGTGGTGGGTGGGGGCAGGAAAAGAAAAGGAGACGCTCTGTCCCTTTTGGGGGGGCCGGGCCCAACCCGTTTTACCGGGGGGTGGATTTCGGCCAAACTTGGCCCGAGGGCCTACAGCCTGACCTTCCCCAGGGGCAAAAGAAGGGGACGGTGGGGCCCTTTCCCAGGGGTGTGGGGGTTTTGGGGGGTTCATCTCCAAAGCTGGGAAGGGGGGACCCTTTTCCCCCACGGCCGGGTGCCCACTTTTAAGAGGAGGGACTTTGCTGGAGCCCCTTTCCCCCCCCCACTGGGGCCCCGTGGGCGGCGGGAAACCTTTTGGCCCCCATTTTGATTTCTTGGTGGGGCAAACCCAATTTCAAGTGTGCGACCCCCCCGCCCCCTGACCCCGCCCGCCGACTAACACCAACATCTCCCAAAGGGCCCAAAATATTTTTCCCCAATGAGGGGAGCGCCAAATTGGGCTGCTTAACTAGCTCAATCGTGGGGTCCTTGGCAAACCCCCCCCTCCGGGGCGCTGGTGGGACGGGACTTCTGATCCTTGCTGAAGTAATTTGCAGGGGCTGCTGGATTTTACTGGAATTTAAAATTTTTAAAAATTTTTCTTGCTAGGTGTTGTGAAGCTCAGAACCCAATGCAGGCAAAAGTTTGAGGGTAGAAGAGGTTTTTCCAAGGGGGCTTTTTTGATATGTGATTGCAGTTTCTTTCCCTGTTTCTCCCGAAAAACCCTTTTCAACTTTCCCCCCTCTCTTTGTCCCCCTGAAAAGGGGGATTTGGGCAAATATTATCCCAAAAACCCCAACCCAAAAAGAAATACACGCCAACCACCCTCTTCCCCCGGGGGGACAGGGTTTCCCCCAAAAAAAAAAAAAAAAAAAAAAAAAAAAAAAAAAAAAAAAAAAAAAAAAAAAAAAAAAAAAAAAAAAAAAAAAAAAACCCCCCCCGAGGGCAGCTAACGCGTCAAAAGGGGCCCCCAAAACTCCCAAAAAATAAGGGCCCCCCCCAAAATGGGCCGGGCACCCCCCAGGGGCCGGGGATGGAGGGAAAACCCCGCCTCCCAGGGCCCCTCCTTAGGGAGGGGAATGCCTCGTCCAAAGGGATCCCAAATTTGCCCAACCCGGGGCCCCCACAGGGCAATGACCAATTTCCCCTTTCCGCCAAAAGCCCAAAAAAGGTCCCAAGATGAAAGATGACCATGATGGGTAAAAAGATTTTTAGGCTTTTAAAATACTATGATCACCTGCGTTAACAATTTATTACAGCTAACCACGCAGAAAAAAGTGGAGCTTGAGAAAAAAGGGACCCTCTTGTTAAGTCACCATTTTCCAATGTGGAAAAATCTCTTTTGCAGGCTTTGGGAAAATGAGGCGTTTTAGACCGGGAAACCCTGATTGGAGAAACGCAAACAGGGGGGAATAATCTCCCCTTCGTGGGGGGCCCAAATCCCTCACAGGGGACTCCCGATTACCTTCCTCACAAAAAGAAGCTTCCCCAAAGGGCCCTTTGAATCGATGTTCCCCAACAAGATGTTTTTTTGAAAAAGCTCATCGGTTTGGGGCCGCAGAGACAGGGGGGAGAGGAATTTCGGACCCGCCCGGTGATAGCTAAAAAACCTCAAATTTGGGGAATTAAGGAACAGGTGCGGGGGGTTATAGGAGGCGTGACCTCTTATTGAGAAGGCATCAAAATCCTGTTGTTCCAAGGGTTTTTTTGCAAGTGGGGGCCCAAAAAAGGGAAAAACTGTTTCACCCCCTTTGCAGGCATCTCCATGAGCAGGCGATACGCTTTCAAACTTTTGTACCCCCGGGAAAGTAAAAGTACGGTGGGGGGAAGGCAGGGTGATTTTTTGAAAACCCCCCCCAAGCTCGGGCCCTTTCCACGTTGGGAGGGGGTTTGCTAGAAGGGGCATGGGTCATTTTTGGGGGGGCAAAGGGAAATTTTTGGGTCAAATATCCCTTTATTTTCTTTCTGGGGATGGGACTGTTGATTCGAATGTGGGGCGGGCCAAATTTCCCCGGACCAAATTTTGGGGGCCAAAAGGTTTAAAATTGTTTTTTTTTATTAACATTGTGATTTAATGTATGTCTCTGTTTCCGGGGCTGGCCCTTTAAAAAAGGTGGGGGGTGGGTCTTTAAAGGGGTTTTGGGTTCCTGACCCCCGGGAAGACCTTCAAAACCCGGAAAATGTTCCCCTTTTCCCCGCTGGGACCCAATTTGGGGGCATTGGGAATTTGGGGAAAAAAAACATCTTAAAAAGGGAGCTGATGAGTGGTTAAAATGACGGGTAGGCTGTGGAGTGGGGCACTCGGAAAGAGGGACCAATCAGGCTTTATTTCTTGGGAAAGGGCAGGGTCAACCTCCTATTAAAAGGAAAAAAGGGGAGCGGGGCATTTGAAAAAAAGGTTCAAACCTGATAAAATTTTTTTTTCAAAAAAACCCCTGGAGGAAAGGGTAAAAAATTGGTTTGGGGGGCGGGGCCCCCGGTTGGAGTCCTGCCACATTTGGCCCAACTATTCTTCCAAAACAAAAGGGGGGGGGCCCTTTTATTTTGAAAGGGATTGGGTTATTCATAAAAGGAAGAAAGGAAAAAAATGGGAAGGGGGCAGATACATTTTTTCTAAAATTTTCGCTACAGGGACCCCATACACATGGAAAAGTATATGCTCCTAATCTATCCCAAAACAAAATTTTCTTCGTCAACTAAACTCCTTTTTAGGGATCCAGGGGGGGACACGAATGTAAATTTTTGGGGGGGATTTTAAAAAAGGGAACTCAATGTTTTTTAAACCCAGATAGATCGGGGATTTAAAAAGGACGCCATTCCCCCCGGGGTAGGGGACATACAAAACCCGAAGAAAGACAATTCGCTTTGTGATCCGGCGCACTCTAAATTTTGGGGGGAAAAAAAGTTCACATATACTCCACGGGGAAAAAAAGTTTCACTGAGAATAGGTTTTTTCCTTATTTCCCCCGGAACTGTGGAGGGGGTCCCTTGGGGCTCTAAGGTCCATCCCCTTGCGATCCGACCTGCCCCAGTCACGTTGCTGTTCTGCGTTTTAACACCACAAGCCAAAAAATAATTCTGGGGATTCCCCGGGGTATTTGCTGCAATCGAGGGCTTTTTAGGTCCTTCCTGCAAGTCCCCCGGGGCTAAAATACTGGGTTATAATTTTAGCGCCATAGGGAAAGCTCCTTTGTTCTGGGCTGCGGGAAAAACGGTAATTTAGGGGCAATCTTTTAAATTTTGTTGCAGGCAAAAGAAGAGAGGGGTCAAAACCAAAAATTTTAAAAATTGGCCCGACAACACTGCTGTCGCACAAAGGGGAAATTTGGGGATTTACCCCCCCTCGGGCGCTGCAGAAAAAGGTTAAAAAAGAAGCCAAACAGTCCTGGGTCTTTTGTGCCCAAAATCAGGCTAAAATTGGGTTGGGTTTTAAACTTTAACCCGAATAGATACTTTAAGGGGGGGGAATCGAGATAGTCGGATGCTAGGCAATTGGGGTTTGGGCCCAAAAATAGGGCCCTAAAAACCCGTGCGGTCTTGAAAGGACCCGACCTCTGTGGGCGCAAAAAACACGGCCAAAAAGAGATCTCGGAAAAATTTGTGGATTTTTTTTGAAAATCTCTATAGAAACACCCACCCCCCCCTTACATGGGGAGTAAATTCATTCCTGGTTTCTACATCTCTTTCCCCCTCTTAGGTAGAAACAGGGAGGCCTTTTTGGGTAGGGGCCAATCACAGAAGAGGAGGGAGGAAAGCCCTAGCTCCTCGCCTACCCAAGAAAACACCGGGGCCGGAAAGGCTATGGTTGTGAATTTTACAAAATCCCAAACGAAATTTAAGGACCCAACCCTTGGTTGGCTAAAATAATTGCAATATACCGGGATCAGGGGGGCAATGGAGCCCATTTTCGGAAACGTGCACGGGTCTTGGGTCCCAAAACCCCCGGGGAAGGATCACATTTAGGTTAAAAAAATTTTCGCCCAATAGCGTTACTCAATGTTGATTTAAAAACTTTTAACCCCAAAAATTTTTTGGGGACTCCCCTTTCCCGACTTTTTTCCCCTTATATAGCACTTTCCGGGACCAAAAAGGGGTTTGTACAGGGGCGGGCAAACAGTTAAAAAAATTTTTTGGAGGGGGTGGGGGCGACCCGGTGGGGGGCCTCGGGACCCTTTTTCGGGGCATCTTGATGCTTTTAAGCCAAAACGCCGAAAAGGGATTTGACAAGGTTTCCCTGGGCCCTTTCCCGTCTGCTACCTTGTTTTAAAAAACATTTCGGCCCTGTTTTAGAAAAATTTTTTTTCTTAAAATTCAGGAAAGGGTCGTCTACTTTAAACTTCTAATTAATGGATTACTAACCCCCCCCCCCCCCTAGAATGTTTAGAGGTACAGACAGGTTTTTTCCACTTTTTTCCCATTGCTCTTTGATCTCGAAATTGAACCCCTATTGGGATAAACTAAAACCTAGTTCGGGCCACGTTGGGGAAAACTGGGGTGATTCCCCCATTTGGATATAGTGGCTTTTGCAGACGATGTGATGATTTAATTTTTAAGAACCCGGGGACACAACCCGCAGGGGGGCTGCGGGGGGTTTCAGGGATGGGGGTCCCCTTTTAGGGGGTTTTTGTTAAAATGGGAAAAAAAGGAAAAGCCATGTTTCTTAGGGGACCTCCGAAACCCCACGTGGACCCCCACCCTTTTCCCCTTTAAAATTTGGGGTACAGCCAAAAAAACCTTATTTGGGGGGAGCGATATCAAGGCTTTCCCTTTTAGCTATAAAAGATAACATCACCCCCCTATATAACCTCCTGGGAAAAAGGTACATGATGGAGGCAAAATGCCGCTGTCCCTTTCGTGGGGGGGGAAATTTTGGGCAAATTGGTGGGAAAAACCCAAGGTATTAAAAATCTCCTACAATCCCTTCCCCCTTTTATCAGGGGGTTTAAAAAGAAAAAACCATGAATGCGCTATTTCGACGATTTATTTTGGGGCGGTAAAAGGGTCGGATTCTGTAATAATTTTGCAGCACCCAAGGACAAAGGGGTAATTTAATTTCCCAACATCCGACGTACAATGTGGCCCGCTGGGCCCTATGGCAATAGATTGGGGCAAAAAACTTTAGTATTTCACAGACACCAAGGTGGACAATCATTTTAGGGAAGATCTCACTATTTAAATTTTTTGCATTCTTTCCCCCGCATCAAATCCCCGAACAGATTAAAGAAAAACCACTGTATTCTAAAAATGGGGGTGGCAGAAAATGAGGTGAAGCTCCTTGGGCTACATCCCCCGGGCCCCTATGCTTCAAACATTGATAGGCCCAAACCAGATTTTTAGAAGGGGAAAATCCACATAGGGGCCCTTTACAGGTGGGGGAAAGGGGAAAACCTATCCCCTTTACGATTTAATAGATGTAAAAACGCATAGGGTCCTTACAGTTTGGGGGAACTTTAAAATGAAGTTCCCCGGAGGCAGGGGGCTCCTTCTTCCCATACTTATTTTGCCCCGCAGCCAAAGCCTAACGCTGGTTTCCACAATTCAACGCCCGGGGAAAAATGGGGGAAACCCCTTTTAACCCCGTAGGTCTTTCTCAAGAAACCTTTAAAAGGGGCTGAATTATACCCATTACAAAGCTTCACACACCACTAAACTTTTTTAGGTCAACCCTGGCATTGCGAAAAAGGGGGGGAGATGATCCCAGTTTTTGGAGGGGCACTCCTTTTCAGCGTTGACCAACATTTGCAAATTTTTTACCCCCCAGTAAAGGGACTGGGGGGTGTCCCTCCATTTTTAAACCCCAGGGGGAAAATCACCCCAGTTTTGGGGGTTTTCCCCCATGGGCATTTTTGAGAAAAAACAAAAGCTTTCCGAATTTTGGTTCAAAAGGAAGCGGATATCTTTCCCCTGCTTGTGGAGCTGCCCCTTGATCCAAAAAAAAAAAACCCTTTTGGGGCCCATTGATGACATTTACAAGACGGGACTTGGGTTAACTTAATTCCAAACCTTTGGGGGGCCCCCTTTTTCGGCCATTTTAGAATACCCGGGTGACCCCCTGTGAAACCCCGGGGAAACAAAGGAAAATTTCTATATATGTCTCAGCGGGGAGGCGTTAAAAACCATCTTGAACCCCATGGTACATTTAGTCAGCCCCCTCCCTTTTTAGATGTTTCTTGGAAAAATTGTCCAACATATGGAAAAAAGGGGTTTGGGTGGAGGCCCCCAGGGAGGGAAAAGGGGCTTATGTCCGAAATTTTTTTTTAAAATTTGGGGCCGTTTTTTTCCCCCTGCTCCCCCAGAAAAATAAAGGGAACCATCAAAGAATGTTTTAGCTTTACCACCCTGGTTTTCCCAAAAGCAGAATTGGAAATTTGGGGAGGCTCCGATATAAGGGACTTAAGATTTGATAGGTCCCGAGGTTTGGGAAAACATGGATTGGCATCACAATAAATTTTTATGGTGGGCCAAACGCCGGCCTGTAGAATGGGAAATTTAGGTGCCGGATGGGGGAGCCGCATAGATCAAAACATACGATCATAAAGGGGGGTTTGGGGGGGGGGCCCGGGGAATGGAGCACTTGTTTTTTATGTTTTTAAAGTGTTCCGTTTTGTCTGAGCCTCACGTTTTTAGACAGTCTTCTGGCTTTGTGATTTGTACTATTTCTTTTTTTTGGGTTTTCTTTTTTCATTTAGGAGCCTAAGCTATAGTGGGCTAGGAAAATGACGTGAAAAATAAAGGGAAATTAAAATCTTTAAGTCCCCAAAGCTCTTTAGTATCATTCCCTAACTAGATAGTTATTGTAGTGGGTATTAGCCAAAGATTAGGATCATTGATCTTCTGGAAAAAAAACACGAGACTGCGAAGCGAAGGCTCGGGCAAGGGTTTAAATGTTTTTTAGGTTTTCTTTGAAATTTTTCATAAAAAAGGAAAAAGGGTTAAAATGGAGTATGTAATTATAAAAGTTAACCCAAAAGTTGAACCTACTGATTAAATTTGCCCAAAAAGTACCTCCCTACTTTAATTTTAAAATGTTTCTTTTGGGTTTATAAAAGACATTTTAAAGAAAAAATTTTTTGGTTTGGGGTGGTTTAAAAAGCCGTCTTTTAACTAAATAACCCACACAATAACCTCAACTCTTGAAGGCGAGATTCAAGAATTGCCGAACGCTGCTGGAAGAAGACCCGCTCCACTGAGGACCTCGCCTCATACAAACAATCACTACACACATTTAAATCTGCACTCACCTCAGCCAAACAAGACTTCTTCACTCTCATATCCTCCCTGGCTCACAACCCAGACAACTTTTTAACACCTTCAACTCTCTCCTGCGTCCACCTGCACCTCCTCCGCCATCTCTCCTCTCAGCAGATGACTTTGCAAGTCACTTTCAAAATAAAATAAATCTCATCAGACAAAGCTTCACCTCAAAGTTCCTTCTGCCTACCTCTATTACTGCAGTGTTCCCACAGCCCACCTCTACACCTGTTCATTACTATTATCCCCAACTTGCTTCTCTCCTGTCACTCATGACAAGCTCTCCTCTCTACTGTCCAAATCCAACCTCACCACCTGTAGTCTTGGCCCACTGCCATCCCACCTCATACCTGACCTTAGTGCTGTCATCATCTCAGCCCTCACCCATCTCTTCAATCTATCATTAACCTCTGGCATCTTCCCTTCCTCCTTTAAGCATGCTACTATCACTCCCATCCTTAAGAAACCATCTCTTGACCCCTCCTCTTTTTCCAACACCCGCCCCATCTCACTGCTTCCATTCGTCTCTATACTCCTTGAACAGCATGTCCATCTTCAACTGTCCTCCCATCTCTCCGCCAACTCTCTCCTTGACCCACTGCAATCTGTTTTCTGACCCCACCACTCTACTGAAACCGCCCTAACCAAAGTCACCAACGACCTAGCCATAGAGATGGGTGAATTGATTCTAACGAAGTGGAATTCGTTTGGAATTTCAGGAAAACTTCGATTCTGAACGAAGTTGAGGTTTGGGGGTGATTCGCGGAACGACGCATGTTTTTGCTGGATCAAATGGCTGCGCGCACATGGCGGTACATGGGGCACAGAAGTCTGGGAGGAAGAAAGGCGTAGCCTACATGACGTGCAGAGATGAAGCCAAGCAGAGACCGGCGGAATTCTGTGACATCACCGCACTATATCAGTCCGGGCGTGACGCTGGCAGCTCACACCGCTCTCACTGTACTGTGTAGGGATGCTGCTCCTGCTACCGCCGCTGCTGCTTATGATATCTCATACTAAAGAACTCACTTTTATACAGCGATTTTTGGGAGGTGTCACAGCTTGTCTCAGAGACTGTGTCACGATTGCCCCTGCGACCTCCATCCCGGGTCGCAGGCGCATCCGTGCTCCGACACCCAGTGGAGCCCTGTCCCGCACCTCGCATCCGGGGTCCGCTCTCGCCACGATCCCTGCCACCGCGCGCGCCGGCAGTGTGAAATTTAAAGGGACAGTGTGCCGGTAATTGGTCATTGTCGGGCACTGTTCCTATTTAAGTCCGGCCCCTTCCTGGCAGCCTTGCTGGATCCTCGGTGTTTGTTCCCTAGGAAAAAGCATTCCAGAAAGCCTTTGTCTTGCCTACCCGTGTACCGTACCCGTTGCTCCCGTTTACCGACCACGAATCTTGCCGCCTGTCCTGACCTCCTGCCTGTCCCTGACTACGAGCCTGCCTGACGAATCTGTACCTCGCCTAACCTTGGCCGCCACAGCAGGCAAGCCCCGCCAGTGAAAGCGACCTGGTAGACTCCCGCCGCAGCAAGTCCATCCCGCTTTGCGGCGGGCTCTGGTGAATACCGGGACCTACTTAGATTCCGCTCCCTGGCGTGGGCTTCCACCATCACCTGCGGTGGTCCAGTGGATCCACTACCAGACCAATACAGTAGGATCCGGCCATGGATCCCGCCAAGGTGCCGTTACCCAGTTTTGGCAGATCTGACGACCGTTGTTGCCCCGCCGTCCCAGCACTAGGTCAACAGGTGCAGCAGCTGAGCCAGCTCTCCACCATGTTGCAGCAACTCGTCACCGCCCAGCAGCAACTTTCGCCATCTCCTGTGATTATCCCTGCTTCAGCGGTTCCCATTGCTCTGGGAGGCCCCAAGCTTCAGCTGTCGCTCCCGACCAAGTACGACGGAGACCCGAAACTCTGCAGGGGGTTCATCACTCAATGTTCCATACACGTAGAGTTGATGGCCGATCAGTTCCTGTCCGAACATGCAAAAGTGGCTTTCATGGTTAGCCTGCTCTCCGGGAAGGCCCTGGCATGGGGTAACCCTCTTGTGGGACAGAACGATCCAGTGACGGCGGGTCTACATTTGTTCCTCAGAGAGTTCCCAGTGTGTTCGAGGAACCAGCTCGAGCATCTTCCGCCGAGACAGCTCTCCTAAACCTGCGCCAAGGAGATCTGTCCTGGGAGACTATGCGGTGCAATTCTGTTACCTGGCCTCAGAACTTTGTGGAACGAGGCGCTCTGTGCGCCAACCTTTAGAAAGGGCTTCTCGAGCTGAATTAAGGATTGTACTAGCTGCCAGAGACATCCCGTCCTCCCTTAGTGACCTGATCCGGTTGGCCACCCCATCGATGTGCGCTTCACTGAACAGGAGGAGGAACTTCGGGAAGAGCAAAATGTTAGCCCACCTCGCCGGTTCCTACGTCTGGCACCGTCTTCCAGAGGCCTCCTCGCTACAGCCACCAACACCTACTGAGGAGCCCATGCAGGTGGATCGGGCTCACCTTTCTGAAGAGGAGCTGGACCAGCGTCGGCAGAAGAACTTGTGCCTCTACTATGGCAGTCTAGAGCATTACCGGAGGAGTTGTCCCAAGCGTCCCAAGCCTGCGGGAAACTCCCGCACCTAGGATCGATGGGAGAGGCATTCCTAGGTGCAAACTCCTCCTCTCCACGCCTGTTGATGCCTGTGCAGTTTGTGTCAGAAGCTGGTACTTCGTTCCAGGTTCCGGCGTTTCTGGATTCGGGCTCAGCCGGGAACTTCATCCACCATTCTCTAGTGGAGCAGTCTCTAGTGGTGCGGCTTCCGGTGGTCCGTTTGGAAAAAACGCTCGTCATCTCGTCCGTCAGTGGGGAGCTGCATAGCGACACCATCCAGTTTGTCACCAAGCCACTATCCCTCCACGTGGGGGCACTGCATAAAGAAATCTCCTTCTACGTTTTACCTCGCTCCTCATCAGCGGTCCTCCTTGGACTTACATGGCTACAGCTCCACTCTCCTACCCTGGACTGGATATCTGGAGAAGTGACTCGTTGGGGTCCCAACTGTCGAGGGCGTTGTTTGGTGGCACCTCGCCCGGTGCTTTCCTGCTCCCGCTCGACCCTTCATGAGCCTCTGACCGGGCTGCCGCCCTGGTATCTGGAGTATGCCGATGTGTTTTTCCTAGAGACAAGCCGAAGTCTTCCCCCGCATCGTCCATAAAATTGCCCCGATCGACTTATTGCAGGGGACCAGTCCTCCCCGGAGCAGAGTCTACCATTATCGGTTCCTGAGACCCAAGCCATGTCAGAGTACATCCAGGAGAATCTCCGGAAGGGGTTCATCCGAAAGTCCTCATCTCCCGCGGGTGCGGGGTTTTTTTTCGTAAAGAAAAAGGACGGTACCTTATGGCCCTGCATAGACTACCGGGGTCTGAACAAGATCACGGTGAAAAACCGGTACCCACTGCCGTTGATCACAGAACTTTTTAACCGTCTGTGGGGCGCAAAGATTTTCTCCAAGTTGGATCTGAGAGAGGCCTACAACTTGGTCCGAATCCGCAAGGGCGATGAATGGAAGACGGCCTTCAACACCAGGGATGGGCACTTTGAGTACCCGGTGATGCCCTTCGGACTGTGTAATGCGCCTTGCCGTCTTCCAGGAGTTCGTGAATGAAAATCTTCCAGAGACCTCCTCTACACCTGCGTGGTTTGTTTTACCTTGATGACATCTTGGTGTAACTCCTGACCCTCGAAACCCACCGCAGCCATGCTCCCTCAGTGTTGAAGCGTCTCCGGGAGAAACCATCGTATGCCAACTAGGGAAGTGCCTCTTCCATCAGACTAGTCTCCCCGTTTCTGGGTTACGTCATTTCTGACCAAGGCCTCGGATGGAAACCCCGCGAAACTGTCCAGCCGTAAATTGCAGTGGCCACGCCCAGTCGGTCTGCGAGCATAAAAGCGCTTCCTGGGCTTCTGTAACTACCCAAACCCCCAATTCATCTCCCCACTTCTCAACACTAGTGGCTCTGATAGTGGCCCTTACCAAGAAACAAGCTAACCCACCAGCTGGCCCGTCAAGCCGAAGAGGCATTCTTGAAAACTCAAGTCCGCCCTTTTCTAAAGGCATCTATCCTTTCGCGTCCGGATCCACGAAACCCTTCACGTTGGAAGTGGATGCCTCGTCTGTGGGAGCCGGAGGGAGTTCTTAAAGCAAAAAGGGCCCAAAGGGTAAGACTGTAAAAATGTGGCTTCTTTCCAAGACGTTCTCTTCGGGCCCAGAGGAATTACACGATCGGCGACCGGAGCTACTGGCCAATAGAGCTGGCCTTGGAGGAATGGCGTTATCTGTTGGAGGTGCTCGTCACCCCATCTGCATCTATTCAGACAAGAACCTCCAATATCTCCAGACGGCTCAGCGACTTAACCCACGCCAAGCTAGGTGGTCGCTCTTCTTTTCCCGGTTCGATTTCCAGATCCACTTCCGGCCTGCAAAGAGGAACGTGAGAGCCGATGCTCTCTCCCGTGCCTCCGACGTGGTGGGCAGAGACACTACTCCAGAGCACAAAATTCCCCCAGAAAGTCTTATCTCGGCAGCTCCAGTTGACCTCCGGAGGGTTCCTCCTGGAAAGAACTACGTGCGCCCTGCTCTCCGCAGATGTACAGTGGTGGCCAAAAGTATTGGCACCCCTGCAATTCTGTCACATAATACTCAGTTTCTTCCTGAAAATGATTGCAATCACAAATTCTTTGGTATTATCGTCATTTAATTTGTCTTCAATGGAAAACCACAAAAAGAATTGTCATAAAGTCAAATTGGATATAATTCCACACCAAACATAAAAAAGGGGGTGGACAAAAGTATGGGCACTGTTTGAAAAATGATGTGATGCTTCTCTAATTTGTGTAATTAACATCACCTGTAACTTACCTGTAGCACCTAACAGGTGATGGCAATAACTAAATCAAACATGCAGCCAGTTGACATGGATTAAAGTTGACTCAACCTCTGTCCTGTGTCCTTGTGTGTACCACATTGAGCATGTAGAAAAGAAAAAAGACCAAAGAACAGTCTGAGGACTTGAGAATCCAAATTGTGAGGAAGCATGAGCAATCTCAAGGCTACAAGTCCATCTCCAAAGACCTGAATGTTCCTGTGTCCACCGTGCGCAGTGTCATCAAGAAGTTTAAAGCCCATGGCACTGTGGCTAACCTCCCTAGATGTGGACGCAAAAGAAACATTGACGAGAGATTTCAACGCAAGATTGTGCAGATGGTGGATAAAGAACCTCGACTAAGATCCAAACAAGTTCAAGCTGCCCTGCAGTACGGGGGTACAACAGTGTCAACCCGTACTATCCGTCGGCGTCTTAATGAAAAGGGACTGTATGGTAGTATACTCAGGAAGACCCCACTTCTTACCCAAGACATAAAAAAGCCAGGCTGGAGTTTGCCCAACTTACCTGAGAGAGCCTAAAACGTTTTGGAAGAATGTTCTCTGGTTAGATGAGACAAAAGTAGAGCTTTTTGGGAAAAGGCATCAACATAGAGTTTACAGGAAAAAAAAGAGGCATTCAAAGAAAAGAACACGGTCCCTACAGTCAAACATGGCGGAGGTTCCCTGATGTTTTGGGGTTGCTTTGCTGCCTCTGGCACTGGACTGCTTGACCATGTGCATTGCATTATGAACTGTAGAACAATGAAAAATAACCAGCTCACCTCCAAATAAATGATAGTCCTCCTCAGGTTCCCGTGCACGATCGATGCTCCAAGTTGCACCAGTAACGTGAGAAGATTAGTCCAAATGATCAGCACCAGGCCAATGAAAGAGGAGGAACTTTATTCAGAAAACTTCCAGTACAAATATCATCATAAAAACAGCATGCATGGGCAGGCAGGCAAATCAGAGAGACATAGTGAACAAAATCGCTGACATGTTTCGGGCGTAGTACAGCCCTTAATCGTAGCCTTGCATTATGAAGTCTGAAGAGTACCAACAAATTTTGCAGCATAATGTAGGGCCCAGTGTGAGAAAGCTGGGTCTCCCTCAGAGGTCATGGGTCTTCCAGCAGGACAATCACCCAAAACACACTTCAAAAAGCAATAGAAAATGGTTTGAGAGAAAGCACTGGAGACTTCTAAAGTGGCCAGCAATGAGTCCAGACCTGAATCCCATAGAACACCTGTGGAGAGATCTCAAAATGGCAGTTTGGAGAAGGCACCCTTCAAATCTCAAGGACCTGGAGCAGTTTGCCAAAGAAAAATGGTCTAAAATTCCAGCAGAGCATTGTAAGAAACTCATTGATGGTTACCGGAAGCGGTTGTTCGTAGTTATTTTGGCTAAAGGTTGTGCTACCAAGTATTAGGCTGTGGGTGCCAATACTTTTGTCCGGCCCATTTTTGAAGTTTTGGGTGAAAGGATCAATGATTTGATTTTTGTCTCATTCTGTTTTGTGTTTTTTTCATTGCAAGCAAAATAAATGAATATATTAATACCAAAGAATTTGTGATTGCAATCATTTTCAGGAAGAAACTGAGTATTATCTGACAGAATTGCAGGGGTGCCAGTACTTTTGGCCACCACTGTATCTTAAAGTGGGGACATTGCTCCTTGGTGGCCGGACATCCCGGTGCCCGAAGAACGTTCCACCTGATATCCCGGTTCTATTGGTGGCCAGAGCTCGAGAGGGATGTCAAGGACTTTGTTCAGTCTTGTAACTCCTGTGCCCGCAACAAGACGCCTCGTCACAAGCCGGCAGGCCTACTACAGCCACTACCCATCCCAACTCAACCATGGACCAACATTTCTATAGACTTTATAACCGATCTCCCTCTTTCGTCTGGCAACACCATCATTTGGGTGATCACTGATCGGTTCTCCAAGATGGCGCATTTTGTCCCGTTGCCAGGCCTGCCGTCTGCCTCCCGCCTGGCGGAGCTATTCTTTCTTCACGTGTTCCGTCTGCATGGACTCCCTCAACAAATCATCTTGGACCGAGGAGTCCAGTTTGTCTCCAGGTTTTGGCGAGCCCTGTGTGCCCAACTTCGGGTGAAGCTCGACTTCTCTTCGACTTACCACCCTCAGACGAATGGCCAGGTGGAGAGGATCAACCAGGTCCTGGGATGTTACCTACGCCACTTCGTCTCTGCATGCCAAGATGACTGGTCCAACTTGCTGCCATGGGCGGAGTTCTCTTATAACTCCCTAGATTCAGAGTCTGCGGGGGTCTCCCCCTTCTACATCGTTTATGGCCTGCATCCCCGCCCACCTCTCCCTCTGGCATCTCCATCCGAGGTTCCGGCGGCGGACGCACTGGTCCAGGACATGAAGACCATCTGGTCCCAGACCCGTCAGTCTCTGCTCCGTGCTTCCGAGCGCACGAAGGCTCAAGCGGATAAAAGAAGAATCCCTCCTCCTGTCTTCTCCCCAGGTGACAAGGTGTGGCTCTCAGCCAGATATGTCCGTCTTAAGATGCCTTCCCACAAACTGGGACCCCGTTTCCTGGGACCCTTTGAGGTTATCAGCCGCATTAACCCGGTCTCCTACAAACTCCGGCTCCCTCCTACCATGAGAATCCCCAACTCGTTCCACGTCTCTTTACTGAAACCCCTGGTCCTTAACCGTTTTTCTCAGAAGGCTGTCCCTCCTCCGTCTGTGGCTGATGCGCCCAATGTCTTCGAGGTCAAGGAGATCTTGGGTATGAGGAGAACTAGAGTGAAAAGATACTTTCTAGTGGACTGGAAAGGGTTTGGGCCAAAGGAGAGGTCTTGGGAGCCGAGGAGAACATCCTGAACCGCAGCCTCATCCAGAAATTCCTCCACTCCAGAAAGGGGGGGCCCAAGGGGGGGGGGTACTGTCACGGATGGCCCTGCGACCTCCGCCCCGGGTCGCAGGTGCAACCGTGCCCGGACACCCAGCGGCGACCCGTCCCGCACCTCGGTTCCGGGGTCCGCTCTCGCCACGATCCCTGCCACCGGTCACTTACCCGGCCATGCTCCTGCTCTGTCCGTCTCGGGTCCCCGGTGTGCGCGGCGCCGCCCTCTAGGGCGCGCACGCACCGGCAGGGTGAAATTTACAGGGACATTGCGCTGGTAATTGGTCATTGCCGGGCACTGTTCCTATTTAAGTCCGGTCCCTTCCTGGCAGCCTTGCCGGATCCTTGGTGTTTGTTCCCTAAGAAAAAGCGTTCCAGAAAGCCTTTGTCTTGCCTACCCGTGTACCGTACCCGTTGCTCCCGTTTACTGACCACGAATCTTGCCGCCTGTCCTGACCTTCTGCCTGTCCCGGACTACGAGCCTGCCTGACGAATCTGTACCTCGCCTACCCTTGGCCGCCACCACAGGCAAGCCCCGCCAGTGGAAGCGACCTGGTAGACTCCCGCCTCAGCAAGTCCATCCCGCTTTGCGGTGGACTCTGGTGAATACCGGGACCTACTTAGAGTCCGCTCCCTGGCGTGGGCTTCCACCCTCGCCTGCGGTGGTCCAGTGGATCCACTACCAGACCGTTACAGACTGCTTCTCTTACGTTCTAATTCTGATTTTGTGGGGTATTGGAACTGAAGTCCAGTGTGCGTCCAATGCAGCTGCATATACATTTTAATGCTATCTGCTCAGTTCTTCAGCATATTGAATATCCAGGGGTTAATTACAAGTTTTTCTGTTGTTGTGTACCGTAAAATACAAGCCATTTTAGCACGCTACAAAGCTGGTAATTTTTGGTTGCTCATTTCTTTTGCTCAATTTAAGCGTTCTTCTGCTGTTGTGGTCACTAAAAGAAACGTTCTTTTTCACCGCCAAAGAAGCAAATTTGCCTGTAGCATAATTCATAAACGAAGGTTAATTACAAGTTTTTCTGTTGTTGTGTACCGTAAAATACACGCCATTTTAACACGCTACAAAGCTGGTAAATTTTGGTTGCTCATTTCTTTTTTCGCAATTTACATCCAGGGGTTAATTAAGCGTTGTTCTGCTGTTGTGGTCACTAAAAAAAAAACGTTCCTTTTCACCGCCAAAGAAGCAAATTTGCCTGTAGCATAATTCAAAATCCGAAGGTGTTTTTTAAAAAGTTTTTTCTGTTGTTTTTTTACCTAAAATAAACGGGCCCTTTTAAAACGATACAAACTGGTAAATTTTTTGGGGACATATTTTCCCTTTTTTCAAAAAATTTTCAAACCCAAAGGGGTTTAAATAAGTAATTTTTTTTGCAGTTTACTTGTAAAAAGAAACTTCAAATTTTTAAACCCCAAAAAAAAAATTTTGCCGGGAGCATAAATTATATCCGGGGAAAGGTTTTAAATTAAGCCTAAACCAAAACAGGATATCCGGGAAAGCTTTCTCACTACGAGGCTTTTTCCCAAAGGAATTTCCCCCTCCCTTTTTGGGGAAAAACACAGCTTTTTTTTAACAAAAATTTTAAAAAAACAGCAACGCACA
This sequence comes from Phyllomedusa bahiana, assembly GCA_025379985.1. Classification (NCBI taxonomy): domain Eukaryota; kingdom Metazoa; phylum Chordata; class Amphibia; order Anura; family Hylidae; genus Phyllomedusa; species Phyllomedusa bahiana. The sequence goes on from JAODAL010002982.1 coordinate 118,245, forward strand.
AATGATTGGCACAGCATACAACCTGCAGGGTGACTGAAAAACTTTTTTAAGCTTTTTCCTCCTTTTTTCACAGTATTTTGGGGTTAGGGGGTGGGGAACCGGGGGGGTGCCGGGGTTTTTGAATCGAAAAAAACACGCGGGGGAATCGTCATCGCATAAGCATTGGGGCTAACCAACAAAGTAGGGGACATCAAATTTCCCCTATTTTGTGTTAAAAAACCTGTTTTTTTGGCTTTTATATTTCAGTTTAAAATACAAAAGTGTTTTTTTAAAAAGGGAAAAATACAAGTAAATTTTTTCCCGCCCCTTTTTTGGACGCAATTTATAACCAAGGTTTTTCCCAACTTTTTATTGGGTTTATTTTTTTTCCAAAAACAAAGGTTTTGTAATTTTAAAAAAATATACAGATATCATCAACAAAAAGTGTCCTGTAAAATTTTAGAACAAACAAATGTCCCCAAAAGAAAGGTGGCAGGCCCCTTCACCTGGAGTGGCAGAGGGGGACAAAAAAATTTCCCGGAGCAAAAGGCCCCAAAACGCAGCACAGCAAAAGGGGGGCATCGCAGCAGGGGGCACCGGGTGAGGGGGCCCAAAATGCCCGGGGTCATCTAGCGGCCCCCTGTGTTTTTTTCAGCAACCGAAAGGTTCTTGATTTTTTTTGACTAGGTCAACCACTTCCCCCCAGATGACATCTGACAACCCCAGCCCCCCAAAATTTTGATGGGAACAACAAGGGCTACAAAACCCCTTAGTTTGGCCCGGCCCAGGAGGGGGGCACGGCCCCACCTGTCCTCAACCCGCCTCTGTCCCATCCGGTTTTCCCCCACCAAGATCTACTAATTGGCTTGGGGTCAGTGCCACTAAACAGCGGGATGAGGAGGACATCAACAGCACTTGGGGGGTGGAAAAAATTGGGGGCCAAAATTTCCCCCGTTTTCTTGCAGTAGCGGCAAAGAAAGATGGGGGGGGATTGGTGATGGGAAAGGGCAAAAATTTTTTAGGGGGCAGCCTCTTTCATACCAAGAAACCCGTTGAAAGGGGGACAGCAAATGGGCGATGAAACAAAAAACGATGATGGGGTGTATCCCGGGGGCCCACTTTGGGGGGGGCCGGGGAAGAAGGCTTTTTCATCGTCAGGGAAAAGGGGGGCGTCAGCTTGCGCATCAGGGAACGGCCAAGGCCCCGCAAGTTTGGGTTTTTGGGTTGGGAGAGTTTACTTTTTTAGCACAGTTTTGAGGTCAGGTTTTAACCGGGGCCACGGGGGGAAAAACCCGCTTTGCAGGGCCAAGAAAGTAGCGTCACAGGGGGGCAGCGAGGGGGCGGGGTGTAGTTTACCATTGGGGAGTTGGGGGTAAAATCAGCCCACTCGGGGGTTTTCGGGGTTGGGAGTTCTTTGGGAAAGACACCGGAATAAAGCCGGGAAAATGGTATATGTAGAATTCCGTGGGCAAAAAATGAAGCGTTTTCCAGGAAAGCTGAAATTTGGGGACCACGGCCCGTGTCAACAAAATGGGATTGGGCACCATCCGGTGGCCTGGGGGGAAGCTGGCCCCAGATGGGGGTGGGCCATTTCCCGCCGCCCCCAGCAACCAGGCGCCCAGTGGCAAAGCAATTTTGGGCCCTTGCAACCCCCTTTAAGGCTCCCCACCCCCTGCAGAAGGGGAGTTTTTTCTCTTGGCCAACCCTCTTTTCGGGCCAGATGAAAACCCGCCCCCCAAGTTAGAAGGGCCGCTGGGCACTGGGCACCAAAAATGGATTGGGCCGCAAATACCCAGTTTTCAGTTTAGAACGTCCTGCCCGGGGCCTTAGAGGCATCAAGCGGGTTTTTCAGTGCCGCGGGGGGCCCTCGTTTCCCCAAGGAGAATCCGCTTTTCCCACCCGGGGAAAAGGGGAACACTGACTTTTTCAAGAAGAATCAGGGGTGGATCGGCCGGATTTTCCCCACCCCCAATGCCTTACGTCAGACTACAGCAGACCATGACGCCTTTTACCCAAAACTGTGAGAAATGAAAACTTTGGGGTTTAAACCTGCCTCAGCCACTATTCTGGATGCCGGGGCCCCCTTCCAAATGCCACACATCTGCCCCGCCATTTCTCCTTTTGCCCAAACCCCCATCTTTTTCCAGGGCGGTAATTTTTCCAAACCCCCCCCACCTCTGTCACTTTTGCCACTCTCTGACCCATGCTGCCCGCTGTTGGGTTCCGGGGTCAACTCCACACTGGTCATTGGCCACCTTTTGACCTCATGTTTTTATGCTGCCATCACCTTCACCTCTGTCAAAGTGCCCCCTCCGTGGCCTACTACTTGGGGGTTTTCCACCTCCAGAATGTCATTTTGCCACTGTCTGAATCATGCTGCTGCTGCTGTGTGGCTGCCATGCCTCCACACTGTGTCATTGTGCCACTGTCTGGACCCCTGCTGAGCTATGGCTGTTGCCGTGCCCTCCACACTGTGTCATTGTGCCACTGTCTGACCTCATGCTGCTGCTGTGGCTGTTGCCGTGCCCTTCCCACTGTGTTATTGTGCCACTCTCGACCTCATGCTGCTGCTGCCGTGACCTCCACTCTCTGTCATTGTGCCACTCTGTGGCCTACTACTGTTTTGCCACCTGCAGAATTTTATTGTGCCACTGCTGACCTCATTCTTGCTGTGTGGCTGCTGCCGGGGCCTCCACACTCTGTCATTGTGCCACTTTCTGACCTCATGCTGCTACTGTGGCTGTTGTCGTGCCCCCCCAACCCGGGTCATTGTGCCAAATGTCTGACCTAATGCTGCTGCTGGGGGCTGTGCCATTTCCCTCCACACTGTGTCATTGTTCCACTCTGTGGCCTACTCCTGTTTTTGCCCACCTCCAGAATGTCATTGTGCCACTTCTGACCTCTCTGCTGCTGTGGCTGCTGCGTAACCTCCACGTGTTATTGTGCCACTTATGGCCCACTCCTGTTTTTGCACCTTTCCCGAATGTCATTGTGCCACTCTCTGACCTCATGCTACTGTGGCTGCCGCCGTCACCTCCACTTGAGCCCTCAGCTTGTTTTTTCCAGCTGGCGCTGCTATGACATTATCGGCTACATTCCCGCTTCAGTTTTTTGGTCAGCTTTGGGCCCCATTAAGTTTCCCAGGGAATTTTATAGTGAAGCGATTCTAAGAGCGCAGGCAGTCCTCTGCGTGTCATACTAAAACACAACAGTGTATGAAGACCAAAACCCAAACTCCCTTCTGCATATTTAAGCATGGCACAACGTTCTACAGCACCCTGCAGGCTCTGTGCAGCCTGGAAATAGCTGTCTTTTAACGTGATTCGTCCCGAAGTAATTCGGACCGAAACAAATTTTGTCTGAAAATTCGGCAAAGTCACCAAATCAAATTTTTGAGAAATTCGCCCATCTTTAATTATGGCCATTGAGGATGTTATTTATAGCACGATCCTCGATACTTACCCTGTTTTGAGCACCTGGATGTAATAAATATTATATTTGTCCCGTTTATATGTATAACGAGCCTGAATAAATCCAATTGTAACATACTGCAGCCGATGTATATGAAACATCATTATTATAAGATACAAGACAGTAGTGATAGTATACCCACACCTCACGTCAGTGGAGTCTTATGACGCTTCTCTGGCACCTCTGCTCTGTTACGCTGTCATAGTATAGCCCGTGATGCCAGCAAGTCTGCACAGCACAGTCCTGGGGATTACTTGACACATGCCCAGGATCCCTGGCACATACATGGCGCTGGGCTGAAAATCAGGACTTCTCTGAGCCATTGCAGGAAGGTGGGACCTTGTTTCCAAATCAGGACTGTCCTGCCGAAATTGGGACAGTAAGGAGGTATTTCTATCTTGACAACAGGCGCTCTCCCTTTTTTCAATAGGTGTTCCGAGCAAAGTCGACCACACCGCTCTGCTATACTCATAATCCCTGTAGAACCGGATAAGAACTAGACATGTGCAACCTACCTATCAGACACTTATGGCATATCAAAATGCAATAACCGTCAAATATGGGAACACCCCTTTACAGTGTCACGCGCGTCAGTTTGTTAAATTAGAATACAAAAGCTGGCACTGCTCGCCACTTGGCAATAAAAAGAAGGTGCAAAGAAAAACTGAAAATGAGAAAAAGTTGCATCTCTTCCAACAAAGACCCCGATATAGAGAAGAATGCCTGAATTTATCCAGCATGAAAGTGATTGGCAGCGATGTTGCAGATTTAGCAAAGAAAGGAACTGCAGTGGCAAATATTTTTTAAACGTATTCAAACAACAGATTTAAAACCAATAAAAAAGCCTTGTACCTCCAAAAATGATACCAATGAAACTGTCAACTCGTCCCACAAAAACAAGCCCATACAAAGCTCTGTGCACAGAAAAATAAAAGAGTTGAGGCTCACAGACTATGACGATGCCACAACGTGTTTTCTTTTTTTGAATAAAAGTGTTTTTATTGTGTAAGAGCAGTAAAACATAAAAAAATATAGAAATTGGGTACCGCTGTAATCGTATCAATCTGCTAAGATAGCAAGTCATTTATACTGCAGGGTGACCGCTGTAAAAAATAAAGAACACTGCCAGGATTGCTGTATTTTATTCAAAACACTTCACAAAAGCCTTAATAAAAAGTTATCAAAGCGTCATATGCATGCCATAATGTTACCAATGAAAAAGTCAAAGCATCCCACAAAAAACAAGCCCATAATCCGCTCCGTATACAGAAAAATAAAAAAAATTATGGACTATGATGACATAAAAACGCAATTTTTTATAAACGCATTACTATTGTGTAAAAGTAAAAAAAACCTTAATAAAACTATATAAAATTTATATCATTGTAATTGTACCAACCAGAAAATAAAGTTATAATGTCATTTATCCTGCACGGCGAATGCTGTAAAAATGAAGCCCAAAAAAACAATGGCAGAACTGTGTTTTATCCCCCCGTTTTTATGGCCCAATGCTAAAAAAAAACTATGGAACACCTGTGCATCCAAAATGCACAATACACCCCTAGAAGAGACCTATGAGGGTTGTTGAATCCAAAATGGGGCGACTTATATAAGGTTTCGCCTCTTTTTGGTACTTAAGGGGCTTTGCATGTGAGACATGGCCCCTCCAAAATCTGCGTTCCAAAAGCCAAATAGCGCTCCCTCCCTTGTACTCTCTGCCATGCGCCCAAACAGCAGTTTACACCCACATATAGGGTATTGACGAACTTGGAAGAAATTGTGTAAGAAATTTTGGGGTGCTTTTTTTCCAGGTAAAATTGCAGATTGTTGGAAAAAAATGTTTTTCATTTTCCCAGCCTAACGCTTAAAAAGATTTGTGAAACACCTGTGGGGTCAATATACTCAATGCACCCCTGGATATATTCCTTAAAGGGTGTAGTTTCCAATATGGATTCTTCTTAGGGGAGTTTATTAAGTTGTAGCAAGTTACAGGTTTGCGAGCACCCTAACGGCACCTAAAGAAAATGGTAATGAAAATGAGATCCCAAAGTCCGGTAGCTGCTCCTCCTGCTCAGTCTTGTGGGTGAGCCAAATAGCGCACTAGAGCCACATATGGGATATCTCTGAAAACCGCAGAATCTGGGGAATCAATATTAAGTTGTATTAAACTGGCAACATCTACCATTTTTCTGTGAATAATGGCCAAAAACTGAAAATCTGCAAAAAAAAGTGAAATTTTAATTGTGAAATACCTAATGGGTTAACAAACTTCCCAAACGCTATTTTAAATACTTTAAGTGCTGTAGTTTCTTAGATGAAGTCATTTATGGGGGTAGCTAACATATAGGCCAATCAAAGCCACGTCAGAACAGGACGGGTCCCTAAAAAAATGTATATTGCAAATTTTCTTGAAAATGTGAAAAATGACTACTAAATATCTAAGCCCCCTAATATCATAAAAAAGTTTGAAAATGGCAAATTATCCCTATTTTCACGATATTTTGATATGTTTCCCAAATAAACAAGGATTATTTGGACCAAAATTTCTTACTAACACAAGCACAATGTGTCTTGAGAAAATCTCTGAATCACATGGATAAGTAAAAGTATCAAAAAGTTATTCTCACATAAAGTGACACATGTCAGATTTAAAAAATGGGGCTCTGTCTGGAAGGCCAAAACTGGCTGCGGTGGTAAAGGGCTAAAATCCAACCTCAGAAAGTCTGAGTTGTGTGGAATACAATGCGGATTTTTAATTGAGGTCTATGGAGATGAATTTACAGTCTGTTTTTTGACGGTTTTGAAAAACCTACGGGAAATGCTTGTCGTGTGGACGGACCTGAAGAGTAAAAAGCAAGACAAAAAGGATCTCGGAGGTGAATATTCATTTGAAGGAGAAGCCCCTCAACCATTCATCTTCAAACATCTTCATTGCAGATCAGCGTTGGCATTCTCCATAAATCAAACGCTCATGTCAAGCGGCATTACTGCATGAGCAAAGGGCACAATAAGGAGTAAAACTGCGACCGTTTCCAAAGCAGCCATATGGTAACAGGATCACATATCAACTGATCAATAACAGTGTAATTTCAATTTCATTTCAACTGCTTTGCAGGAAGCAAACCAAACACAATGCAATCAGGGTCCGCTGCTTAAGACAGATACTGGCATATTCCACTCTCTATTAACCCCTTAGCAGTCAGGGCCCTGGGCCTTAAAAGAAATGGACTCCAGGAAGCGGATGGAACCGCCCTTTGAAATACAGGAAGCCTTTATCAACCCAAATACTGTGTGCAATTAAAAATGGACCACAGGGGGACGGATAGGACGCCGAAGCTTTGAGCGTACGAGGGAGAGCGCGGGTTTTATCTTATCTGCAATAACTGTGTAATGTATAAGTGTATTTTTTAGCACTGTTTCTTCCAGTGTTAGTAAAAGAAGTGTCTGACAGACGTCTCTCTATTACTAGAGCTGGAGCTTGGTGTCAGCCAACTCTGTTTTATTTGTCACCTCAAGGCTGACACCAAGCCTCAGCAATATTAATACAAAGGCATCTGTCAGACACCTTATTACTAACAATGGTAAGAAACACACTGATACAGCACAAAAAAAAACATTTTATTGAAATAAATTCTCCCGACACCAGCCCTCACTGACCATTTTATTAAAGAAATGGATCCAACGCTGGTCCAACATAGTCCAATAAATCCATCATAGTTTAATGGGAAAATCTGGAAAAAAAAACAGAAATACTACCTAAAGTATGACAGTAAACTCCATCTCCTGCAACCCCTGAAGATCTTTTGGGAGCAGGAGAAGGAGTTCAGACAACACAATAGACGGGATTCCCTCGGAGGGGGAATTTTTAAAAATGGCCTAAGCCATAGCCCAAAATTTTCAATGAGACATTGAGGGAGTTGATGGAAAAGTGAGGATTTTAAGATATTTGGGCGACATGTATGAAGATCGGCGCGTCGGAGCCGATTTGCGCTTTGTTTCCAAATGAAAACTGTACCTGATGTACAGCCGCGCCCGAAGTGTGCTCATAAATGCCGTGTAAAGTTTGCCGCGCCTCGCCAGGCTGTGAGGTGCATTGCGGGACTTAGGTGCATAAGGAATGCGCCTAACGTAGTAAATTTATGCAGAAAGACGAAAAATACAGGGTGCGCTCCTATGGTGAAGTACGTCTGTGCAAAGTACAGTAGGTGCAGTGACAGCAATGTGCAGGCTCCCCTGATAGAGTTGTGCAGCTATTATAGAGGCACAACTCTCATCAGAATTTACAACACTCAGTCCGAGTCTATTTCCGACAGCCATGGGTCCTCTCTCCGAAGCAGCAAAGTCGCAGCAGCGGGCGTGAATACTGGAATGCAGAAGAAAAAATGCGGTCCCCGGCGCTCGTCTATTCAACCTCCGTGAGGCATGGAGTATTATTAAATAAATCGTTTTTATTAGGTGTAAAACATTCTCTGTAAAAGAGCAAAAACTAACATAAATAAAATCACTAACAACACGTTTGTCGCCGTGACCGGCGCTACATCAGTTGTACCAGTGTGTATGTAAAATGATCAATAATATGGGTGTAACGAAAATAAACAAATACAAATTTATTCAATTAGTTCATTTTTATTTGTTTATTTTCGTTACCCCCATATTATTGTTCATTTTATATAGAGATCGGTACAACTTCGTGAGTCTTATCATTTGATTTCTGGCATGTACAGTTTTCTTATAGATTGCATTAGAAAACCCATAAGAGCGTCGCTCGCTCTCCCATTGGCCCAAATAATCACACCTCTTTTAACTTAGCCAATCACAAACAGAGCTCTCTCTGCATTTCTTTTCCCCATAAAAACTCTTTTGAGATAAGTAGCTCACCCGCTGATTGGCTAAGCAGAAAGACCCCCCTCTTCCCCCCAACCAATCACAGTACTAGAATATTTCCCCATAGACAGTAAAAAACATTTAGGCCCCTTCTATCGCGCCTTCTTGCTACACTCAAAATCGACCCACTACGTATGATTGGGGATTCATATCTCCCGCCTGGTCCAAAACCAATCAGTTCAGCCATATCCCTCTATGGGAAATTCCTTATACATATTACTTTATATTGCCCCGATCTTCCATAGACTACAATGGAACAAAGTAGCTCGCACTCTGATTGGCCGGGATAGCCAAGACCCCGCTAGTTAAACCAATAAGCTCTTTTTTTGCATTTTTTAATGTATTTTGAACTGTACCGCCTTTTCATTTGTTTTGGTCAATACTACTCCATAGATTATAATGGTTCGCTGTCGCTCCTTTTATGATTGGGCTGGTTTCTGCTGACCAATGAGAAGAGCTTACAGAATTTAAATTACTGTCTTTCCCCCATTTTCAATATCCCAATTCCTGATTTAGCGCCGGTCACGGCGAAAAACGTGTTGTCAGTCATTTTATTTATGTATGTTTTTAGATCTTTTACAAAGAATGTTTTACACCTAATAAAAACGATTTATTTACCAATACCCACGCCTCATGGAACGAGAGCTGAGATTGCTTTTCTTTTGAGATCTTATATTTTTCCTTCGATTTTAAATATCCAATTTTTCAAACAATTTAAATCAAATTTAGACAACTTTGAAACTCTTTATTAGCGGCCAAAATATGTTAAGAAAAGGATTTTCTCGCCAAATCCGTAAACAAGGACTCTTGGGCCAAAATCCGTAAAAAAAAATTTTTTGGGCATCAGAAGCGAGATAACTTTGTTAGGGCCAAAATCTGTAAAGAAAAGTATTTTAGTGCCAAAATCCGAAAAAAAAAACAAAAACGGATTCTGGAAAACAAAAATCCGTAAAAAAACTTATTTTTTGCGTCAGAGGCGAGAACTTTATAAGTGTCAAAATCCGTAAAATTATGGATTTTAAAGCACCAAAATCCATTAAAAAATTGACTATAGGGCCAAAAAACCATAAAAAAAATTTATTTTTGGCGACAAAAGTGAGATAAATTTATTAGCACCAAAAATCCGGAAAAAATGCAGATCTTAGCGCCAAAATCCGGAAAAAAATTTATTTCTTGCGGCAAATGCGAGATAACTTTATTAGCGCCAAAATCCATAAAAATGCAGATCTTAGCACAAAAATCCGTTAAAAAATGGCCTTAGGAAAAATCCAAAAAAAAGTATTTTTGGCGACAAAAGAGACAGCTTTATTAGCGCCAAAATCCGTAACAATGCAGATCTTAGCACCTAAATCTGTTAAAAAATTGGCCAAAATCCATTAAAAAAACATAATTTTGGCGACAAACGCAAGAAAACTTTATTAGCGCTAAAAATCCGTAAACAAATAGAAGATCACATATAAATGCAAAGAGGTGCTTTATTTACCCTTTTTAGCGGAGTTTTCATCCAATGGCTTAATTTTTCATACAAATTAAAAAAAAGGCTTAAAGACAAGCAAAAAACCTTGGAAAAAACGTGCCCAAAAACCCCAAATAAAAAACGGCCGTTTTTTCAGCTGCTTTTGACAGGCAGTGGACAGAAAACTCAGCTTCATGAACGTTTTTAGTAATTCGTTTTCAGGTCGTTTTTTGTCCACTGCAGTGTAGACATAGCCTAACTTTATAAAGCCCCCACTGCCAGAGATGACTATATTCATGTGAGTGCCTTCCCCATACACCTGCCATTTATTGACAATTTTCTACCATTAACTGTAAAAATGGAGAAAACTGTCGATCAGCAGTGAGTGGGACAGTCGTCCGCTTATAAATATCATGGCCTCATCTCTGGCAGTGTAGACCACGCGCTGCCAGATTTATAAGCATGCTTGCCAACCCTTCTGTTTTTTCTGGGAGACTACCAGAAACCAGAACACAAAGGGGTAGAGTGAACATCACCCCAAAATAAACATTTCTGAGTGGATTGAGGGTGTTACTGGCTGGATCTGGGGCATTTCCAGGAGCAGGGTAAAACAGGGGAGAAAAGGTTAGCAAGTATGTTTATAAAGTGAGTTCTTTATAACTGTAAGTTATAGAATATGTGACTACTATAAGTCGCAGGTCTGCCAGTAATTTGTGCTGCCCTCAACAAGATGTTCCCTGTACTAAATGTACCCTGTATTAAATGTATCTGGCCATCATAAAATTCACGTCACTTTTTTTCCCCTTGTTGCACTGTGAGACTATTAAGAGTATGCTACAAGTTCACAGTGAATTTCAACTGGTGCAGTAACAAAAAAAATTAATAACCAAGTAAAACCCTTTTTTTCATTAACGCAGCATGAATGGCTGAATCAATTACACATAGCCTAAGCACTAAAATTTCCTTGAATTGAACTATAAGCCCTAGTGTGAAAACCAGTACTACTCTTTTGATTAACTGTTTTCTAGTTCATATCATTTGTCACTGCCAGGGATCAGGCTCGGACTGGCCCATATGAGAACAGGGGAAACACCCAATGGGCCACAAGCTGGCATGGAGGTTTGGGCCTACCCAAAAACAGTCAGGCTTACATGGGCCCTATCCCCTACATTAAATATTTTATGCCCCATAGAAAAATTTTTGTAAAGACATCCATTGAACGGTTGCAATCCATTGAAATCAACGGAAGTACGGAAATTCATCTTACATAACTATAAAATTTAATGAACAGCCATGGTAAACCTTTACATGTAAAGGTACATCCTGGATATAGTGCGGGCTCTCAGATGGTCCCATGCTGTTTTGCGATTATGGCAGCTAAGGGAAAGACAGGTGGCTGTCTCTGTCTCTATCGACACTGGCACAATGTAATCATAGCTAGCAATGGCTTCCCTAGCAGCCTGGAAGCCTAACAAAGACTTCCAGGCTGCCTGTAATGTCACTATGCCCGGCCATGTCCTGTGGGCATGGATAGGCATAGTGGTTCACAGTTGTCATGGAGAGCAGTACTGCTATGTACTACTCTCCATTGTAACAGTGTTTGAAGTGCCCTATGGGGACACGTAAATAAATAAATAAATAAAAAACAAAAAATAAATAAAAGCAAAAAAAACACATACACCACCCTTTTTACTACATATTACATATTACTACATATTACAACCTGTTCTCACAACCTGTTCTCTAATAGATCAATGTGTTATTAGGCTGATTACCAAGCAAAATGTCACTGGTTTGAGCAGCTATGTAGAAGATTTCTCAAGAAAAGAGAAACAGCATCATCCAGTGGTCTCTGGGCCAAGAAAATTGCCATACTGCAACATGTAAGGCCATTACAGCTGGAAGAATGTGAAATGAAGTCCATCCATCCATTCAAAAGCCAAGAAGTGGACGTCCAGGCATAATATCAGAGTCAACAAGTGGGCTCATCACAAGGTCTATCAGTTCTAATGCGACAGACACGGCAGTGGAGGAGGCTCATATGCTTCGTAATAGTGAGATCACAAACATCCATGCAAGCACCATGCAACACGTATTACACAGGTCTGGAATGAGGGCCTGCAAAAAGGTGAAGAAACCTCGACTTCAATCTCGTCAGAAGAAGCACTGGCTCGAGTTTGCAAAAAAGTATGAAAAATGGAAGATTGGAAACGGGTGATTTGGAGCAATGAGATGAAAGTCAATAGACCGGGCTCTGATGGGGGCAAATGGGTTTGGAAGAATCAAGGGAAAAGGGGCTAATGGATCAAGAAATTGAAGAAACTGTCAGGTTCAGTGGAGGCAGCCTGATGATATGGGGTTGTGTTACAGCCAAGGATGTTGGATACTTGACCAGGATTGATGTTGATCTCAATGCTGAGCTATATGTGAGTGTCCTACAAGATGAGTTACTTCATATACTCCAGTAGTATGCGTATGAAAAGGATGACATAGTGTTCCAGCAGAACAACGACCTGAAGCATATGTCAAGGTTGAAGAAGGAATGGTTCAATAACAATTAGGTAGAGTTGCTATATTAGCCTCCACAGTCCCCAGACCTCAACCCAATTGAACACTTGGGGGTATTTATATATAAGATAGGTAAGATGATTATCTATAAAATGATGGTAGCCTCCCATAAAAAGCTGTAGTGGATGGTAAGATATGGAGCCTGAAAGTCAAAAGATCGAGACATTGTTCCCATTTTGCTTGTCAGTGTATGTTCTACCTAAATAGCTTGATTATTGTATCATAAGGTAATAAAAAGCCAGATGTTACCATTTTACTATAGTAAAGTGTAGGGATTAAGCATCAGGTAGGCAAACATGGCTTCTGACACACATGGCTACTGACACACAAGACTGTCGGCTTCCCTTCACCGAGTCCAGGCCCCTCGGTGACACGCATCTGCCCAGGTACCGCCTAAGGCAGCATAGGAGAGTACTCTTGGGGAAATATATCTACCCTAAACTATTCCTCCTGTCACTGTCTCACAAAAGTTATCACTTAAACATGCACCATGTATGAGCGAGTCAGGAGTCGGAACCAGGAGTCAGGGAAATTGAGGAGTCGGAGCTTTGGCTTACCGACTCCACAGCCCTGATAAAAAAAAATGTAAATTGGATATTGCCGTAATTGTATTGACCCACAGAGTAAAAGTAACATGTAATGTATAGTGCATGGTGAGCCCTGTTAAAAATAAAAATACAAAAATACTACTAGAATTGCTGTACTTTCTTCAACCTGACTTCCAAACAATGGATTTAAAGGGAACCTGTCACATAGATTATGCCCCCCTTGCTGAGGACAGCACAAGCTAATGTCAGACATGCCCCCCCCCCTCGGCAAAGGGGGGCATAATCTATATGACAGGTTCTCTTTAAATGCTATCAAAAAGTCTTGTCCCAAAAAAAATGATATGAATAAAAACATATACTCATTTCGCAAAAAAACAAATCACTACACAGCTCCATACACAGAAAGATAATAAAGTTATGGCTCTTAGACTATGGTGATGCAAAAACATGTTTTCCTTTTTGAATAAGAGTGTTTTTATTGGGTTAAAGCAGTAACACATAAAAAAATACAAATTGGGTATCGCTGTAATCATATTAACCTGCTGAGTAAAGCTAGCATGTCATGGTGACCACTGTAAAAAATAGAAATGCTACCAGGATTGCTGTTTTTTGTTCATCCCACCTCCCAAAAACCTTGATAAAATGCAATCAAAAGCATTATATGAACCCAATAATGGTAACAATAAAATGTCAACTCATCCCGCAAAAAAAAGTTATGGCTATCAATCTACAATGACGTAAGAACGCAATTATTCATAAACACATTTCTATTGTGTAAAAATGGCAAAATGTAAAAACATTGTAATTGTACCGACCCACATGGTAACGTTATCCTGTCATTTACTGTCAAACTTGGAAGAAATTGCGTAATAAATTTTGGGGTGCATTGTACCATTGTGCATGGTACATTTTTCTAAATATTCACAATATTTTATTATTTTTCCCAAATAAACAAAGATTGTAAGGACCAAAATTTCTTACTACTTTAAAGCACAGTGTGTCACAAGAAAACATTCTCTGAATCCCATGTATAGGTAAAAGTATCAAAAAGTTATTTCCACACAAAGTGACATATGCCAGATTTAAAAAAAAAAGGGGCTCTGTCAGGGAGGTCTAAACCGGCTGTGGTGGTAAAGGTTAAAGGGGTTGCCTCACTACACATTAGCTTTTAACATGTAGGGAACAGTAAATGAAGACTTTTTCCAAATACATATCTCTTTTGATTATTCCTTGGTCAAGAGATTTTATCTGCTCTGAGTACACACAGGTTTCTCTGGTTACTATCCTGCTCACCCCTTCTCTCTCTGCTCTTTGTCTTATCTGATAGAAGGGAGTGACCTCACAGGACTGCCAGCAGGTTGAGAACAGAGTTTGTTATCTCTAACAAAGTAGATTAATTCTGTTTACTTTCTGAAGCCTTCTGTACTATAGATTACATTTGTTGCTCTCATGTCACTGCACTTAGAAGAGCTGGGAATAGCAAAAGTGATCTGCTAATCACTGCTATAGAACCACCCACAGCCTGACCAGGAAGAACAGGAAAATAAATCTAAATATTTTTGACTCTCTGAACAGTTGGTAAAGGGAACCCCCTGTAACTCATTTTAAATGGAGCGGGGGCGTTGAGAAAAAAAAAAAGTACACTGCCCCCCTGAACCAGTATACTTATGGACTGCAATTGGGCAAGCGGGGCATTGCCAAGCAGTTTTGCTTACACAGGATTTGCTTTATTTTATGTTTCATCACAAAAGTAGATTTATATCTCAGATTTATTTCTAACCCGCACCTTCTGTACTATAGATTACAAAATTTGTATCACACATGTCAGCCAATAGAAAAGGATACCCAAGTTGATCTTAATTTTTTACTGCTTAGAACCATCAAAAGATCCTGAACCCGAACAGACAAAAATGTACATCTAAAGCATATCCTGTGACCACTCTAATAACAGCCACCGGATTAGAACCCCATAATAATCACATTAAGTGAGCCCCAACATTGAAAAATACTACATCCAAACTTCACAATTTACGACAACCCATGTAACGACTTTTAATCAACTTTCACAGATTGGGATAATAAGAGTTGCAATTTGGACATATTAGTGTGCCGGTTTATACATTAACAGGCATTTGCTTATAATTTATTCACTGCACTTCATGTGAAGCTCCGCCCCTCTCACACACATGGCCTCTAGGCAGGGGACTGCAGGGGGCTGTCAGTGGCCAGCTGTTCTCCTGGGCAGAGCTCAGCTCCCTGTCCTACAAGACCCCGCCCCCTCCCACCCACCTGCTGCATCAGGGCAAGAGCCCCCTTATGAAGCAGGGCAGAAGCCCCACCCACCTGCTGCATCAGGGCAAGAGCCTCCCCCTCATGTGAGGCCCCCAGGGGCAGAAGCCCCCCACCCACCTGCTGCACCAGGGCAAAACCCTTCTTATGAGGCAGGGCAGAAGCCCCCCACCCACCGCTGCTGAAACCCATGCAGGGCAAACAACCCCTTCTATAGGAAGGCATGAGGCAGGGGGAAACCCCCACCCACCTGCTGCACCAGGGCAAAACCCTTCTTATGAGGCAGGCAGAGCCCCCCACCCACCTGCTGCATCAGGGGAAAGAGCCCCCTTATGAGGCAGGGCAGGAGCCCCCACCCACCTGCTGCCCGGCAGTGGCAAGAGCCCCCTTATGGGAGGCAGGGCAGGAGCCCCCCACCCACCTGCTGCATCAGGGCAAGAGCCCCCTGATGAGGCAGGGCAGAAGCCCCCCCACCCACCTGCTGCATCAGGGCAAAACCCTTCTTATGAGGCAGGGCAGAAGCCCCCCCCCAGTGTGTCAGGGCAGGAGCCCCCTTATGAGCCAGGGCAGGAGCCCCACCCCCGCCAGCTGGGTAAGGGCAGCAGCCCCCGTGAGAGGCAGGGCAGGAGCCCCCCCCAGCTGTGTCAGGGCAGGAGCCCCTCCCCCGCTGTTTCAGGACAGGAGCCCCCTTATGAGCAAGGCTGGAGCCCCACCCCAGCCAGCTGTGTCAGGGCAGGAGCCCCCCCTGCTGTGTCAGGGCAGGAGCCCCACCCCCGCCTGCTGTGTCAGGGCAGGAGCCCCCCCTGCTGTGTCAGGGCAGGACCCCCCGTGTGAGGTGAGGCAGAAGCCCCCCTCCCTGAGTGTCAGGGCAGGAGCCCCCCGCCGAGTGCCTGAGTCCGGACAGCCGTGAGACAGGAGCCTACTTGGTCGGGCAGAGGTAACCACTTTTTTAGAAGCCCTATAATTATTATGGATTGTAATGTGCTTTCCTAGTCCCTGTTCCTTGCTTAGCTTTTCAGGTGTCTGGGAAAGCTGGGTGAAGACGTTAGTAGAGCTCACAATGTTGGACACATTTGTTATAGATTCCACAGTTTTCCCAGATGACAAGTTTGTCTGTTGGGGTGATCTATTCCTGGCCCCCATCCCTGATTATTGCTCA
Organism: Phyllomedusa bahiana; assembly: GCA_025379985.1. Classification (NCBI taxonomy): domain Eukaryota; kingdom Metazoa; phylum Chordata; class Amphibia; order Anura; family Hylidae; genus Phyllomedusa; species Phyllomedusa bahiana. Next base: position 134,599 of record JAODAL010002982.1, read on the forward strand.
GAAGACTTGTCATCTGGGAGAGCTGGAATCTATAACAAATGTGGTCAGCAATGGGAATTCTACAAATGTTGTCATGGTGACTGACCAGCAACGCTGTATACACCGATACAAATCCCCTGTGGGTAAAAGTGAAAAAGTAAAAAAAAAAAAAAAAAGTGAAACACGAAAAATAAAATAAAAAACACGTACACTGCCCTTTTCCCCTTTACAAATGGCCATTGCCCAGAAAAGATTTAAAAAAAAATTTATGCATGTTTGGTATCGCCGCATGTGTAACAATCTGCTCTATAAATCTGTCATGTTATTTAACCTGCACAATGAACGGCGTAAAAAAAAGTCACAGAATTGTGATTTTTGTTCATCCCTCAGCACGTAAAATGGATTAAAAAGCGATCAAAAAGCCATATAAATGCCAAGTGACACCAAGTAAAACGTCGGGTCATCCCGCAAAAAAATAAAAGTCCTTACACAGCTCTGTATACAGAAAAATAAAAATGTTATGGCTATCAGAAGACAGCAATGCATAAATATTATTTTACACAATAAAATTAATTAATTAAAGTGCTTCAACATGAAAAACTATATAAATTGGGTATCGCCGTAATCGCATCGACCCACAAAGTAAAAATTTTTTTAAAAACTATATTCCGGCCCTCCAATGGTCTGAGGGACCGTGAACTGGCCCCCGGTCTAAAAAGTTTGAGGACCCCTGGTCTAGACCAACCCAAACATGCATCCAAGAACATATGCTCACACGGAGCGAACACGCCGTGTGAACATACCCTTACTGGTAGACCGTTTATCTATATAAGGCCCATGTTTTATGCCCAGTACAGCGCGTAAAGAGGGTGAAGTAATGACAACGGGGACTCGGTTAACACCAGAATTCATGTACTGTCCCTGCACTAGGAGTAATGAAAACATTAAGATGGGTCAAGTCCACTGCAAGTTTTTTACTCTGTACCTGCAGATTAAAATCCACAGTTTTTCCCCAAAGTGTTTCTATATCAGAAAAATCACTGCCTGAAAAAGGGGTTGACCCAGTTCTACACCTGTGTCATAGCTTTCAACTGTCCCAGATCCCACATGATAGCCTCAGGAAGACGGAGGCTATCACAATCCCAGGCTATCCCAATGATCCAGGGCACATTGTCCTAAATCCCAGTGCCCTGCTTTCTTCACCATCTATGTGTCCTAGGGATGCGCAAACAATTAAAGTATACTTGCCGACTCTTCCATAGCAAGCAGCCTAGTATCAGCCACTCTATTTTTTACTGGTGCCAGGGAAGCATCATAAAGCGCTGTCCTGATGTCACTGAAGCAGGGGCTGGCGGGCCCGCCCACCCCACAGCTAGAAATAATCCAGCCGTGTTGGCATGCACGAACTGCACTGAGGTAAGTAAGTGCTTCTCCTTCACAGCTCCAACCAATCAAGCTTTCCATTAAACCGGATAAGCCTACACAGTGACCAGGAAAACTGCGTAATGCCCTCTCCCCCATAGCAAGAACCCAGCTTTTCTGGGAGCTTGAATAGAGGATGGGACACCACCCAGCTTTCCTGGCTGCTAGATAGCCTATTCAGCATCGGGAAAGCTGGGTGATAACCCATCCCCCATATCAAGCACCCAGCTCTACTAGGTGCCTGCTGTGGAGGAAATGTCACCCAGTTATCTTGGGCACTGGACAGCCTATCCATTGTCCTGGAAAGCTTGACGATTCCCCAGCTTTTATTCATACATGCCAACTCTCCCGCTTTTGGCGGGGGGGTTCCGCTATTTGGGGTCCCCTCCCGCCCTCCCGCCGCCAGCAGGCGGCAGGGGTTATTTAAATTCCCGAGGCGCAAGAGTAGCGCTTGTGCGCTACTCTGGCACCGCCGGGCCGCTCCTACAGGCGGGTGCAGCGGCCGCTTCACCCGCCCGGAGCCTCGCTGTGCAGGGAGGAGGCAGGAGGGATCGTTCCCCTCCTCCCCCTGTATGTACAGCGCCGGCCGGTGCGCGCTGTACATACAGGTCAGCGGCGCAGGGGGAATGACGCGTGGCTGCACTCACTTCCCCCTGCGACGCTGAGGAGATCGGCCGGGAGGTGTCCGGAGCTGCAGGAGCCTGGTAAGGTAAGTGGCTTTTATTATTTTATTTTTATTAGTTATAGGGGGATCTACCTGCTACTAAAGGGGGCAGCTACCTGGCTATCAATGGGGGCAACTACCTGGCTATTTAGGGGGGCAACTACCTGGCTATCAATGGGGGCAACTACCTGGCTATCAAGGGGGCAACTACCTGGCTATCAATGGGGAAACTACCTGGCTATCAATAGGGGCAACTACCTGGCTATCAAGAGGGGCAACTACCTGGCTATCAAGGGGGGCAACTACCTGGCTATCAAAGGGGGCAAATACCTGGCTATCAATGGGGGCAACTACCTGGCTATCAATGGGGGCAACTGCCTGGAAATCAAGGGGAGCAACTACCTGGGAATCTAGGGGGCAACTACCTGGCTATCAAAGGGGGCAACTACCTGGCTATCAAAGGGGGCAACTATCTGACTACAAAGGGGGCAACTACCTGGCTACTAAAGGGGGCAACTACCTGGCTTCAAAGGGGGCAACTACCTGGCTTCTAAAGGGGGCAACTACCTGGCTACTAAAGGGGGCATCTACCTGGCTAACAAAGGGGGCATCTACCTGACTACAAGGGGGCATCTACTTGGCTACAAGGGGGCATCTACCTGCCTGTAAGGGGCACTACCTGGTTATGGGGGGCTACTACATGGCTATAAGGGCATCTACCTAGCTTTCTTCCAAAGCCATTATGCAGTTAGGCGGAGTGGGTGTGGCTTTTTGAAGGGGCGTGGCACACAAAATAGATGGGCGTGTCCATGCAAATTTTTTTGGGCTCTGTCTGGAAGGCCAAAACTGGCTGCGGTGGTAGAGGGCTAAAATCCAACCTCAGAAAGTCTGAGTTGTATGGAGTACAATGCGGATTTTCAATCGAGGTCTATAAGGATGCTTTTACAGTCTGTTTTTGACGGTTTAGAAAAACCTACTGGAAATGCTTGTCGTGTGGACGGACCTGAAGAGTAAAAAGCAAGACAAAAAGGATCTCGGAGGTGAATATTCATTTGAAGGAGAAGCCCTTCAACCATTCATCTTCAAACATCTTCATTGCAGATCAGCGTTGGCATTCTCCATAAATCAAACGCTCATGTCAAGCGGCATTACTGCATTAGCAAAGGGCACAATAAGGAATAAAACTGCGACCGTTTCCAAAGCAGCCATATGGTAACAGGATCACATATCAACTGATCAATAACAGTGTAATTTCAATTTCATTTTGTACCAATCAACTGCTTTGCAGGAAGCAAACCAAACACAATGCAATCAGGGTCCGTTGCCTAAGGCCTCGTTCACACGGCTTATTCTGCCGCGGATTGGCGCCGTACTGCGCGCCGGATTTGCGCTGCAGTACGGCGCCAATCCGCGGCAGCAATTACGGTAATCCACTGCTCTCATAGAGAACAGTGGAATCCGTCGCTCCTCCCCGCTCGGCGAAATCCGCCGCGGGGGAGAAAGTGACATGCACATTATTTACGGCGCGGAGCGCCGTAAACAATGCATTGTCTATGGGACCGGGATCGGCGCCCCCGCCGCGCTCCGCCCCGCCCCCGTCCCGCCCCTTATTCACGGCGGATTTGTGAGCTCAATACGGCTCACAAATCCGTCGGGAATAAGCCGTGTGAACACGGCCTAAGACAGATACTGGCATATTCCACTCTCTATTAACCCCTTAACAGCCAGGGCCCTGGGCCTTAGGCCATGTTCATACGGCTTAAAATGGGCCGTATTTCGGTCCGTAATTACGCGCTGAAGTGCGCCAATTACGGGCCGAAAACGACCCATTCATTACGGTAATTCCATAGAGAACTATGGATTACGTCTCCTTTCCCCGCCCGGCGAAGCCGCCAGGCGGGGAGATAATTCACATGTCACTTTCTAGCGGCGTTTACGCGCCACTAGCAGTGATTGTCTATGGGCCGGTGAAGTGCCGGCCCCCCGCTCACTCCCCCGCTCCCGCCTCGCCCCCCGTATAAGTGTATTTTTTAGCACTGTTTCTTCCAGTGTTAGTAAAAGAAGTGTCTGACAGACATCTCTCTATTACTAGAGCTGGAGCTTGGTGTCAGCCAACTCTGTTTTATTTGTCACCTCAAGGCTGACACCAAGCCCCAGTACTAGTAATACAGAGGCATCTGTCAAACACCTTATTAGTAACAATGGTAAAAAACACACCGACACAGCACAAAAAAAAACATTTTATTTAAATAAACTCTCCCGACACCAGCCCCACTGACCATTTTATTAAAGAAATGGATCCAACGCTGGTCTGACATAGTCCAATAAATCCATCATAGTTTAATGGGGAAATCTGGAGAAAAAACAGAAATACTACCTAAAGTATGACAGTAAACTCCATCTCTTGCAACCCCTGAAGATCTTTTGGGAGCAGGAGAAGGAGTTCAGACAACACAATATGATTCTGAGGGATACAGGCCTAAGCCATAGCAAAATCTCCAGGGGGTGAATCCTCTGTCCCTTTCCTCTAGAAAACTGGGCCTTTAAGCTATGGCCAGTACCTGCTCTCCCACCCATGGGAAGTTTTTACAGAGGTGGGAGACATTGAGGGAGTTGATGGAAAAGTGAGGATTTTAAGATATTTGGGCGACATGTATGAAGATCGGCACGTCGGAGCCGATTTGCGCTTTGTTTCCAAATGAAAACTGTACCTGATGTATGGCCATGCCCGAAGTGTGCTCATAAATGCCGTGTAAAGTTTGCCGCGCCTCGCCAGGCTGTGAGGTGCATTGCGGGACTTAGGTGCATAAGGAATGCGCCTAACGTAGTAAGTTTATGCAGAAAGACGAAAAATACAGGGTGCGCTCCTATGGTGAAGTACGTCTGTGCAAAGTACAGTAGGTACAGTGACAGCAATGTGCAGGCTCCCCTGATAGAGTTGTGCAGCTATTATAGAGGCACAACTCTCATCAGAATTTACAACACTCAGTCCGAGTCTATTTCCGACAGCCATGGGTCCTCTCTCCGAAGCAGCAAAGTCGCAGCAGCGGGCGTGAATACTGGAATGCAGAAGTAAAAATGCGGTCCCCGGCGCTCGTCTATTCAACCTCCGTGAGGCATGGAGTATTATTAAATAAATCGTTTTTATTAGGTGTAAAACATTCTCTGTAAAACTAACATAAATAAAATCACTAACAACACGTTTGTCACCGTGACCGGCGCTACATCAGTTGTACCGGTGTGTATGTAAAATGATCAATAATATGGGTGTAACGAAAATAAACAAATAAAAATTAATTCAATTAGTTAATTTTTATTTGTTTATTTTTGTTACACCCATATTATTGTTCATTTTATATAGAGATCGGTACAACTTCTTGAGTCTTATCATTTGATTTCTGGCATGTACAGTTTTATTATAGATTGCATTAGAAAACCCATAAGAGCATCGCTCGCTCTCCCATTGGCCCAAATAATCACACCTCTTTTAACTTAGCCAATCACAAACAGAACTCTCTCTAAATTTCTTTTCCCCATAGAACTCTATGAGATAAGTAGCTCAACCGCTGATTGGCTAAGCAGGACGAGCCCCTCTTCCCCCCCAACCAATCACAGTACTAGAATATTTCCCCATAGACAGTAATAACATTTATGGCGCCCTTCTATCGTGCCCTTCTTGCTACACTCAAAATCGACCCACTACGTATGATTGGGGGATTCATATCTGCCGCCTGGTCTCAACCAATCAGTTCAGCCATATCCCTTCTATGGGAAATTCTTATACATATACTTTATATTGCCCCGATCTCTCCATAGACTACAATGGAACAAAGTAGCTCGCACTCTGATTGGCCGGGATAGCCAAGACCCCGCTAGTTCAACCAATCAGCTCTTTTCTGCATTTTTTAATGTATTTTGAACTGTACCGCCTTTTCATTTGATTGGTCAATACTACTCCATAGATTATAATGGTTCGCTGTCGCTCCTATTCTGATGGCCTGGTTTCTGCTGACCAATGAGAAGAGCTTACAGAATTTAAATTACTGTCTTTCCCGGCAATTTTCAATATCCCAATTCCTGATGTAGCGCCGGTCACGGTGAAAAACGTGTTGTCAGTCATTTTATTTATGTATGTTTTTAGATCTTTTACAAAGAATGTTTTACACCTAATAAAAACGATTTATTTACCAATACTCCACGCCTCATGGAACTGAGAGCTGAGATTGCTTTCTTTTGAGATCTTATATATATTTCCTTCGATTTTAAATATCCAATTTTTCAAACAATTTAAATCGATTTTAGACAACTTGGATATTAGCGGCAAAATATGTTAAGAAAAGGATTTTCTCGCCAAAATCCGTAAACAAGGATTCTTGGGCCAAAATCCGTAAAAAAAACGTATTTTTGGCATCAGAAGTTAGATAACTTTGTTAGCGCCAAAATCTGTAAAGAAAAGTATTTTAGTGCCAAAATCCGTAAAAAAAAAAACGGATTCTAGCAACAAAATCCGTAAAAAAACCTTATTTTTTGCGTCAGAGGCGAGAACTTTATAAGTGTCAAAATCCGTAAAATTATGGATTTTAGCACCAAAATCCATAAAAAAATTGACTATAGGGCCAAAATCCATAAAAAAATGTATTTTTGGCGACAAAAGTGAGATAAATTTATTAGCACCAAAATCCGTAAAAAATGCAGATCTTAGCGCCAAAATCCGTTAAAAAAATGTATTTCTTGCGGCAAATGCGAGATAACTTTATTAGCGCCAAAATCCATAAAAATGCAGATCTTAGCACAAAAATCCGTTAAAAAATGGCCTTAGGGCCAAAATCCATAAAGTATTTTTGGCGACAAAAGCGAGACAGCTTTATTAGCGCCAAAATCCGTAACAATGCAGATCTTAGCACCAAAATCTGTTAAAAAATGGGCCAAAATCATTAAAAAAACATATTTTTGGCGACAAACGCAAGATAACTTTATTAGCGCTAAAATCCGTAAAACAACTAGAAGATCACATATAAATGCAAAGAGGTGCTTTATTTACCCTTTTGTAGAGCGGAGTTACATCCAATGGCTTAATTTATTCATACATTAAAAAACAGGCTTAAAGACAAGCAAAAAACACTTGGAAAAAACGTGCCAAAAACCGCAAATCGCGGCAAAAAACGGCCGTTTTTTCAGCTGCTTTTGACAGGCAGTGGACAGAAAACTCAGCTTCATGAACGTTTTTAGTAATTCGTTTTCAGGTCGTTTTTTCTCCACTGCAGTGTAGACATAGCCTAACTTTATAAAGCACCCACTGCCAGAGATGACTATATTCATGTGCAGCTGCCTTCCCCATACACCTGCTATTTATTGACAATTTTCTACCATTAACTGTAAAAATGGAGAAAACTGTCGATCAGCAGTGAGTGGGACAGTCGTCCGCTTATAAATATCATGGCCTCATCTCTGGCAGTGTAGACCACGCGCTGCCAGATTTATAAGCATGCTTGCCAACCCTTCTGTTTTTTCTGGGAGACTACCAGAAACCAGAACACAAAGGGGTAGAGTGAACATCACCCCAAAATAAACATTTCTGAGTGGATTGAGGGTGTTACTGGCTGGATCTGGGACATTTCCAGGAGCAGGGTAAAACAGGGGAGAAAAGGTTAGCAAGTATGTTTATAAAGTGAGTTCTTTATAACTGTAAGTTATAGAATATGTGACTACTATAAGTCGCAGGTCTGCCAGTAGTTTGTGCTGCCCTCAGCAAGATGTTCCCTGTACTAAATGTACCCTGTATTAAATGTACTTGGCCATCATATAATTCACGTCACTTTTTTCCCCCTTGTTGCACTGTGAGACTATTAAGAGTATGCTACAAGTTCACAGTGAATTTCAACTGGTGCAGTAACAAAAAAAATTAATAACCAAGTAAAACCCTTTTTTTCATTACCACAGCATGAATGGCTGAATCAATTACACATAGCCTAAGCACTAAAATTTCCTTGAATTGAACTATAAGCCCTAGTGTGAAAACCAGTACTAATATTTTGATTAACTGTTTTCTAGTTCATATCATTTGTCACTGCCAGGGATCAGGCTCGGACTGGCCCATATGAGAACAGGGGAAACACCCAATGGGTCTCTGGGCATGGTGGGCCTACCCACAGACTTAATGGGCTTCCCTACATAAATGTTTTATGACATGACAGTAAGACATCCATTGAACGGTTGCAATCCATTGAAATCAACGGAAGTACGGAAATTCATCTTACATAACTATAAAATTTAATGAACAGCCATGGTAAACCTTTACATGTAAAGGTACGTCCTGGATATAGTGCGGGCTCTCAGATGGTCCCATGCTGTTTTGCGATTATGGCAGCTAAGGGAAAGACAGGTGGCTGTCTCTGTCTCTATCGACACTGGCACAATGTAATCATAGCTAGCAATGGCTTCCCTAGCAGCCTGGAAGCCTAACAAAGACTTCCGGGCAGCCTGTAATGTCACTATGCCCGGCCATGTCCTGTGGGCATGGATAGGCATAGTGGTTCACAGTTGTCATGGAGAGCAGTACTGCTATGTACTACTCTCCATTGTAACAGTGTTTGAAGTGCCCTATGGGGACAAGTAAATAAATAAATAAAAACAAAAATAAATAAAAGCACATACACCACCCTTTTTACTACATATTACATATTACTACATATTACAACCTGTTCTCACAACCTGTTCTCTAATAGATCAATGTGTTATTAGGCTGATTACCAAGCAAAATGTCACTGGTTTGAGCAGCTATGTAGAAGATTTTAAGAAAAGGGGAAACAGCATCTTTCCGTGGTCTCTGGGCCAAGAAAATTGCCATCGCAAAATGTAAGGCCATTACAGCTGGAAGAATTTGAAATGAAGTATCCACCATTCAAAACCCAGAATGGACGTCCAGGATAATACAGATCAACAAGGGGGCCATCAAAAGGTTATCTTCTAATGCGACAGAACGGCAGGGGGGAAACTATATGCTTCGTAATGTGAGCCAAACATCCTGCAAGCACCATGCAAACGTATTACCAGGTCTGGAATGGGGGCCCTGCAAAAGGTGAAGAAACCTCGATTCTTTTCTGCAAAAAGAAGCATGGCTCGAGTTTGCAAAAAGTATGAAAAATGGAAGACGGAAACGGGGATTTGGAGCAATGAGATAAAAAGCAATAGACCGGGGTCTGATGGGGGCAAATGGGTTTGGAAAAGAATAAAGGGGAAAAGGGGCTAAGGGGATAAAGAAATTGAAAAAAACTGTCAGGTTCAGTGGGGGCAGCCTGATGAATGGGGTTGTGTTACAGCCAAGGATGTTGGATACGACCAGTTTTGATGGACCAATGCGAGCTATATGTATTGTCCTACAAGATGAGTTACTTCTATATCCAGTAGTAGGGATGAAAAGGATGACATAGTGTTAGAGAACAAGCCCTAAAGATAGTAAAAGGTTGAAGAAGGAATGGTTCAATAACAATTGGGAGAGTTCATATTAGCCCCACAGCCCCCAACCTCAACCCAATTGAACACTTGGGGATTTTATATAAGTTTGGTAAGTGATTATCTATAAAATGATGTACCTCCCTAAAAACTGTAGGGATGGTAAGTAGGGGCCCCTGAAAGTAAAAAAGTCGAAAACTTTGTTCCCATTTTGCTTGCCCCGTGTTTTGTTCTATAAATAGTTTTTTTGTATCATGGGTAATAAAAACCCAGATGTTACCATTTTACTTATAAAGTGTGGGATTAAGATCAGGTGGGCAAACTGGCTTCTGAACACATGGTATGACCACAAGACTGCGGTTTCCCCCTTTCATCGAGCCCGGGCCCTCGGTACAGCTCTGCCCGGGGTACCCCCTAAGGAGCATGGGAGAGTACCTTTGGGGAAATTATCTACCCTAAAACTATTCCCCTGTCACTGTCTCAAAAAAGTTATCACTTAACTTTGCCCATGTTGAGCGAGTCAGGAGTCGGGAACCAGGAGTCGGGAAAAATTGAGGGGGGTGGGTTTTTGGCTTACCGACTCCCACAGCCCTGTTTTAAAAAAAAATGTAAATTGGTATTCCCTAATTGTATTGCCCCACAGAAAAAAAGTAACATGTAATGTAAGTGATGGTGGCCCCTTTTAAAATAAAATACAAAAATACTACTAAAATTTGCTGTCTTTCTTCAACCTGATTCCCAAACAAGGGTTTAAAGGGAACCTGCCCCTTTTAGATTATGCCCCCTTGCTGGGGGACAGACAAGCTAATTCAACATGCCCCCCCCCCCTCGAAAGGGGGGCATAATTATTTGAAGGTTCTCTTTAAAAACTATCAAAAAAATCTTGTCCCAAAAAAAATGATATGAAAAAAACATATACTCCCCTTTCGCAAAAAAAAAAATCATCACGTCCATACACAGAAAAAAGGGAAAAAGTTATGGCTCTTAATATGGGATGAAAAAAAATGTTTTCTTTTTTAATAAGGTGTTTTTTTTTTGGGGGTTTTAAAGCATAAACATAAAAAAATACAAATTGGGGATCGCTGTAATCATATTAACCTGCTAGTAAGTAGCATGTCATGGTGACCACTGTAAAAAAAATAGAATGCTACCAGGTTGTGTTTTTTTTTTCACCACCCCCAAAAACCTTGAAAAAATGCAAACAAAAAACATTATTGAACCCAATAATGGTAACAATAAAATTCAACTCTCCGCAAAAAAAAGTTATGGCTATCAATCTACAATGACGTTTAAAAACGCAAGTTCATAAAACATTTCTTTTGTTGTAAAAATAGCAAAAGTAAAAAAATTGTAATTGTTTCCCACCCACATGGGGAAAAGTTATCCTGTCATTCGCAACTTGGAAGAAATTGCGTAAAAAATTTTGGGGGCATTGTACCATTGTGCTGGGAATTTTTTAAAAATTCACAATATTTTATTATTTTTCCAAATAAACAAAGATTGTAAAGGCCAAAATTTTTACTACTTTAAAGCACAGTGTGTCACAAGAAAACATTCTTGAATCCCCTGTTAGGTAAAAGTATCAAAAGTTATTTCCACACAAAATGACATATGCCAGATTTAAAAAAAGGGGGTCTGTAGGGAGGGCTAAACCGGGTGTGGTGGTAAAGGTTTAAAGGGTTGCCTCACTACAATTAGGTTTTTAACATGTAGGGAAAAGTAAAAAGAAGACTTTTTTTCCAAATTTCTTCCTCTTTTGATTATTCCTTGGGGCAAAGATTTTATTGCTTGGCACACAGGTTTCTTGGTTACTATCCCGCCACCCCTTCTCTTCTGCTTTTGTTTACTGATAGAAGGGGGGTGACCTCCAGGATACCACAATTTGAGAAACAGTTTGTTTTTCTCTAACAAAGTAGATTAATTTGTTTACTTTCTGAACCTTTGTACTATGAATACATTTGGCTTCATGTCAGTGCAATTAGAAGAGTGGGAATACCCAAATTGATTCTAATCCTGTTAGAACCGCCTAGCCGACCCGGGAAAAAAGACGGAAGAATAAATCTAAAGCTACTTGTGACTCTCTGAAACAGTATGGTTAGGCAACCCCTGTAAGCTCATTAAGTGGAGCGGGAGCGTTGAGAAAAAAAAAAGTAAACTCTTTCCTAGTAACCCGTATGGGGCTGTTTTGGACTGCAGATTTGGGGAAGCCGGGCAATTGCCAGAGGGGCCGGGCTTTTTTTCTTTCACAGGGGGGCCTTTTTGCTTATAAATTTTTTCATGCACTTCATGTGAAGCTCCCCCCCTCTCACACACTGGGCCCCTCGGGGAGGGGGGCTGAGGGGGGTGTCAGTGGCCACCGTTCTCCTGGGCAGAGTTTCAGCTACCTGCCCCTACAAGACCCCAAACCCCGCCCCCTCCCTCAACACGGGCCCCTTTGGCTGCAGGGGGGCACGGGGGCCTGGACTGGGCTGTCAGTAGGCAAACCCAGGCCCCTGCAGGAAGGGGGCCCTGTTTTACCGGGGTTCCCAGGAGACCCTTTCCTTTGCAGTTAGCCCTCAGCAGCGCCCTCCACCCGATGGCAGTGTGCAGGAAGCCAGCAGGGGGGAAAACCCCTGTCAAACTCCCGCAGCTCAGTGTCTGCCAGTTTCAAGGAGGGTGAGTAGGGGAAGCTGGTCAAGTGTTAGGGGAATGGCTGCCTTTTACTTCTGTGTTGTTAACAAGGGGGGAGGTTTAAAATTTATTCTTTTTCCCAAAAGGGAAAAAACAAAGGGAAAAGCGCAATACTGAATTTTTAAAAAAGAGAAGATTTTTGAAATTGTTTTATTTATGGGGGGAAAAAAAGGGGGAAAAAATTTCTAAAGAGTCGAAGGTGTAAAAGGTTCTCTTCAATTGTTATGTATTTTTTTCGCGAAAACAGTTTTCTAGTTTTTTGCATAGTCCCGCAGGTTGATTAATCCCGGGAACATTTCAATTTAAAGTACATTTGGGCTTCTATTTGGTAAGGGCACTACATGGGTGCAAATTTTTTGTGGTTTGCCTACATTTGTCTTCTAAAAGAGCAAAATGGGCCCCCAGTCCCGACCACGTGATAAGTGTTTTAAATTTTTAATCTATTTTTTGCCCGGTTTTTTTATTTTAAAAAGCCCGAATTTCCTTTACGAAAACTTTTTTTTGCAATTGGGGGTTTTTTTTTCATGGGGGGCTGGTGAGGGTTTTTGTGCCAGGGGTACTTTTTGGGCCCAATTCCGGCCCGACTGTATTTTTTTTTTATTTTTTCCATACTTTACTGTTGTCTCCTTTTTTTGATTAATTTCATTTGGTTTTGGTTTGTCTTTACATTTTTTATGCTGAAAACACCAAAACTTTCTTTTCCCCCCCGGGGTGCTAACCTTGCTTCACAAACTGTCTATCATCCAAATTCTCCTTCCATTTTCTAAAACTCAACATGGAGAAAACAGCTTTCATCATCTTTTCCCTTCCCACCTAACTTCTTTATCAGATTTATCACAGTCAACAGCTCCACGCTTCCCCAGTCCCACAAGTCCACTGCCTTGTTATAACTTTTGACTATCTTTTTCCTTAAACAGCCAAACCCGCCCTTTTCTTTTCTTCCCCTTCTACCTGAAAAATATTCCTTGAATCTACATTTTTATTAACTTTGACTGTACAAAAATGCTAGTTTATGCCCTTTTCATCCCCAGAAAGCCTATTTTATTATTTATCTTAGAGTGCCCTTGATTCCAGGGTGCCGTACATTCAAAGGGGGTTACATTCGTAACATATGTCAAACAATCACAATGGTAACTAACAAATGCTACAGAAGGATTGAGGACCCTGCCTGTGAGGGCTTACAATCTACAAGAAAGGTCAAAAGAAACAAATGGTGTGGGACAGACATGTTTGTGGGGTGGAGTAGTAACAGCAGGGTTATTGTAGGTTATAGTCTATCTTGTAGAGATGGGTTTTCTGGTTGCTTTTGAGGCTTGTGAAAGTGGAGGAGAATCTAATGTGTTGGGGCAGTGAGTTCCAGAATATGGGGGAACAATACAACATCAGCAGCACTCTAAAGCACTAAAAACAGTCAAAGAGGACGTAAGAATTTTTTGAAAAAGCATTTCTGCTACTATGAAATATATGAAAAAACTTGGGGTTCTTAGTGTACATTTTTTTTTTATCAAAACTGCCCACCTACCAAAGTGACCCCAATTTCAGGTGGGAACCTACTCTACATGCTACCTCTCTTGGTGTCTGTTCAGACCTCCACACTTCAGGGTTAGAAGGCTCCAACTGCAAACCTGATCTGATTAAAAGGCCTGTGTAGGCTGTGGGGTTTTTAGTGTACATTCCCACCTGAAATTGGGGTCACCTTGAAAAAGCATTTAACAAGGTGGGCTTTTACAGTTTTGATCAAAAATGTACACTAAGAACCCCAAGTTTTTTCATATATTTTATAGTAGCATAAAATCCTTTTTCAAAAAATTCTTATGTCCTCTTTGACTGTTTTTTAGTGCCTTCGAGTGCTACTGATGTTGTATTGTTTTTGCATAGCTATTGACTGCCACAACAGTGTGCACCTATACGTTTATTTTTCAAAACGGATGTGCTGACCAGATTCTGTTTTTTTTCCAGAATATGGGGGAAACACAAGAGAAGTCTTGGAGACAGTTGTGTGAGGAGCTGACAAGGAGAGAGTAGAGAAGAAGATCGTGTAAGGAGTGAAAGCTGTGTGAGGTTATGGAGAGTCTTGTAGGTCATGGTTAGTAACTTGAACTGGATTCGCTGGGCAATGGGTAGCCACAGGGCTGGGACGACGAGTAGGCAAAGATGGGCGAGCACCTAGGGTGCCTATCTCTGCCTGTCACTAGGGGGCACAGGTATGGAGCCAACTCAGGAGCTGAGCCGACTGTATCTTACAGCAGGGGCCGGAGTGGATGATCTCCACCCCCTCCTTCCTCCCGGCACCAGGGAGAGGTTGACTGGAGCGGTTGTACATTGGTGGCAGTGGACTATAGAGAGATGTTAGGAGAGGTTATAATTCAGAAATATGTTATAAGAGGTTACAGGGGTATAGAGGGAGAAGGGGGTTATATTGGGGGGTAGTGGGAGCTATATATATAGTGGGAGGGAGTTATAGAGGGATAGGGGGCTATATAGAGAGAGGGGAGGTATATATGTGGAGAGGTGGTATAGAGATAATGGAGGGTATAGTGGGAGAGGGGAGTTATAGTAGGAGAGGGGGATAAAGAGAGAGAGAGGGGGAGTATAAAGGGAGAGAGGGTTATATTGGGGGTATAGAGGCAGAGGGGGTTATAGTGGGAGGAGGGCTATAGTGGATGAGAGGGGTATATATATGGAGAGGGGCAATAGAGAGAGGGTTTTATAGTGGGACAAGGGGTAAAGAGGGAGAGGTGGGTTATAGTGGGAGATGTAGGTTTTAGTGGGAGGGGGTATAGAAGGAGAGGGGGGTTATAGTGGGAGAGGGGGGATATAGAAGGAGATGGGGGTTATAGTGGGAGAGGGGAGATATAGCTGGAGATGTGGGTTGTAGCGGGAGAGGGGGTTATAGCGGCAGAGCTGGGTTATTTAGTGAGAGGGGGTTATAGTGGGAAACGGGGGTATATAGAGAGGGTGGTTATAGTGGGAGGGGGGTATAGAGGGAAAGGGGGGTTATTTTGGGAGGAGGGGTATAGAGGGAGAGGGGGATTATAGCAGAAGGGGTATAGCGGGAGAGGTCAGTTATAGTTGGAGAGAGGGTTTATAGTGGGGAGGGGGGTTATAGTGGGAGGTGAGGTGATAGGAGAATATAGAGAGAGGGGGTATATATATGGAGAGGGGGTTTAGAGAGAGAGGGGGTTATTGTGGAAGAGGGGAGTATATAGCGAGAGTGGGTTTATATATAGAGAGGGGGTATAGAGAGAGGGGGTTATAGTGGGATAAGGGGGTATAGAGAGAGAGGGGGTATATATGTGGAGATGGGGTATAGAGAGAGAGGTGGGTTATAGCAGGAGAGGGGGGTTATAGAGGGAGAAGGAGGTATAGAGGGAGAGGGAAGTTATAGAGGGAGGGGGTATAGTGGGAGGGGGTAGTTATAGAGGGAGAGAGGGGGTATACTGTAGAGGGAGAGGGAAGTTATAGCAGGGGAAGGGGGTTATAGCAGTAGAGGGAAGTTGTAGCAGGAGAGGGGAGTTATAGCAGGAGAGGGGGTATTCTGAAAGAGGGGGGTTAAAGAGGGAGAGGGGAGGTAAGACAGGGAGAAGGAGTTTATAGGGGATAATGGGAGAAGGAGGGAAGTTATAGTGGAGGAGGCAGTGTTTATTGTGGGGGTGTTTGAGTGAGGATGGGGGGTGTTTAGAGTGGGGGAGCTGGGTTAGAGTGGGGATGAAAGAGACAAGTGTTTAGAGTACCGGTGGTAACGTAAAAGGGAGAGGTAGACGACTGGAGAGTTAGAGTCTGGTGGGGCACTGTCCAGTTTCCAGGAAACCTGGGCAGTGCCCTATTCTCTACAGCAGATACCCAGCATTGCCTACTGTGGGGGAAGTCACCAAGCTTTCCTGGGCGTTAGATGCCCCATTCTCCTGGGTTTCTGTAGGATTTCTGTTTCGGACTTGGTGTCAGCCAGCAGTATTTTTTGTCATCCAAGGCTGACACTAACTCCCTCCCACTATTACCCCAGTAGTAGCCAATGCACCAGGGGTACTGGGAAGAGATGGGTGACCATCAGAAGTGGACCCTCTTATGTGATGGTAGGCTTCTGGGGCATGGTATTTTTAGGATGGGAAGGCACCAATATCCATGGACCTCCCCATTCTGATAGTATCAGGCTACAGCTGTCGGTTTTGCTTTGGCTGGTTATGAAAAAGGGGGAACCTCACGTTGTTTCTTTTTTTTTTATTTCAATAATTAGATTATTTCTCGATTTTTCAGTAAACAAATGATTAAAAAAGACAACGTGGGGTGCTGCCCATTTTCTATAACTAGCCAAGTTAAAACCATCACATTACAGAGTCTGTAACCCAGCTCTTCCCAGAACCCCAGGTGCGTTGGGTACTGGGGACTGACAGACTTCTCTTGATTACTATCACTGGGGCTTGGTGTCAGCCATGAGTGTTTTATATCACCCAAGGCGAATCCTAACCCCATGTAACTAACCCCGTAACATGGGGTTAGTGTTAGCATTGAGTGACAAAAAACACTGCTGGTGACACCAAGCCCCAGTGAAAGTGATTGAGAGAAGTCTGTCAGACACCTCTATTACTAACACTGGAATAAAATAGTTAAAGGGGTTTTCTCATTACAGGCTTTCACAGACTTGAGCTGTTTCTCTGTCTTCCCTCACTGAAGATTAATAACATCATCATTCTGTGTGAGCAGTTTAAGGGAGAGGATGTCACAGCTCTGCAGACTTCCTGCAATGGTCAGTTCTCATGTTTGGAGAGCTGTCATCTTCCTCCCTGTCCCTGCTCCCTCCCAAATACTCATTCTGTGTGAGGAGTGGAAGGGAGAAGATGTCACAGCTCTTCAGACCTCCTGCACTGATCAGTTCTCATACCTGGAGAGCTGTCACCTCCCTCCCAGGCTTCAATCCTTTTAACCAGAACACCTGTATTGGTATAAACAGTTATACATACAGCCTGATGAAACAAATGTGAGAAATGCACTCTGTTCCCTCCTCTGTTATCAGGCTGGAGGTAGAGGGGAACAGAATGTATAGGGCTGTGTTATATGGGGGGCAGGGGATGGAGAGTGAATCTAACAGCTAGGTACTCAGTAACTGTCTAGATCCTTCACATAGAGCTATCACTGGGAGAGAAGCATAGAGAGCTCAGACAGCATTGAAAGCTGTTTCAATTTCAGTTTCACACAGCTCGGTACTCAGTAATTGTCTAGATCCTTCACATAGAGCTATCACTGGGAGAGAAGCATAGAGAGCTCAGACAGACAGCATTGAAAGTTGTTTCAATTTCAGTTTCACACAGGTCAGAGGGGAGTAAACACAGAGAATTCAGGCAGCCAATCACAGCACAGGGGGCATGTCCCAATGACAGGGTGTTTCCAAACCATGGCTGAACTAGATATCAGGCAGCCAATCCTAGCAAAGGGGCGTGGCCTGACCTCATGCTGCTGATTTAACTCTAGACACACGCAGATTAGCTCCTAACTGCTATATTAATTTATTTAGGTGATACAAACCAATTGCAAAAGTGCTTATTTTTACTGTCCCCATCATTACAGATATGATCTTTGTAGCAAGAAAACCCCTTTAAAAAAACTTGGAAACAGCAAAAAAAACACTTTATTTAATTAAACACTCCCTGATACCAGCCCTCATTGACCATTTTATTCAAGAAATGGATCCAGTGCTGGACTGATCTAGTCCAACAAATCCAGGCTAGTCCAAAGGAGGAAGCCTGTAGAAAAATATAAACACTACAAAAGACATGTCAGTACTAAACTCCATTCCCTGCCTCCTCCGAAGGTCATGGCTGCCCCTAATCTTCTTGGGGTACAGGCCGCACAATATGATCCTGAGGGGTACAGGCCACAGCAAAGTCTCCTTGGGGTTTCCCCCCGAGAAGACTGTGCCTTTAAGCTGTGGCTTGTAACTACCACCTATCACTCCATAAACCACCCCTCACCTCCACCTATCACTCTATAGCCCCCACATTCACCTATAACCCGCCATATTCAGTCACTAGATGGTGGAATTATTCAGTCACTCTGTGGTGGTGATATGTGATGGTATTAATCAGTCACTATATGGGGGTGATATGCTGTCATGGTGTTGTGGTATTATTCAGTCATTATGTGGTGGCGATATGTGGTCATGGTGTTGAGGTATTATTCAGTCACTGTGTGGTGGTGATATGTGGTCATGGTATTATTCAGTCACTATGTGATGGTGATTTGAGGTCATGGTGTAGAGGTATTATTCAGTCACTGTGTGGTGGTATTATTAAATAACTATGTGGTGGTATTATTCAGTCACTGTGTGGTGGTGATATGTGATGGTATTATTCAGTCACTATGTGGTGGTGACGTTGTGATATTATTCAGTCATTATGTGGTAGTGACATGTGGGTGTATGATTCAGTCACTATGTGGTCGTGATATGTGATGTTATTTTGTCACTAACAGGTGGTGATATGCGGTCATGGTGTGGTGGTATTTGGTCTTTGTATTGGGGTATTGATAGTATATTGATAGTATTGGTCTTGGTATACTGGTTTGTGCAGTAACAGTATAGTGATAATATTTGCTGCTTGTATAGCGGTATTATGTGGTGACTGTATCACGATTATTCAGGTGTCATCTATAGAAAACTGTCTTTATAACTACTTGTATCGATTTTTTTCATACACAACATATTATTTTATATAAATACAACTTAATAGACCTTACTTACTGCACTGTTGTGTGTCGGAATTGTGTTTTTTTTCCCATTCCACCTAGCTGGGGAGGGCGCAGGCCTTGTCCCAGCCCTGGGTAGCGGGTGTAGGGATAGGCAGAGGAGTAGCGAGGAGATCAGAAAAGCAGTAGGGTTATTATTATTATTTATTTAATAGTGACAATAAATGATCAGTATTTGATCCCCTACCAACCATTAAGGGGGACATGTAGAAAACGGTCTAGGTCTAAGACTTTCTTTGTTGCCCATAGCAACCAATCAGAGCTCCCCTCTCATTTCTTCAGAGCACTATATGAAATGAAAGGGGAGCTCTGATTGGTTGCTATGGGCAACAAGAAAAGTCTTAGACCTAGACAGTTTTCATACATGTCCTCCTAAGAGTTCTGGCTTCAACAGACCAGTCAGACATTCCTAATCAACTTGTTACCTGCATTAAAGACAGCTGTCTTAAAAAGTCTCCTTTATAAAAGACTCTTGTCCACAGACTCAATTAATCAGTCAGACTCTAACCTCTACAACATGGGCAAGAATGAAGAGCTTTCTAAGGATGTCAGGAACAAGATCATAGACCTGCACAAAACTGGAATGGGCTACAAAACCATAAGTAAGATGCTGGGTTAGAAGGAGACAACTGTTGGTGCAATAATAAGAAAGAAGGAGAAATACAAAATGACTGTCAATCAACATCGATCTGGGGCACCATGCAAAATCTCACCTCGTGGGGTATCCTTGATCATGAAGAAAATGATAGATCAGCCTAAAACTATATGGGGGAACTTGTTAATGATCTCAAGGCAGCTTGGACCAGTCACCAAGAAAACCATTGGTAACATATTACACTGTAATGGTTTAAAATCCTGCAGTGCCTGCAAGGTCCCCCTGCCCAAGAAGGCACACGTACAGGCCCGTCTGAAGTTTGCCAATGAACACTTGGCTGATTCTTTGAGCGATTGGGAGAAGGTTCTGTGGTCAGATGAGACAAAAATTGAGCTATTTGACATTAACTCAATTCACCGTGTTGGGAGGAAGAGAAATGCTGCCTATGACCCAAAGAACACCATCCCCACTGGCAAGCTTGGAGGTGGAAACATTATGTTTTGGGGGTTTCTCTGCTAAGGGCACATGACTACTTCACCGCATCAATGGGAGAATGGATGGAGCCCTGTAGCGTAAAATCCTGAATGACAACCTCCTTCCCTCTGCTAGAACATTAAAAAAGAGTCGTGGCTGGGTCTTCGAAGAAGACAATGACCCAAAACATACAGCCAAGGCAACAAAGGAGTGGCTCAAAAAGAAGCACATTAAGGTCATGGAGTGGCCTAGCCAGTCTCCAGACCTTAATCCCATAGAGAACTTATAGAGGGAGTTGAAGCTCCGAGTTGTCAAGTGACAGCCTTACAATCTTAATGATTTAGAGATGTTCTGCATAGAGGAGTGGACCAAAATCAAACTACATCAT
Source organism: Phyllomedusa bahiana (assembly GCA_025379985.1). Taxonomy (NCBI): domain Eukaryota; kingdom Metazoa; phylum Chordata; class Amphibia; order Anura; family Hylidae; genus Phyllomedusa; species Phyllomedusa bahiana. Next base: position 154,981 of record JAODAL010002982.1, read on the forward strand.
CAACTACAAAAAACGTCTGACTTCTGTGGTTGCCAACAAGGGTTTTGCCACCAAGTATAAATTCTTGCTTGACAGAGGGATCAAATACTAATTTCTCACTGAAAAATGCAAATAAATGTATGTAATTTATACAATCTGATTTTCTGGATTTTATTTTGGATGTTCTATCTCTCAATGTTAAAATTTACTTACCCTTAAAATTATAGACTGTTCATGTCTTTGTCAGTGGGCAAACTTACAAAATCAGCAAGGGATCAAATAATTATTTCCTTCACTGTAGATGAAACCAACTAAACTAATACAGTCTCCAGACAAAGGCCAGAAATACATAAGATCCCAGTCCAGACCTCAATATAAAAACAGACCCCAGACTAGAACCTAAATACAGACCACAGACTAAATACAGACCAAAATTTTTGTGAACATATGTTCTTTCCACTAGAACATTACACCCCTACCTTCAATATAATGCCCTTTAATCATGTATACTCGAAAATACTGGGAGTTGAGAAGTGATGCTCTTCAGTGTCCATACATACAGAATAAGAGCAAATTCAATGAATATGTCCAGCATACAAGACTAGGGCAGTTGTACTATGCATTGTCTACATATATGAATAAAATCAGCCTGCCCTGCTTTTTCAGCCTAGTAGGCCTAAGGACCCCGCTCAGCACCACCTTTTCAGTCCTCTTTACTTTGAGTAATACTTGGTACCTGACCTTAGGCGTACCAGATGTAGACCATGCATTCTGAAGCAGGCTGCGTGATGACATCACATCATCACGCCATATTTGCCAGGCTTCACTATAGGAAGCCAGCTGCCACTCATCTGGGAAATAGGGATAGGCGAGTTTATTATTTTTTTTAACTAATGGGGCCCAGCCTACTGGATACCAACCTAGTTACATAGTTAGTAAGGGTGGGGAGAACATGGGTGAAGGGAGACAAGGAATTTCAAGCCCAGCCTCACCGATGGGGAATTCCCTGAAACCCACACGGCAAGAAGCAGTCTTTTCCAGGGAAGACCCCATCTCTGACCCCAGAGCCGTCACCAGCCAGCATCCAGAACTTTACAAACCTATGTACGCATTAATATTCTTTGTTTCAGGTAGTTATCTAAGCCTTTCTTGAAACTTGCAACTGTTCCTGCTGTGACCAGCTCCTCAGGCAGGCTATTCTACAGCTTTACAGTTCTTACAGTGAAGAATGCTTTTCTCCTCTGGAGATTGAATGCTTTTTTCTCTAGCTGAAGGGAATGTCCCCTTGTCTTTTAAGGTGGCTTTACGTAAAATAGTTTTTCCCCATACTTTTTGTAGGGAGCATTTATATACTTTTCTCAAAAATAAATAAGTTAAATTCTACTAACCTCTCCTCATAACTAAGATGCTCCATTCCCCTTATAAGTTTGGTTTCTCATCTTTGCACTCTCTCTAGTTCCATTACATCTTTTCTATAAACTGGATCCCAGAACTGAACAGCATATTCCAAGTGAGGTTGCACCAATGCTTTATACAGGGGTAAAATGCCTCTTTTAATATACGCCAATATCCTACTTGCCTTAGAGGCAGGTGACTGACACTGCATGCTGTTCTGTTGTCTACAATCTACAAGAATGCCCAGATCCTTTTCAACAAGCGATTCTTCAAGTCTTTCTTCCCCTAAGACATATGATACCTGCAGATTATTCGTACCCAAATGCAGAGCCTTACATTTGTCCACATTGAACCTCATTTGCCAAGTGGATGCCTAAATACTCAGTTTGTCCAGGTCTGCTTACACTTTATGAGCCTCTTTCATTGATTGCTCTACCCTACATAGCTTGGTGTCATCTGCAAAAATAAAAAACCGTGCTATTGATCCCCTCCACTATATCATTAATAAATACATTAAATAAAAGAGGACATGGGGCATACCACTCATAGTCGGGGACCACTCAGAGTTGGAGTCATTTACCAGCACTCTCTGACTACGATCCGATACCCAGTTTTTTGTTTTTTTTGTAAACATATTTTATTAAGGATTTTCAGACATAATAAAAGATACAAAAGCAAAAGAAAATTAGCACAGCAGTAATCATGTACAATACAAAATTGATCAATATGGATGATTAAACGGTATACACTAGAGAAAGACAATGTGTTTAAATTAGTGATTAAAATAAGCAAAAACACTACAACAGGTACTGAAGTTAAAACCAAAAATAATCGGTCTCAACATAAATAAATCGATACTCAGTTTTGAATCCAATTACACACTGTTATTTCTAACCCAATAGATTCTAACTTACCCAACAAACGCTTATGAGGGACCTGGAACCTATTTACCTACCCACTTATCTGGGGCCTATCTACATACCTACCTTGGGCCTACCAACCTACAGTCCTGCGGCCTACCAACCTCCCTTCCTGTGGCCTACCAACCTACCTACCTGGAACCTACCTACCTTGGGCCTACCCACCTGCCTGGGGCCAACCTACCTACTTAAGGCTTATCAATCTATCTAACTGGGGTCTACTTAGCTACCTGGGTCCTACCTACCTACCTGGTGCTGTTCCCATCTCTCTATCCTCCTGGCGCTTTGCTCACATATCTACCTGCCCACTTACCTCTACCTGGGGTCTTGCCTGCCTACCCAGCTATCTGAAGATTCAACCTACCTACCTGTGGGCCTGTTTAACCACCTACCTATTTGCCTGGGACGCCGCCTACCTACATGGGGACTTGCCAGCCTACATACTTACCTACCTGGGTCCTTGACAATCTATTTTAAGCATTTTCTATGTACATACCTGGGGCCTTGTCTAATGTTGGCCCTACCTACCGGGGTTTTACCATATTTTGGGACCACTCCCAAGAACCGAGTGGGGGGGGGGGGGGGGCGAGCTACTTACTAATAAAATGGGTCTATATGCAGAAAGAACCCCATTTTGGGTTTGGGTCCCAACCAGGGCCGTTCGACTAAGCCGTGGTTTCTACAAGTGTTCCCTTTGGTTTACTAATGTGAACTGGGTTTTTTTCCCCTGTACTTGATGATTCCTGGCCGACGCCCGGGGCCCAGGAATTTTCCCAGCACTCCAGGGGTTAACCTCCCCCCCCTTGCCCCAGGTTTTTGACACTCTACCCCCCTATCTGGTCTTCCATTTCTTCCCTCCTATTCCTTTGTCCTTAGTTTCCCGGGAAAGGGATTTAAGGGCTCTTTTTCCCTCTTCTCCTTGCCTGTTATACTGGCTTTTTTTGCTAAACTCCCTCTCTATTCTGTGCCCCCGGGGTTCCTGCTCTGCTTGTTTTTTTGTTTATTCTTCTGCCTTCTACTTTGTACCCGTTCTCGATAGTTACCGATTTGGGCTTGCTTGACCCCCCTTTTTGGTTTGTATTGTTTGTCTGTGTTTTGGTTTTCACCCATTCATATTGCTCAGTTTTCTTTTGGGGGCCGCCCTTTAAGGAGTGGGGGCACCCAAAAGGTAGGACGGGTTGGCCCAGTTCAGGCCTCACACGTCTTGTCTGTTCGGGGCCCCCTGAGGGCCCCTTACATTAAAAGGCCTTACCCCACGACTCCCCCGCGGTAAATATGAGTACCCACTTGTGGGTCCGACCGTTGGATGATTGACAACTCGTTCAGGACATGGGGGGGTTTATTAATCAATTCCGCAGCGTCGGATGCCATAACTAACCCAGTACCTGGCTTGCTGCCCCGTCGTGTCCTTACCTCCCCCTTTTTTTTGGGGATCCTAGGTGTGTCATAAGCAAAGTTCTATGATCGCTTTGGGGAAATCCTGACGGGTTTCCCGAAACCTTCAGGAATCATGAAATTTTAAATTTTTTCGCTTCAACTTTTTTTTCCATGGGGGCTGAGAAAGTAGCAGTGGTTGATCTCTCCCCAGGGCCCCCCTCAGGTTTGGGGCATTCTATACCCTTAAAGCCCCTGAGTGGAGATAAAATGGACGATTTTTTTTTTGGCTTTAGAACAGGTTTTTTGAAAACCCCAACCGTGTGGCATGGCAGAGACTCATTTCAGCTTTTTCACAGGGCCGCCCCTCGGGAAGACTATGTTCCGAGTTCCCCCAATGGTGTACTTTGGGAACTGGGTGGCAACCAACCCTGAAGCCCCTTTTTCAGCAAGGGCGTTGATGCCAAAAAAGGATGCCAGGTCAGCCACCCAAATCCCTGAGACCCTGAGGTTTATGACTCTGGGGTGACTATTGACAAAACTAAGGGAGAGACGCAGGGAAAAGAAAGGGGTTTGACTGTTCAGCCAAGCAGGCTTTCCTGTAAAACCTGTTCTCCTTCTTTGGGGCTTCTTCCCATCCCCCTCAGTCTTCGGGGGAAGAACCCGGGGGTTGGGTTTTTTTCAATTGTGCCAAAGGGAAAAAAAAAAACCAGTTGGAGAAAAGCCCCCTTTTCCCTTATTGCGGGAAGCCTGCCATTTTCCTGAGGGGCTGTCCTTTAGGCCTAACCCCAAACCCCCAAAGGGAAAAACCGAACGTCTGCGCAATTTCCAGAAGGTGACTCAGATTACAGGTACCTCCTAACTAAATAACAAAGTTTTTTTGCCTGTAACCTTTGGTTTCTAGCTCCAAGACATTTGCTTGTTGTGGCATTTGACTCGGTGCTGGGGTGCTAATTTCATCAGTATGCTGTTCTAAAGCCTTTGGGGTTTGTAACTTGTTCCTTTTTGTTCTCCCTTTTTTTTTTTCAGTGTAGTTCTACCTCCCCAACCGGAGGAAGAATAAAATTTCTACGTGAGGTGACTTTGAAGTTGGGGGTTTGCAACTGAAAAAATTTCATTTTTTGCAGAAGAAACTCTCTGCGATATTATTCTTTGGGGGGCCCTGGGGTCCCCCTTCATAATCCCGGGGTTCGACTGGGGGAAACCCCCGGTTTATCAAATTGGGGACTCATGTGGTGCTCATTTGAAGATATGCATCCCCTTGGGGGTGGCTGTAATTAAATTTCAATGTAATTTTTACGCTTGGGTGGGGATGTTGGAAAATTTGCCTCCACACCGGGGCCTGATGATTGCCCTTGACCTCACCCCGAGGACAAAGCTCAAAATCATCGCCCGGAACGAGAAACAGCTCTGTCTTTAAGAAAACTGGAAAATATTCCCTTTCTTCGGGAGTTTGTTTACCCCACCTGACTTAGATTTTAGTGTCCCAACTACCGTCATAAAGTTTGCTCCCCCCCAGCTGGCCCGCTTTTTCCTGACGATGGTTTTTCCCCCTCAGTATTTCCCCACTACAGGGGGTAAACTAAAATAAAACCGCCATTAAACGACGTGCACAGTCTGGGATAAGAGTCATAAACTCTCAAAAAGGGGCCAAATAAAAAAAAAAAAACCTTGTAAAAACCGCTGAACCCCAAACCCAAAAAATGTCAGCTCCAAATCTCATCTGCAAAAATGCCCCCCCGCTGGAAAAGGAAAACATTCACCAAGTCCTTCTGCTAAACCAGGGCTTTTGTTTTAGGGGCCCGGTGGCCCTCTAAAGGGGGGTACGTCATGATAGCCCCAAAAAAACCCCGCTTTTAAGTTTGGTCCCGGCCCCGGCCCTTCCGTAAAATGGGTTTCTGACATAGTTCTACATTTTTGTTTACTAATGTGAACGGGTTTTTCCCCGCTATCTTGATTGATTCCTGGGCCCACGCCCCGGGCCCCGGGAACTTCAGACTCCAGGGTTAACCTGGCTACTTTCCCTGGTTAATTGACACTCTACCCCCTACGGTCTTCCCTTTCTTCCTCCCAGCCTTGTCCTTATTCTCCTAGAAGGTTTAAGGGGTCTTTGTCCCTTTTCCTTTTCCTGTTTTAGGTCTGTTTCTGCCTTTAAAAATCCCTCTCTATTCTGTCCTCCTTTACCTTTCTCTGTTGTTTCAGTTTTTTTTCTTCTGCCCCTTTTGACTTTTTACCGCGTTCTCGATAGTTACCACTTGGGTTGCTGACCTTTCCCTATTGTGTTGTATTGTTGTCTGCCTCTGTGTTTTTCACCTATTCAGTATAGTGCTCATTTCTGGTTGGGGGCCGACCTTTAAAGTCGGCACCCCCCAAAAGGCAAGGGGCGGGTTGGGACCAGTTCAGGGTCACACTGTCTTGTGTTTTGTTCGGGGGCCCCTGACGGGTCCCTTACAATTGGGTTTTTCTAACTAATTTGGGGGGCTTCTTTCTTTAAATTTGGGGCATTGGGGGATATTTAAATTTTTATGCGCCCAAGGCATTATAGATGGTTTACCAAATGCGATTAGGCTTTTTATTTACAGGTTTGTTGGACTCGTTGGATTGTGGGGACCAGTGTTGGATCCTTTCTTTATAAAAGGGGTCATGTGGGAGTCATTGTCGGGGTGTTTATTTAAATCACTGGCGGGGGTTTTAGTTTTTTTTTTCACACAATAGTTTATTTTCCCCTCTTTCTCCAGTGTTTTAAAGTATCCCAAATTAATCTAGTAGTAGGGTGTAGAATGTACAAGGGGAAATGTTTTAAGTCAAAAATACGTGGCCCCCTACTAAGGCCAATCCGGGCCCAAAACAAAAACATATAAAATGTTTGGCTACAAAATGTCCCTTTTTAAAACTTTTTTAAAATTAACTTAAGAACAAACCCAAAACAAACCGTTTTGTTCATAGTTCAAAAAACCTAGGACTGCCTGTATAATCTAAAAGGAAAAACAAATGTAAAATTACATAAAAATAACACATCAAGAAAAAAAGGTGAAAACATTCATAGAATAGCCAAGTACAAGAAAATGTTAACGTGTTCAAACCTGCATGTAATAAATAAAATGTAAAAAATGTAATCAGGAAGGGGGTAAGCAACCCAGTAAGGAACTGATTAATGGTGATGTGGTGTGTTGCAACATAGCATAACATGTTAATGGGTGGGGGGTGATGGAATATTTTCTCTCTGCCCTGAATGCAATTAAGCCTAGAAACGGCCTGGGCCCGACTCACCTCTTCGCCCATGAGAATTTTTTGTACGGGGGGTGGAATGGTAAAAGGTGCTGGAAAAGTAAAGATTCTAAGATTCTGCAGGAACGAGTCATGGCCAGGAGAAGTCATCATGGCATTCTGGACCAGATGCATAGGAAAAAGGAAAGTGAATGACCCATCAGAGAAAACATCACCGGATACAGTTGCATATAACCCCTAAGCTGTAGAGGGGAAATTAGGTGGGGAAATTTCTCAAAAATTCGATTCGCCAAGTTCGCAGAATTATTTGTTTTGACTCGAAATTAACCGCAGCAAATTGCGTTAAAAAACAGCTATTTCCTGGCTGCAGAGAGCCTGTAGGGTGTTGTGACGTTGGGCCCTGCTCAAAAAATGATAGGGAGCATGGTTTGGTCTTCTAAAAAATTCTGTGGGTTTTGGTGACACGCACATGACAGCCCCGCTTTAGAATCGCTTATCTTAAATTCCGGGGGCATTACGGGGGGAAAAAGTGACCAAACATGAAGGGAAACGCAGCAAAGTCGTAGGCCCGCTGGAAAGAAAAAACCCAGGAGGGGGCCCAAAAATTTACAATTTGGTCAAAGACACAATGTAGGTTCCTGGGCCCGGGACGTTGCGCCGTTTAAAGGGGGCATACGCAGGGCCTCCACTAGGCCAGGCTTTACATGTCACCAGATGCTTCCAAGAATTTGCAGAACCTGTTCTGTTAAAAGCTGTCAGTAGGGCCCCTTTAAAGGTGGAGGGGGTGTGGGCCAGAAATTTTTTGCATTAAACCGTCTCTTTTCTTTTTGGCCCTCTTTTCACCCGCCCGCCCCCCCGCTTTCAATCGGTCAATAACCCATCAGTATTTTGTTTAAACCCAAAAAAACCAAACAGGAGTTGACAAAAACCAGAGAGGGCCCAGAAAATTGGGAAAATTTGCATGTCTTCTGTGTTCTGTACCCAACTCCGTTTTGGGCTAGACAATCCTGACCCTTTTCCCCATTCCTTCTGACAGGGGGAAAAAGAAGGGGGGGAAAACCCAAAAACTTTAGGGGCAATGTCTAAAATGGTGGAGGTGGAAACGCATTAGGAAACCAAGGGTGTTCCAGTGAGGACAGCGGTCGTTTGGTCTGCAGAAGGGTTTAGGCCACAGAGTGGAACAACCCACAATAACAGGTGTGGAGGTGACCGCAGCACCCATTTAGAAATTTATAAATTCTGGGCTGAAGTAATACCTTCTTGAGGCTAAATACTTTTCCAAATGTGGCAATATATCTTTATTATTACACTGTTAGTATTGTTTCACATACTTAATAAATCGACTTTCAATCTTATAACATCAATTGTAAATAACTAAAAGGTATACCCCAAAATTGGGGAAAAGACGTGGCCTTGGGTGCGCAAAAGTTTCGGGGTGGTCCCCTTTCTCAAGCTCAGCTACGGTACATGTGCCATGGGCTTAAATAGCATCTAACATATTTATGTTAACTATTTCAATACTAGTATAACAACCTATATCTTTATCACTTTCCCTTTGACCATATTTTACCCTTTTTCCCCAAATTTTTCAAAAAAAACCCTTTCCCAGTTTTAAAATTTCCTTTATTTAAACCTGACTGGCTGAGTGCGTCAAGTTTAGATATCCAATAGACTTCCTTTTGCAATAGCCGCCTTTTTTAAATTTTTTCCTATCGTTTTTTTTTTAAATTTTTTCTAACACTCCCTTTTTAAAATTGTTTCTTTTATGGTTAAACTCTAAAAAATGTTTTGGGTACAGAAGCCTTCTCCCAATTTTCTCTGTGTCCCTAATTCATCCTTCCCTACTATTTGTCTAGTTTTAAATAAAAAATTTTTGGATCGGTGTTTTTTTTTCTTTAAATTTTTACTTGCCCGACTGTCCCCCATTAAAACTTTACCGCCCTCAACCCCAAACGGGTGAGAGGCTTTGGCGCTCGTTTGAAAGCCTTGGAAAAATTTTTTTTTTTTGAAAAACTGAAAGAGACGTTGGTTTTGGGGCGGGTCTTACGTGTGTGTTTTGCCGTCGGATATCAAGGGAACTAAAGCGGGGAGTTCTGTTGAGTAGATTTTATATAGCACTTTGGAAATTTTACACGTAATTTCGTCTTATGCCCACTGCATGTTCTCTGAAGACTGCCGGGCCCCCAATTTTTCCCCGTTAGTTATTCGTTTGTGTTTTTAAGATTGAAATGATTTATTAAGTATGTGAAACAATACTAACAGTGTAATAATAAAGATATATTGCCACATTTGGAAAAGTATTTCGCCTCAAGAAGGTATTATTTCAGCCCGAATTTTTTTACTTGGTCTATAGGGTTGGGCGCCCCGTCGGGGCTGTTTATTTCGGATATAAAGTATGAGATCCTGTTATTTGATTGAAGCGCACGTAGGCCCCGAGTGGCAATGACAGATTGAGGTGGGCAGCCTTTAAATAGGCCACAGGGTGGCAAATCAAGAGTTGGGAGGTGGCACAACATAGTTGGCCACAGGGTGACAAAAAGACAGAGTGTGGAGGTGACAACAACATGAGAACCACCCGATTTGGGCCAAAGACACAAAGGGGGAGGTGACGGGGAGCAACAGCAGGGAGCAGCCATGAGGTCATAGGTGGCCAAAAAATTGGGCACAGGTTGGGGGTGACGGCAAAAACAGCATGAGGTCAAAGAGTGGCCAATGAAAAAAATTTTGGAGGTTTTAAACAACATCAGGACCCCCCGAAATTGGGGAAAAATGAACCCCATGTTTGGGGGTGGCGGCAGCAGCAGCAAGGGTCCCGAGAGTGGGAACAATGACAATGTGTTTGGCGGGTTTGGGAAAAACCCGTCCCTGGGAAGTGGGGGGGGGGCAATTTGGGGCAACTTGGGCAGAATTTGGGGGCATTTAAAGGGGGGGTTTGGGACTTAGAATAGTCTGAGCAGGTACTTTGAATAAAGTTTTACTGCCCATAGTCCCGCAGATCTTCAAAATGAAGGGGCAGAGTGTGTCCAATAGGGCCCCCACTTTGTTTTTGGGTCTGCCCAAGGGGCCCCGCTGCTGCTGTGATATCTTCTCACTAGGCGGGGGGGGAAGGAAGTTTCCCCAAAATGACTCCAGACTTTGGGTTTCTGCTGATGGAGCTCTACTGCTCCCCAAACCCCCCCGTCCCCAAAGCAAACCGGGGGCATGGTTTCCCTGAGCGATGAGGGAACCCCCCCGATCAGATCTTCAGAGGATGGAAAGAGTCGCCATTTGTCCCCGGCCCAAATGACTACCCCAGGATTTCTCCCATAGTATGCCAGTTTCCCCCTCCCTCTCCCACTGGAAAAAAGGCACCCATTTTTGGATCGGGTTTCGGGGGGCCCAAAAGGGGGGGAGAAACCAAAATTTTTTCCCCCTACTATGGGGACTATTCAGCTGTCCCCCTACCCGCAAAAACAGGGATTTTCGGGGCCATTGCGCAATGACTCTGAGGACTTTCCTTTCCTCCAAAACTTTTCCCTTGTATAATCCACGGGCTTCTGGGTTTAAAAAACCCCGTCCCTTTCCCCCTTTTTCCTTTTTAACCCCCTCCCGATGCTTTTGCTCCTCATCTCCCGCACCTGGTTTGAAAAAACCCCTCATTTCAAAACCCGACAAATTTCTTTTGTTCCAATGTCCCCCCCCCCCCTTCCAGTTCAGCCCCAAACCGGGCTGATATGGCTGTGAAGTGGAGTTGCCACGTCTCCAGTCCCCTGTCCCCGACAGATTTTGCAGCACTTTTTCAAGACATAAGGGAGTGGGAAAGACTTAATTTTTAAACCTGTATTCTGGGGAAATGACAAATAACGGGGGCCTCCTCAAAGGGGGCCCGGGCAAAACGGCAGGGGTCACCAATGAGCTGCCACTGGGGGCTGACATCCCAAAATTTTCACGGGGGTACTTTCCCCTTTCCCCTTGGGTCACAAAAAATCGTTAATGGGGCCTTTTTTCCCGTTCAAAAACATTCGTCTAATTGGGGGGGCTGGGAAAATTTCCCAAAGGGTAGAATTTAAACGCATAACGCCTGTGCTGGGGGAGGCCGTTTTTGCCCCTGAGCCCTTTAGGGGGGGATGTGCTGGCTTTTTAAAGGGAAAGGATTTAAAATGCAGCACAGTTTTTCTGGGCCCTTTTTAAAATTTTGAAGATGGGTGGAAGACTTCAGGAACCTTTTTTTAAAAAACCAGAATTTTAAAAAAATGCGCCAAGCAAGGGGGGCCAAAGGGCAATTCCCCCCTGGGGCAGCGCAACCCCCCATTTCCTCCCTTTTTTTTGGCACCCTGGTTCCATTTGCAATTTTGGGGCGGGGGAAAAGCCCGGAATCGTATGTGTTGCATGACGCGGGGGCATTCCTTTCCCCCGTTTTGAAATTAATTTTGCCCCGGCAAACCAGGGGTTTTAAAAAACTGCGTGGGCACCGCGTGCCCTCCAAAATTTGGTATGATGGGCAGCACTTAGAAATTTTTGGAGGGTGAGGTGGGGGGAGGTTGGGCATTGGCCCCAGGGGCAGCAGTTTTTAAAAATTGGGGGAGGAAAAACGGCCAAACTCCGTCCAAAGGGTTTATGGTGTTTGGGAATTGGGGGAGGAAAACCAACACCCAAAGGGCCGTAAAGGGGAAAGGACAAAGTTTCTTTTCCCCCACCCATAGTTTCACTCCAATTTCCAACTGCCGTGCACCCTTTTGGGAAGGGAAAACCCATAGGGGTCAAGGGCTGGCCCCCCCTTTTGTTCTACATAGGTGTGAAGGGCTGGGACTTTCCTTTTTTTTGGGAAAAAAAATTTCAGCTTGGAAAATTTTCCCCCTCGGCTCGGAACCCAAACCAATTTTTTTTGAACATGCAGGTCCACCACTTGTAAAGGGAGGGGCTGCAAATACCAACAACTTGGGGCAGGGCACGGCGCTTCTTTCACCTTAGGTTTTTTTGGACGCATAAAGGTTTTCTCTTTGGGAATCCCCCTTGTTTAACGAAATGCTGGCGGGGCCTGAAAGGGGAGGAGCAGGGCCCTCTAGTCCGGGAGATGATGGAAAAGACAAAAAGCCCCTTTTGGGGAGGTTTTGGGGCCCTTTACTGGCGCAATTTGGGATCGTTTCCACAAGGGACTGTGTTGCTGCCGGGTGGCAGGGATTGGGCCCCCAAAATCTGAACTCGTTTTTTTCCAGGCCCAAAAGGGTGGTGACGCTGCATGTGTTGAAAACAGGGCTGGGTGCCCCAAAGTTAGCTCCCCCGGCCACGGGTTCACCTTTTTGCCTACAATTCTCATATAAACAAAGTGCCCCCACACCCCCGATTTTGGGGTTTTCCACTAAAGCTCCGCACTGAGTACTACTAATTTTTCCTCGCTAAACCCCTTACCAATACCTTTTTTTTTTGGACCTGCGAAGCGGGTTTTTTCCCCCATGGCTGTTTGGCCCCGACCTCGCACTGCAGCCAACCCCGGGGTGGAAACAAAGGGGGCACACTACTACTTGCTTTGGGTGCGCCGCTACCCCGACCCAAAACTGAGACCGGCTTTTTCCCTGAGAGATGAAGCCCTTGCTTCCCCCCGGCCCCCCAAAGGGGGATCGGCTAATTTTCATCGATTTGTGTTTAACCCCTCACGGTATTCCCTCAACAGTCTCCCGTATGCAAACCTGACTGCTTTCACCCCTTAAAACCCCCCTGCCCCCTCCCCCAAATCACTAAGAGTTTGTCCCCTTGATAGTGGTGTTGGGGCCCAGACCACATTTGTTTGATCTCTGGCTGAGGGAAAAAAAAATGGGACAGACAGGTTTGAGGCAGGGGAGGGGCCCCTTTACCCCTCCCGGGGCCTGCCAAATAAAGGGGTTGGGGTTCCCGACGTTCCCACCGCCTTGGCTGCCGTTGTCAGATGTCATCTGAGAGGAAATGGTTTACCTAGTCAACCAAAACAAGAAAACCCTTGGGTTTTCTGGGCAACAAAAAACCCCCGCTAGATGACACCCCCAGTTCGGGCTCAAACCCAGTCACCCCTGCTGCCATGTCCCCTTACTGTGCTGCGACCCGTGCCGCTTCAGGGAAAGGGTTTTTGCCCAATGGCCCCCGCATTGAAGGACCCGCCACTTCTTTTTGCATAACTGTTGATCAAAAATTTTTCGGGCTCTTTTAATGAAATATCTGTTTTATTATAAAATTTCACAACCCCCCCTTTTTACTGTAAATGAACCCCCTAAAGCCTTAATTAAAAACCTTTGGGTTTTAAATGCGCTCCAAAAAAGGAAACCCAAAAAAAATTTTGTCGTATATGGGGGTGGGAAAAAAACGCTGTAATTTTTTTTTCAAATCACCCAAAAAAACAACAGGTTTAATTCACCCTTTTTTTGGGTATTAAAAGTGCTCCCGAAAAGGAAGGTGAAAATTAATGTATTTTTTCGGGGTTTAAAAAACCACACTTATTTGACTCCAAATGGACCTTTAAAAAACAAAAAATAAAGGGGGGGGGAAAAATTTATAAAAATTCCCCACTGAAAAAGGGAAAGATGAAATTTAAATTATATGGGGGAGAAAATTGAACCCCCCCGGACTTTAATGAAAAAAACCCCACAAACTAAAAAAAAATGATAACGGGGAAAGGAGCATCTCCCGAAAAAAGCCGTTCCTTTCAGAATGGTCAGCAGATACAAAAACGCTGGGAGAAATGACGAATTTTGGGGTTTTCTTTTCCCCCCCCCTCCCCATCGCTTTTAAAAGCAATTTTTCTTTAGTGAGAGCTAAGCGCCCGCAGCAGCGGACGGGGGTTATAAAAAGGGCAACTAAAAAACTGTGAGGAGAGAGGCCATCTTAATTTTTAAAGTGCTGTTACTTTACAAAGCCCCCCCGGTCTCTGATTGGCTTCATGTTGCCCAAAGTCCCCTTGAGGGGGTTTCCCCTTTTTTTCCCCCCCCAGAGTTCCTTTTTTTTCCCCAAAGTCACCCATGTCTTGCGGGCCCTTTTAGCAATAAAAAAAAACGCTTCGTTCCAACCAATCACCCCAAACTTCAACTTCATGAAAGAACCGAAGTTTTCCTGAAATTCTAACGAATTCCACTTCTTTTAGAATCGATTTGCCCATCTCTAGTGGGAATCCTTAAAATCCTTCTCCTTTATTAAAAACCATATTTGAAAAAAAACAAAGCAAGCTGGCAGCTTATGATACAGAGACAGGTGGACGGTCCTGCATTCTGACTTACGCGTTTCAAGTCGAAGGAGGACTCTTGATCACAACTAACCCGCACCTGTGTTATGCTGGGTTAAAAACAAGTCACGGGATCCATTTACTAATGACAAGGTTGTGTCGAGTTATGATAACTAACATAAGGTTTTAAACTCTTCTATGTACCTGCAATTTACTGCTGCTTCTTTTAAGAGGTTAGTTTTAGCAAGTGCTGGGATCCTATATTTCTATTTCTTCAGAATAAGAACGGATTCAAAGATTTTGCCCAGCATACAGGACTAGAGAAGTGGTACTGTGCAGGTGTCAGGGACCGGTCAGGGACACACACACACAGACAAGTGGGCCCCGACTCTGATCCCAGCCCCAGTCCCTGCCTTTTGGGGAAACCCAAACTCCTTAATTGCCAGCCCAAAAAGGAAAAAGGGCTGATGGCTACATGATATAGGTGCAAACACAGCAGGACAAACAGACACAGAACAAATAAGCGAAGTCGGGGGGTCCAAGGGGGGCCCAACAGTACGGTCAGAGAGGTACAGAGACGTAAGACAAAGAGGATAAACAGAGTCCAAGCCAAAGGTCAATACCGGTCGGGTGCAGCAGTACAAAATCACTAGGAAACAGAGAATAGTCAGGAGAACAGCAGAGTCGAACACAGAAAAGGCAGATGCAAAAGGAAGGGCTAGCTATAAGCAAAAGACCTCTATAGCAGGCAAAGATGGAAGTGAAATGAACCTTTAAATAGGGAACCAAGGAAGGCAGAATTGAGGCCATAGGTGGAAAGAAACACAAGACCTGATAGGAACAGAAGGTTGTCCATCAAAAGGAGAAACTCATTAACTCAAAGAGTGCTGGAGGATTCCTGGCCAGGGCGTTGGCCAGGAATCAATCAAGCAAACAGCGAGGAGAACACAGTTCACACTAGTGAATACAATTCAAAACATCATGTAAGAAACCAGGGCTTCCGTCGCAACGGCCGTGGCTGGCGAGCAGAGCCCAAAGCTGAGGTTCTGTCAGGCATGATCATGAAAGCAGTGTCTATATATACAGAATAAGACTAGATACCATGTATTACTCAAAGTATACAAGACAGGAGAAGTAGTACACTATCCATATAAGGCTGGGCTCACAACTATATATGTGAAAATGATGCTCGTATACAGTTGAAACCAGAAGTTTACATACACTATAAAAAAAAGACACATATGCATGTTTTTCTCACTATCTGACATGAAAGTAGAGTAAACTTTGCTAGTTTTAGGTCAATTAGGATTACCAAAATGATTTACATTTGCCAAATGCCACAATAATGAAAGAGAATTTTAAAGGGGTTTTTCCTTACCTGTTATCTGCTCAGAACAGAAAAAAAAAACATGCTGTGTTATGAACAGCTGCAGGGGGGAGATAGAGGGGGCCCGAGCAGAGCGAGTAAGCAAGGGAGCGTCTGCAATGATTACTAAAATAGTTACATTGCAACTAGTGGATTCTCTATACAGCAGAAAGCCTCATACACTGCACATTTCTCCCCAGCCTCTTGCATGCTCCTTCATGTTCCCTGTCATCAGATAAGAAGTGCAAACACGCAAGCGCGGCCAGATCAGCTCCTGGTCTTGTCTAATGTAAACTTTTAAGTAACTAAGGGCATGTAAAGAAAGCTGTAGCTCTCACAGGCTTCACTTTTTGTAATCACATATATTTGGAAAAGTGATTAAATACCCATTTTGGAGGATCCCACGTCAACATTACATCATGGCAAACCCCCTTTAAGGCATTTTTATTACTTTCTGCAAAGTCAAAAGTTTACATACACTAAGATTACTATGCCTTTAAAAATTTTGGACAGTCCATATGATGATTTCCATACACCTTCACTGCTACACATCTATTGAACACAATGCATGCTATGGTTCTTTAATCGGGTATCCTCACTCCCGTATAGGCTTCTGCTGCTTACATATATGAAACAAAGAACCATATTCCAGCTCTATGGCTTAGTCCATATTTATTTGTGTATCAATGAAACGTAACAAACGTATCTTCATATCCAATCAATAAAACAATCTTCAAGCATGCACGTGTACGACAGAAACGATACCTGAAATGTAACACTGCAAGCGCAGTATTTAGGAGTTGCAGAAGCCCATATGATGATGATATGTCTTTGGAAGCTTCTGATTTTATTAGCAACATAGGAGTTAAACAGAGACACCTGTGGATGTATTTTATTTCACATCAGAAACACATGGCTTCTGTGTGTAACATCATGGGAAATTTTAAAAAAAATCAGCCAAGATATAAGGAAGAGAATTGTTGACTTGCACAAGTCTGGATCATCCTTAGGTACAATTTCCAGATACCTGAAGTGCCTTGTTCACACAAGTACAAACAAGATGGGAATGTCCAGGCATCATACCGCTCAGGAAGGAGACGGGTTCTGTATCTCAGAGATGAACGTGCTTTGGTCCGACATGTGCATATCAAACCAAAAACAAAAGACCTTATGAAGATTCTGGTGGAAGCTGGTAAGATTGTGTCATTATCCACAGTGAAACGATTAAGTATCAACAGGGGCCCGAAAGGGCCCAAACTATGCAGGAAAAGAAGCCATTACTCCAAATAGAACATACCATATAAAAGTCAGATTAATGTTTGCAAATGCACACAGGAACAAAGACCTACATTTTTGGAGACATGTCCTGTGGTCTGACGAGACTTAAATTGAACTGTTTGGCCATAATGATCATCAATACGTTTGGAGGAAAAAAGGAGAAGCTTGGAAGCCTAAGAACACCATCTCCACTGTGAAACACGGGGGTGGCAGCATCATGTTGTAGCATTGTTTTGCTGCAGGAGGGACTGGTGCACTTCATAAAATAGATGGCAGCATGATGAAAGAAGCTTATGTGGCAACAATGAAGCAACATCTCAAGACATCAGCCAAGAAGTTAAAACTTGGACGGAAATGGGTTTTCCAAATGGACAATGACCTGAAGCATACTGACAAACTGGTTACAAAGTGGCTTAAGGATAACCAAGTCAATGTTTTGGAGTGACCATCACAAAGACCTGATCTCAATCCTATTGAAAATTTATGGATGAAGCTGAAAAGGCAGGTGCGAGCAAGGCGACCTACAAACATGGCTCAGTTACACCAGTTCTGTCAGGAGGAATGGGCCAAAATTCCTACCAACTACTGTGAGAATCTTGTGGAAGGATATCCAAAACATTTGACACAAGGCATACAGTTAAAGGCCAATGCTATCAAATACTAAAGAAGTGTATGTAAACTTTCGACTTTGCAGAAAGTAATAAAAATGCCTTAACAAATTTTCTCTCTCATTATTCTGGCATTTGGCGAATATAAATAATTTTGGTAATCCTAGTTGACCTCAAATGGGTAAAGTTTATTTGATTTCATGTCAGATAATGAGAAAAACATGCAGATGTGTCTTTTTATATAGTGTATGTAAACTTCTGGCTTGAACTGTACATCTGAATTAGTCGAAAAGGTTTTCAGATGTGTACACCATAGCTTTTAACAGAACAAGCCTTGTCTCCCTGTGACTATGATCATCAAAGCTCTACTTGAAATTACATCACAAGATGCATTAGAAGCTCTTCTAAAACACTAGCACCCACAGTATTACTATCATTCAGCTAAGTTACTCTTATTTCCCTATCTTCCTTCCTTGAGCGCAAATTATTTTAGGTCCTTGCATACCCTTCTTTCAAGCTTCCACCATCAGAGAATCTCTGCCTCTCTTCAAATCAATAACCTCTAAGAAACATGAGTTAGTTTAACCTATCAATATTTTTAAGGAAGACTGTCTTGAGGGTACAGTGAGCCCAAACTGCAACCCAGCCCACTGTCCCTGCTTACTTGACATGCTGCCCTAAGTGGCAGACCCCAACTGGGCATCGGTCCTTACGCTACTAAAGTGCTTTGCCCTTCAGGTGGTAAGAATAGTCAAACAGTCTAGGTCAGTAACAGATCGGTAACATCAGGTCATAAATCAGAAGACAAAAGAGAAACCAGGGGTCAGAGACACTGTCAGTAGTGAGGTAAAAAATCAGGAAACAAGACAAAGTCAGGAACACAAGCTGGGGTCAGGTATACAAAATAGCATAAGAACCAAACGCAGTTAAATATGGGCAAGCCAGAAAATATCACAGGCACAGCAGGCACATCCAAAAAGGTTTAAATGGAGTGCTGCCTCCTGGCTCTCGTGACATACCCTCTGTCCAGAGGGTCCATCTTGTATGAACTTTAAAGCAATTGGAAGAGGGATAGCTGGAGACTCTGAGCCGTCCGCACACCCGTGCAACGTTTCGAAGACTAAGCTTCTTTTTCCGCATTTTCAAACTGTGCGGGTGTGCGGACGCTCAGAGCCTCCAGTTATCCCTCGTACAATTGTTTTAAAGTTTATACAAGATGGACTACGCATTGGCGTGATAAGTATTTCACCTGTTACTATGCATTTTAGACGTATTGTCAATTTGTTATATTGTACAATTTATTAAAAATACAAAGTAATATCCAGCTTGGTCATTGCTTAACCACTTAACTCCCAGGCCTAAAAAGTAGTTAATGACCAGAACATTTTTTTTAGTTTTTGCCTCCTTGTGTTTTTTAACAAGTTGTAACTTTTTTTTTTTTTCCCAAAGATGGGGAGTTGGATGAGGTCTCTTTTTATCCGAGACAAGTTGTACTTATGGGGGAATAGTTTAAGTTCACTTATAAATAATTGCAGAATTTTTTTAAAATTTGTATTAAATGTTTTTTTTTTTTGTTTTTAAACCGTTCATATTTCACACGTAATAACTTGTTAGATTAATTCTACAGGTTATTTGGTTTATTATGGATACCAATTATGTGTAGGTTTTTTTTGTGTGTGTAATTTTTTGCACAATTTTTTTTATTAAATATTATTTTTTATTTTATTTATTTTTTATTCTTTTTTTTTTTTTTCACTTTTTATGTTTTTTTTTTTTCTTTTTTTTAAATCCCATGAAGGGGGGAACTGTTTTACATTTTTTTTAATTATTTTTTTTACACTTAGTAATGAATTAGCATATTCTAATGTGCTTTAATACATTATAATCTGTGTCAGTCTGAAAACAGGCAGCGTTCAGGACAGCACACAGGTGGCCTGATCACTGGCTTGTTACACAGACAGCTTGGGGCCACACTAGGTCCCCAGATGACTGTGCAGCCGTTCCCCGATCTCTGTCGGGTTTACCGGGTGTTTCGATCACCCGACAGAGCAGGGGAACCCTTTGATTGCGGTGCGGTAACGCACCACGGCAATCAAAGGGTTAATGCATTGGGTTGCAGAGGTAACCTCTGCAACCCGGAGCTCGCAGGACATGCTCTGGGATTGTGGCTGTGTAGTACAGCCCCGATCCCAGCGCAGTTGCGGCGCCAGGCGGCGCAAACCCCGAAGTCTGCAGCGACGCCAAAAGACGTCGCTGTAGACGAACGACCTGCACCAGCTGATGCCAAAAGTCAGTGGGCGTTCGTAAGGGGTTAATATGGGCTTCTTAGGACCCTCCTTAACCTCATTGTGCGGGTTCCAAATTAACTTCTGTTTACGGCGGATCATGTTTTTAATATATTAGTAAAACAATATGTCATTATACATGATTATGCATGGTACATCATTATACATAGATTACATATTCTATTGGTCAAACAAATTAAGTAAGCTTCCCCATAATTATCATACCAAAGCCCAACCTGATAAGTTTATTGTTTACTGTCAATTACACATACCCCTTAACTTTATTATACATGTGATTGGTGAATACTATAATCCAATCAAACACCTTAGTCAATGCTTGCCTCAACATTATTGTACTTAGCCTAGATACAAGTGTGGTCAAGTATTGCGCAATGCTATATTTCCAGTCAAAAGGTCTACAGACAGTATGTGGTTTCTGTTTTACTTAAATCAGTTTCTGGGCGTAAAGCCCAGAAGAAGTATCCTCTTATCAGATAGAGGAAGTGTCTAGCAGAGTTGATTAAGTACACAGGATTAGCAGTATTGAGTACTCAGTTAAACAACAAATATGAAGAAGCAGACTAAAATGGGAGTCACAGCCATTTAGTCTCATTAAAAATTGCAAACTTAATCACCAAGTTAATCCATAGGAAAAACAACATAAAATAACCTAATTTCCATAACCATATTCCCCCTTTTTTAAGTTTTCAATTTTAGAATGAGACCATAATAAACAGTTAATGATTAAGATAAAAAGACAGCAAGAATTGTTTGTCATCTCTTAATTTGGGGCTTCTATCATTTTCATAGCATTATAATCTTCATCTGAACTGTGCATAAATATCAATTTTCTTAACCTAGGACCCTAGGACTCTCTTGGGCCTATTTGGACCAACATTGCATTGGTTGAAACTACATTGTTTACAGTTTTAGAAATTATCCCCCGCAAAAGAGAAAGTAAGTAACCCCTTTTCTCAGTAGATGCAAGTTAGTTCGCAGGATCATAATGGCTAAAAATGTGATAAATAAAAGAAACTATAAATACATTAACAAAAAATAGTACTCAATTTCCCAAAAATTCCTTGCATCTACTGAGAAAAGGGGTTACTTACTCCTGCATTAGATACCATTTCATTAGTAGGATTCCCCCGCCCCTTTTTAGCTAAAATCATATTTAAAACCACTCTATTTTTGAAAACTCATTGGGCCGAGTTGCTCTATGATTCCCCTAATAGTGTCACGGGTGAAAATGTAATATTATAATGCATAGTATAGTAATTTATCCAAGCAACATACATTCTTATTAATAGTAACCTAGGGGAAGATGGAAGCAGATCCTGCAGCCACCTCATCTGGTGTCTTTAATTCATTTAGGGGTACAGTGATGAAGTCTTTGCAAACATAGGGATCATCTGGGAATACTACAGGTTTTTAACCCCTTAACGACCTTAGACGTATCCATACGTCCAGGTCGTTTGGGGGTTAACGCACCTGGACGTATGGATACGTCCTGAGGATCGCGCGAACTCTAAAGCAGAGTTCGCGCGATCGGCGAGGGGTGGCAGCTGTCTATTAAAGCTGACATCCCGCAGCGTCGGCCCAGACCCAGATCGCTCCGGGGGGGGGGGGGGGGGGGGGGGGGGCAGTTAACCCCTTAATTATCGCGGCGATCGGGTCGCAATAAACTAAGGGTCGCTCCTCCTGCGTCTCTGTCGGCAGGGCAGCAGCGCACGGATCGGGCGATCGTGCAGCTCTGCCCTCTGACAGACAGCACGGAAGGCAGAGAATACCTTCCGGGTTGTCTGTGACGTCACGATGCCCGGCCGTGCCCTGTGGGCATGGCCCGGCATCGTGACTGACAGTTGTCATAGGAACCAGTCATAGCAACAAGCTATGCACTGATTCCTATTGAATGAGAGATCTAAAGATCTCTCATTCAAATCCCCTATGGGGAAAGTAAAATAAAAATGTGAAAAAGTGAAAAAAAGTAAAAAAAAGTGAAAAACAAGTAAAACACGAAAAATAAAATAAAAATACGTACACCGCCCTTTTCCCCTTTACAAACGCCAATCGCCCCAAAAAAGATCAAAAATAAATAAAGTACCCATATTTGGTATCACGCGTGCGTAATGACCTGCCTATAAATCTGTCATGTTAATTAACCTGTACGAGTGAACGGCGTAAAAAAAAAAATAAAAAAAAAAAACAATCACAGAATTAAGATTAATGTTCATCCCGCAGCACATAAAATGGAATAAAAAGCGATCAAAAACTCCTAGAAACGCCAAAGTTGTACCAATTAAAACGTCAGTTCATCCCGTAAAAAAAAAATCCTTATACAGCTCTGTATACGGAAAAAATAATAAAATGTATAGCTCTCAGAAGATAGCGATGCATAAATATTGTTTTACACACTAAAAAACACTTTCTTTTTTTTTTTTTTAAAGTGCTTCAACATAAAAAAACTATATAAATAGGGTATCGCCATAATCGTAGCGACCCAATGAGTAAAGCTAACTTATCACGGATACTGCACGGTGAGCCCTGTTAAAAAATAAAAATAAAAAAACTACTAGGATTGCAGTATTTTCTTCACCTGGCTCCAAAAAATGGATTTTAAAGCGATCAAAAAGCCTTGTCCCCCCAAAAATGGTACTAATAAAAACGTCAACTCATCTTGCAAAAAACAAGCCCCTACACAGCTCCAAGCACAGAAAAATTTAAAAGTTATGGCTCTCAGACTATGGGATTGCAAAAAACGTATTTTCCTGGTTGAATAAAAGTGTTTTTATTGTATAAAAGCAGTAAAACATAAAAAAATATACAAATTGGGTATCGGTGTAATTCGTATTGACATGCTGAGTAAAGCTACATGTCAATATATACCGTACAGTGACCGCTATAAAAAATAAAAATAAAAAAACACTACCAAGATTGCTGTATTTTGTTCAAAACATATCAGAAAAACCTTAATAAAAAGTGAAACATAGCATTCATATGCACCCATAATGGTACCAATATAAAAACTTCAACTCATCCGCAAAAAACAAGCCCATATACAGCTCTGCACACAGCAAAATAAAAAAGTTATGGCTGTCAGAAAAGGACAACATAAAAACGCAATTTTTTATAGATGTATTTCTACTGTGTAAAAGTAATAAAACAGACAAAACTATATAAAATCTATATCATAGTAATTGTACCGACCCCCATAGTAAAGTTATCACATCATTTACACTGCACGGCGAATGCTGTAAAATTGAAACTCAAAAAACAATTGACAGAACTGCGTTTTTTCCTCCCATTTTCATTACCCAATGCTAAAAAAAAAACTATGCAACACCTGTGCATCCAAAATGCACAGCACACCCCTAGATGAGATCCCTGATGGGTGTTGAATCCAAAATGGGGCAACTTCTGGAGGTTTCGCCTGTTCTGCTACTTTGGGGGCTTTGCAAATGCGACATTGGCCCAAAATCTGCGTTCCAAAAAGCCAAATAGCGCTCCCTCCCTTATACGCCTGCCATGCGCCCAAACAGCAGTTTACACCCAATGTAGGGTATTGCCGAACTTGGAAGAAATTGCTTAACAAAGTTTTTAGGGTTCTTTTTTCCAGGATTCCTTGTATATATGAAAACATTTTTAAGCTAAAATTGCAGATTATTGAAAAAAAAAAATTTTTTTTTTATTTTCACAGCCTTATGCTAAAATAATTTGTGAATCACCTGTGGGGTCTATTACTCAATGCACCCTGGATATATTCATTAAGGGGTGTTAGTTTTTCCCAAAATTCGGTCTATTTAGGGGTGTTTATTAAGTTTTAGCACCTTAGGGTGTCCCCAAGCCTGAAATGGCGCCTCAATAAAATCGTATTGAAAATGAGACCCCAGAGTATAGTAGGTGCTCCTCCTATTCTGGGGCTTATGGGTGAGCCAAATAATGCACTAGGGCCACATATGGGATATCTCTAAAAACGGCAGACCTGGGGGAATTGATATTAAGTTGCATTTACCTAGTCACATTTACCGTATTCCAGTGAATAATGGATTAAATATTGAAAATCTGCAATAAAAAAAAGTGAAATTTTGAAATTTCACCTCACTTTGCTTTAATTTCTGTGAAATATCTGAAGGGTTATGAAACTTCCTAAATAGTGTTGTAAATACGTTAAGGGGTCTAGTTTCTCAGATGGCGTCACTTATGGGGGTATCTAACATGCAGGCCCTCAAAACCACGTCAGAACTGGAGTGGTCCCTAAAAAAATGTATATTGCAAATTTTCTTGAAAATGTGAGAAATTACTACTAAATTTCTAAGCCCTCTAATGTCGTAAAAAAAAAAAAAAAAAAAGACATTTAAAAAATGATGCCAACCTATAGTGGACATATGGTAGATGCTAGTTATAAACTATTTTGTGGTGAATAATTATCTGTCTTGCACGCAGAAATTTTGCAACTTTCAAAATCGCTAATTTTTCCAAATTTTCATGAAATTTTGATATTTTTCACAAACAAACAAGGATTGTATGGATAAAAATTTCTTACTAACTTAAAGCACAATGTGTCATGAGAAAATCTCTGAATCACATGAATAGGTAAAAGTGTCAAAAAGTTATTCTCACATAAATTGACACATGTCAGATTTCAAAAATAGGGCTGTGTCAGGAAGGTCAAAACAGGCTGGGTCCTTAAGGGGTTAAATACACAAATAAGTTATATGTTGTCCATTTCTTAGAAGCATGGATAAAATATGCAGAAATCAAACTTGAAAAGCACCATATTAAAATGAATTATACTATAAAACATTAACCCAACTACTCCAAAACAAATTTCTCCTTCACTCCTCCTATGTCACTAGTATCATCTTCTTTAGTAATACTTTCTCCAGCAACAAATGAGAAAAGAAAAAACATGAAATGCATCATGTATATTATTCCTTCTTGTCCTCTTTAAGCACCAAATCTCTTTCTTGGGTTATTTTTCAAAGTCACAAATGTCCTTTCTGTAGGGAACAAATATCTGTGAAGGGACAAACAGGTTCACAGCCACAAACCAATCTCGCAAATATGAATAGTTATGTCTTAAAGTATTGATGTGTTTTTGTTTCCCTTTGAAGCAAAGTACTTGGACCCTCAGTCTCTGGTACCGTAACCTTTTTACAGTGAGAGGCATAGATCTAGTTGGTTTTCCCCCTCCTCGCTTTTATAGATTTTGGGGTCAAGGCCTTGGTGGGTCATAAAACCCGTGGTTCGGGCCCCTTTCTGTATTTTTAAAAAGACCCAATCTTTGGTGTCAGGGGGTGTAAACATCCACGGTTAAAGAAAAAAATTGGAGAATGATATTAGTCAAATGCCTTGAAAGGGGAGTTGTCAATAAGAAGTCAACCCACTATGCTGTCTGGAGTTCTTGGGGAAAAAAAAAAAATTAAAACACATACCCTGGGACCTGGGAGGGGGGGTTAACCCTGAAAATTGTTTCTTTGTACTCCTGTCTTATTTTTAGGAATTACCCAATGAATAAAGAGAGCAAAAGTAAACTTCAGTCCAGGTTTCAATTTTCTGCATAGTTTTTTTGGATCTTTGATTTTAAAAGGTTAACCCAGTCTCTCCATTCCCCTGCGCCCCAACTTAGGCAATATAAAAAGTCTAAAAAAAAAAAATAAATGCATCCCTGAATTCTTTTGCCTCTTTAGTGAAGTGTGTGCCTTGATCTTTTCGATGGTTTCGGGGAATCCATTTCTCACATCACTTCTACAGTGCTTCTTGGTTGTAGTGGCAGTGGCTTTAGCACCTAGATATGCTTCTGGCCATGGAGAACGATTTAAAGCAGACCAGGAATACTCCTACTTTCCCCCTCGATTTCAATTTAGTTCTTGAAAGGATAGTTGCTTGGGGAGTGTGATGTGGGGGTCTTTATGTTTTCCCCATTGTATTGGCAATATCAACTATTTGAGTTACTGGCAGCAACAGTTGAATCCAGGGGAAAAACCCAAAATTTATTAAAAAGATCAGTATATAGTCTTGACTGGGGGGTGGGACTCCATGTGCAGCTTGGGCCTCATGGTTTTTTTAAAAGGGTTCTTAGATATAGTCTATTCCCAATGCCCATAGGCTTTGCATAAAAAAACCACTTTTTCCTTTTTCCAAATTTTGTTCTTTTCTACTTGTTTTTTGAATTTTTCAAGATGTCCAAGTTCGAGGTAATGTGGATTGTTTTCTTGTAAGCTTGGTGATGTGGCGGGGTTTACCGGGGGTTTCGGGGGGGGCCCTTGGGCTGTCGGTCGTAGGTGGTGTCCTTTTGTTTCCCCTTGTATCTGTTTTAGAAGCCCTTTAACTTTAACAATCACAACTCTGTAGGCAGCAGCAATGCCTCCTCGCCCCCACTTTTTTGCCTTTTTTTTAATGGATTGGCTAGATCATCTGTAGAAAAGATCTTGCTATCTATATTGGCCCCTAGTATGTTCAATTCCAAACATGGGGAGAGTCTGTAAATTGTTGCGTTTAAAATCCGTGACATGCTTGGGGGTTCTTCCAAAGCTTTTAAGCGCTTCTTAAGCAGAATTGGAAGCGGGGTTCAGCATTTCAGTCCTGCTCAACATTTTTGTGTAAATTTTTTCCCATTTATGTTGTTCGATTATCGACATACAACTCAAAATCAGGATTATATAAAAATTTGGAAAGGGGGGCACACATACCCCCCCCTCCCCCCCCCAAACCCCGAGGGGGGCGGTGGAGGGTTAAAAAACCTAGAAAAAAATTAAATTTCAGAAATTCATTTCAGAAAAACAGTCAGTTCAAGAAAAAACTTCATTTTTTCAAGAAAGGTTGTTTGTCTTTTTGCACTGAAGGCCTTACGTAAGATGAGCCCCCTTTTGGGTGGGTCTAGTCTGGCTGAATAGTTTTGCTATGGCGTTGTTGGTCTGGCCTAGATTGTGAAAAAACTGCTGCAGCAAACTGCGGTCTCTGCTTGTACAAAACATCAGAAGGTTAATAATACTAGAGCACGAGGAACAAAAAAGTTAATCTCAAATATAAAATTAGTCAAAAATTGTTTGTTAGGGAAACTATTGGTTTGGGAAAAGCAAGTTTTTTGTCCCTTTTTCCTTTGTAGTGGATGCCTCACCCCCTGTGAAATGCAATGTTTCAAAAACACCACTGTTGTACAAATAAAATTTCAATTCTTCTTTAAAGGTTACAAATGTAATGTGTGAAAGGGAATTTGCAAAGAAAAAGATGCCATTTTATACCTTAATGATGATATGCGGATAAAATGTGTCTTTGTTTTATAAAATAACGTGTCTGGGTTAAATAAAGTTTTACTATTTTTCCCCCTTTTTCTAAAAGTTCAGGAGTTACATTTGAGTTTTTTAAGAGGGGTACTTGGTTTCTTTGGCACTCGCTTTTAAATTTTATTTTGAATGTGGTACTTCTATATCTGTTTTCCCCTTGTTAAAAATTACCCCTGGGTACGGCTGAAAACAAACTTTCGTTTCCTCAGGGTTAAAGAGGAAAATTAACTGGTTTTTGGGGTTTTTGATGCTAACAGACAGTTTTTGTCAAAAAAGACAAGCTTGCTACTTCCCCTTCCCCTTTTGATTTGTTTGATTCAATTTGGTTTGTCTAGTTTTAAAAACTTTACTTAATCTCATAAAGGCAACCCTTTCACCCCCTGTGAGCATACCTTTAAAATCTTTAAAAAGAGTAAGATAATTTAAAACGACTTGAATGCCCCAAAAATCCTTTTTGTTTTACCCGTCCCCTTCCCCTTGGAGCCCGCTCTGAAAAGAGCGACCCCCCCCAAATTAAAGCTTTCCCCCTTTTCTGCCCTGCTTTTTAGTTCTAATGTTGGTGGGGTCAAGGGTTCATTTACCTTCTAAACCCTTCTACTGCGGGGTTTTGGTTTGCAATTGCATTTTGTCTTTATTCCCATGTGTTTAGTTTAACAGTCAAAAAAAACAACTAATTTTCTTTCTTATTGGGTGGTGCAAATTTTCTAGTTACATAGTTAGTAGGTTGAAAAAAGAACATGTCCATCGAGTTCAACCAAAAAAAGGGGGGGGGGGGGGGAAAATGTGGGTGAGGGGGAGAGCAAGGACTTAAAGCCCCGGCTCCATGGTTAATGCCCCGAAACCCCAAAGGGAAAAACCAAACCTGCTCCGTATAGACCTAATTGACCCCGAGCCCCCCCCGGCCAGGATCCAGAATTTTACCTAGCTAGTAGCTTTAATATTCTTTTGTTCCAGGTGGTTTTTCTAAGCCTTTCTTGAAAAATCTCTACA